>CM050168.1:169328756-169798167 GCA_027410445.1 Discoglossus pictus
TACACACACACACACCATGGACACTCACACAGCAAGGAAACACACACCATTTACACTCACACAGCATGGGAACACACACCATTTACACTCACACAGCATGGGAACACAAACACCATGTACACTCACACCATGTACACTCACAGCATGAGAACACACACACACACCATGTACACTCACACAACATGTAAACTCACAAAGTATGGGAACGTACACACACACACACGCCATGGGAACACACACCGCATGGGAACACATACACACCATGTACACACACATACACCGTGTGTACACACACACACACCATGGACACTCACGCAGCATGTACACTCGCATAGCATGGGAACATACGCACAGCATTTGGAACACACCGACCATGTACACTCACACAGCATGGGAACACACACCATTTACACTCACACAGCATGGGAACACAAACACTATGTACACTTACACAGGATGGGAACACACACACACCATTTACACTCACACAGCATGGGAACACACACACCATTTACACTCACACAGCAAGGAAACACACACCATTTACACTCACACAGCATGGGAACACACACCATTTACACTCACACAGCATGGGAACACAAACACCATGTACACTCACACAGGATGGGAATACGTACACTCACACCATGTACACTCACAGCATGGGAACACACACACACCATGTACACTCACACAACATGGGAACACACACCATGTACACTCACACACCATGTAAACTCACAAAGCATGGAACGTACACACACACACACACACCATGTACACTCACACAGCATGGAAACACAAACCATGTACACTCGCACAACATGGAAACACACACCATATTCACTCTCACACACCATGTACACACACACAGCATGGGAACACAAATACACACACACACACACACACCATGCACACACACACACACACGCCATGTACACACACACACAAACACACAGCATGGGAACACACACACACACGCCATGTACACACACACACAAACACACAGCATGGGAACACACACACAGCATGGGAACACATACACACCATGTACACACACACACACACACAGCATGGAAACACACACACACACACACACCATGGACACTCACGCAGCATGGGAACATACACACACACACACACACACACACACCATGTACACTCGCACAGCATGGGAACATACGCACAGCATTTGGAACACACCGACCATTTACACTCACACAGCATGGGAACACACACCATTTACACTCACACAGCATGGGAACACACACCATTTACACTCACACAGCATGGGAACACAAACACCATGTACACTCACACAGCATGGGAACACAAACACCATGTACACTTACACAGCATGGGAACACACACACCATTTACACTCACACAGCATGGGAACACAAACACCATGTACACTTACACATCATGGGAACACACACACCATTTACACTCACACAGCATGGGAACACACACACCATTTACACTCACACAGCAAGGAAACACACACCATTTACACTTACACAGCATGGGAACACACGCCATTTACACTCACACAGCATGGGAACACACGCCATTTACACTCACACAGCGTGGGAACACAAACACCATGTACACTCACACAGGATGGGAATACGTACACTCACACCATGTACACTCACACAGGATGGGAATACGTACACTCACACCATGTACACTCACACAGGATGGGAATACGTACACTCACACCATGTACACTCACAGCATGGGAACACACACACACCATGTACACTCACACAACATGGGAACACACACCATGTACACTCACAGCATGGGAACACACACACACCATGTACACTCACACAACATGGGAACACACACCATGTACACTCACACACCATGTAAACTCACAAAGCATGGGAACGTACACACACACACACCATGTACACTCACACAGCATGGAAACACACCATGTGCACACACACACAGCATGGAAACACAAACCATGTACACTCGCACAGCATGGAAACACACACCATATTCACTCTCACACACCATGTAAACACACACACAGCATGGGAACACATACACACATACACGCCATGTACACACACACACACAGCATGGAAACACAAACCATGTACACTCGCACAGCATGGAAACACACACCATATTCACTCTCACACACCATGTAAACACACACACAGCATGGGAACACATACACACATACACGCCATGTACACACACACACAGCATGGGAACACACACACAGCATTGGAACACACACCATGTACACTCACACAACATGGAAACACACATCATGTACACTCACACAGCATGGGATTGCATTCACTCACACAGCATGGGAACACACCATGTAAACTCATACATACACGTACATACACACACACACCATGTAAACTCACACAGAATGGGAACTTACATACACACACACACACACACACACACACACCATGTAAACTCACATAGAATGGGAACGTACATACACACACACCATGTACACTCTCACACGCCATGTACACTCTCACACAGCATGTACACTCTCACACAGCATGAGAACACACACAGCATGAGAACACACACCATGAACACTCACACAGTATGGGCATACACACACACACACACACACACAGCATGGGAACACACACACACCAAGAACACTCACACAGCATGGGCACACACACACCATGTACAAACACACCACATGGGAACACACACAGCATGGGAACACTCACACAGCATGGGAACACACACATACACACACACCATGTACCCCCACACACCAGGATGGGAACATACACACACACAGACCATGTACAAACACACAGCATGGGAACATATACACACACACACACCATGTACACTCACACAGCATGGGAACATACAGTGGATATAAAAAGTCTACATACCCCTGTTAAAATGTCAGGTTTCTGTGCTGTAAAAAAATAAGACAAAGATAAATAATTTCAGAACTTTTTCCACCTTTAATGTGACCTATAAACTGTACAACTCAATTGAAAAACAAATTGAAATCTTTTAGGTGGAGGGAAGAAAAAGAAAAATAATGTGGTTGCAAAAGTCTGCACACCCTCTTATAACTGGGGATGTAGCTGTGTTCAGAATTAAACAATCACATTCCAAATCGTGTTAAATAGGAGTCAGCATACACCTGCCATCATTTAAAGTGCCTCTGATTAACCCCAAATAAAGTTCAGCTGCTCTAGTTGGTCTTTCCTGAAATTTTCTTAGTTGCATCCCACAGCCAAAGGCATGGTCCACAGAGAGCAAAAACACATCTGAAGTCTCCCAAAAGCATGTGGGAAAAGGTGCTATGGTCTGATGAAACCAAGGTTGAACTTTTTGGCCATAATTCCAAAAGATATGTTTGGCGCAAAAACAACACTGCACATCACCAAAAGAACACCATACCCACAGTGACGCATGGTGGTGGCAGAATCATGCTTTGGGGCTGTTTTTCTTCAGCTGGAACTGGGGCCTTAGTTAAGATAGAGGGAATTATGAACAGTTCCAAATACCAGTCAATATTGGCACAAAACCTTCAGGCTTCTGCTAGAAAGCTGAACATGAAGAGGAACTTCATCTTTCAGCATGACAACGACCCAAAGCATACATCCAAATCAACAAAGGAATGGCTTCACCAGAAGAAGATTAAAGTTTTGGAATTTAAAATCTGATTTGAAAATCTGTGGGGTGATCTGAAGAGGGCTGTGCACAGGAGATGCCCTCGCAATCTGACAGATTTGGAGTGTTTTTGCAAAGAAGAGTGGGGAAATTTTGCCAAGTCAAAATGTGCCATGCTGATAGACTCATACCCAAAAAGACTGATTGCAGTAATAAAATCAAAAGGTGCTTCAACAAAGTATTAGTTTAAGGGTGTGCATACTTATGCAACCATATTATTTTATTTTTATATTTTTTCTTCCCTCTACCTAAAAGATTTCAGTTTGTTTTTCAATTGAGTTGTACAGTTTATAGGTCACATTAAAGGTGGAAAAAGGTCTGAAATTATTTATCTTTGTCTCATTTTTTTACAGCACAGAAACCTGACATTTTAACAGGGGTGTGTAGACTTTTTATATCCACTGTACACATACATACACACACACACCATGTACACTCGCACAGCATGGGAACATACACATGGACACACACACCATGTACACTCGCACAGCATGGGAACATACACATGCACACACACCATGTACACTCGCACAGGATGGGAACATACACACACACACACACACACACACCCACACCATGTACACTCGCACAGTATGGGAACACACACACACACACCATGTACACTCCCACAGTATGGGAACATACACACACACACACACACCATGTACACTCGCACAGTATGGGAACATACACACACACACACAATGTACACTCACACAGTATGGGAACATACACACACCATGTACACTCACACAGCATGAGAACATACACACACCATGTACACTCACTATGGGAACATACACACACACACACACCATGTACACTCGCACAGTATGGGAACATACACACACACACACACCATGTACACTCACACAGTATGGGAACATACACACACCATGTACACTCACACAGCATGAGAACATACACACACCATGTACACTCACACAGTATGGGAACATACACACACACACCATGTACACTCGCACAGTATGGGAACATACACACACACCATGTACACTCGCACAGTATGGGAACATACACACACACACACACACACACCATGTACACTCGCACAGTATGGGAACATACACACACACACCATGTACACTCACACAGTATGGGAACATACACACACACACACACACACCATGTACACTCACACAGTATGGGAACATACACACACACACACACCATGTACACTCACACAGTATGGGAACATACACACACACACACACACCATGTACACTCGCACAGTATGGGAACATACACACACACACACACACACACACACACACACCATGTACACTCGCACAGTATGGGAACATACACACACCATGTACACTCACACAGCATGAGAACATACACACACCATATACACTCACACAGCATGGGAACACACACACAGCATGGGAACACACACCATGTACACTCACTCACACAGCATAGGGACATACACCATGTACACTGACACAGCATGGGGACACACACCATGTACACTCACTCACACAGTATGGGGACATACACCATGTACACTGACACTGCATGGGAACACACACCATGTACACTCACTCACACAGCATGTAAATACACACCATGTACAATAACATAGCATGGGAACACACCATGTACACTCACTCACACAGCATGGGGCACACCATGTACACTCACTCACACAGAATGGGGACACACCATATACACTCACTGACACAGCATTGGGACACACACACCATGTACACTGACACTGCACGGGAACACACACCATGTACACTCACTCACACAGTATGGGGACATACACCATGTACAATAACATAGCATGGGAACACACCATGTACACTCACTCACACAGCATGGGGCACACCATGTACACTCACTCACACAGCATGTAAATACACACCATGTACAATAACATAGCATGGGAACACACCATGTACACTCACTCACACAGCATGTAAATACACACCATGTACAATAACATAGCATGGGAACACACCATGTACACTCACTCACACAGAATGGGGACACACCATATACACTCACTGACACAGCATTGGGACACACACCATGTACACTGACACAGCATGGGGACAAAAACAATATACTTTTACTCACACAGCATGGGGACACACACCATATACAACTTGTGCACACAACAACAGTAAAGTTTCATTCATTACCTGCATTACCACGCCCATCTACGTCACTGACCACGCCCCTATTAGAGCGAAATATGAGAAGGAGAAAAGAGAGAACAGATCCAGAGGTTATAGAGAGAGAGTACAGGAGAGGAGGGAGCACGATAGAGGGAGAGGAGCCCAGAGGAGGGCTCTAGACTGGCCAGGAGATGGGAGGCTGCACCCCACAATCAGGAGTACACATGAGGTGACTGTGGCCCCACCATGCCTTGGCTCCCAGCTCTGCTCCTTCTCACCAGCTCCTTAGAGCTCCTGAGAGGGGCCCCAGCTGCCAACATCCAACTCTCAAAGGTAAGACCAGCCATCTCCTGTACTCTGCATGGGTTAGATTGTGAGCCTCTGTGGTATGGTCCTTCTTTATGTATTAGATATGCATTAGATTGTTAGCTCCTAAGACCAGGCTTCCTCTGCGTATGTTAGATATCAATTAGATAGTCAGGCTTCTTGTGTCTGGGTGCCAATTAGATTGCCAGCTTCTCATTCCAGACTCCCTGTCTTTATAATAGGCACCAATTAGATTGTCAGCTCCTGAGACAAGGTGTGTGTATATTCGATATCCATTACATTGTCGTGTGTGGGGCACCCATTAAATAGTCAGCACCTGAGACCAGGCTACTTCTATTTTTATTAGGTCCGATTATCGGCTCTTGAGACTAGGCTTCCTGTATTTATATTAGATTGTCAGCTCCTGAGACCAGTCTTCCCGTGTCTACATTTGTACCCATTAGATTGCTAGCTCTTTAGCTTAGTCCCATTGTCATTTGATTTTTTTGTATGGAGGATCAGATTGGATGACCCTTTTGCATCCCCTACAGCCCATGCTGAGTACAATAATAAATACCGGTGGTCAGATGTCCAGTAGTTGTCATTGGGAACATGAGAAGTGCACTGACCCACAGAGCTTTCAGTCTTTCCAGTGCTGTATTGGCACTCAGGGTTTTGTTAATCTCATCCATTCTGGCAATAGATGAATGGGATATCAGAGTCACCCCCCACTCAGGGACAGGGGCCTCCAGTGTCCAGACAGCTGCCCTCTGATTGGAGGAGTCTCAAAGCACTCAGGTACAGGCGGACTCACCCAGGTGGCAGAGGTCAGCTCCCTCCCCTCAGACCCAGCCTGACCCCAGGAGAGGATTCCCCATATAGCCTGGACCTGCAGAGTCTGTCAGAGGCCAACCTGAGCTCACAGAACCCCAACATCCAGGTAAGAACCCTAGATCCTAAGTCATGTGAGGACCCCACTACCTATCTCTGCTACTCCCCACTAGACTCCTAATGTCTATGTACTCTCAGCAACCCCTGTGTCTGTCTCAGACTCTCTACTCACCTCAGCCCCCTAACTGCCCCTTTTTCCCCCAGTCTCTATGCTCCATCCCAGTTCCTGGTATCACTCCTCTCTTCTTACTCCTCCGGCTCTGTATGCTCCTTTTTTAGCCTCTCTAGTGTTTAATTTCCCCTAGTATATGTATCTTTCTCTCAGTCTCCCCCCAGTCTTTGTGTGTTTATCCTCAGCCACTCAGTCTATGTGCATCCTCTTAGTTCCTGGGTTTCTCTCATCCCCTCAGTCCCCTGTGCCTTTGCTCAGTCCCCAGTTTCTGTGTGTCTCTGCGTCTCCCTCCTCGTTCTCCCCCCAGACTCTGCGTCTCCCTCCTCGTTCTCCTCTCAGTCTCTATCCTCGTTCTTCCCCCAGTCTCTGCGTCTCCCTCCTTGTTCTCCCCCCAGTCTCTGCGTCTCCCTCCTTGTTCTCCCCCCAGTCTCTGCGTCTCCCTCCTCGTTCCCCCCCAGTCTCTGCGTCTCCCTCCTCGTTCTCCCCCCAGTCTCTGCGTCTCCCTCCTCGTTCTCCCCCCCAGTCTCTGCGTCTCCCTCCTCGTTCTCCCCCCAGTCTCTGCGTCTCCCTCCTCGTTCTCCCCCCAGTCTCTGCGTCTCCCTCCTCGTTCTCCCCCCAGTCTCTGCGTCTCCCTCCTCGTTCTCCCCCCAGTCTCTGCGTCTCCCTCCTCGTTCTCCCCCCAGTCTCTGCGTCTCCCTCCTCGTTCTCCCCCCAGTCTCTGCGTCTCCCTCCTCGTCCCCCCCAAGTCTCTTCGTCTCCCTCCTCGTCCCCCTTAGTCTCTGCGTCTCCCTCCTCGTCCCCCCCAGTCTCTGCGTCTCCCTCCTCGTCCCCCCCAGTCTCTGCGTCTCCCTCCTCGTCCCCCCCAGTCTCTGCGTCTCCCTCCTCGTCCCCCCCAGTCTCTGCGTCTCCCTCCTCGTCCCCCCCAGTCTCTGCGTCTCCCTCCTCGTCCCCCCCAGTCTCTGCGTCTCCCTCCTCGTTCCCCCCCAGTCTCTGCGTCTCCCTCCTCGTTCCCCCCCAGTCTCTGCGTCTCCCTCCTCGTTCCCCCCCAGTCTCTGCGTCTCCCTCCTCGTTCCCCCCCCAGTCTCTGCGTCTCCCTCCTCGTTCCCCCCCAGTCTCTGCGTCTCCCTCCTCGTTCCCCCCCAGTCTCTGCGTCTCCCTCCTCGTTCCCCCCCAGTCTCTGCGTCTCCCTCCTCGTTCCCCCCCAGTCTCTGCGTCTCCCTCCTCGTTCCCCCCCAGTCTCTGCGTCTCCCTCCTCGTTCCCCCCCAGTCTCTGCGTCTCCCTCCTCGGTCCCCCCCAGTCTCTGCGTCTCCCTCCTCGTTCCCCCCCAGTCTCTGCGTCTCCCTCCTCGTTCCCCCCAGTCTCTGCGTCTCCCTCCTCGTTCCCCCCCAGTCTCTGCGTCTCCCTCCTCGTTCCCCCCCAGTCTCTGCGTCTCCCTCCTCGTTCCCCCCCAGTCTCTGCGTCTCCCTCCTCGTTCCCCCCCAGTCTCTGTGTCTCCCTCCTCGTTCCCCCCAGTCTCTGCGTCTCCCTCCTCGTTCCCCCCAGTCTCTGCGTCTCCCTCCTCGTTCCCCCCCAGTCTCTGCGTCTCCCTCCTCGTCCCCCCCAGTCTCTGCGTCTCCCTCCTCGTGCCCCCAGTCTCTGCGTCTCCCTCCTCGTGCCCCCAGTCTCTGCGTCTCCCTCCTCGTGCCCCCAGTCTCTGCGTCTCCCTCCTCGTGCCCCCAGTCTCTGCGTCTCCCTCCTCGTGCCCCCAGTCTCTGCGTCTCCCTCCTCGTGCCCCCAGTCTCTGCGTCTCCCTCCTCGTGCCCCCAGTCTCTGCGTCTCCCTCCTCGTCCCCCCAGTCCTCTGCGTCTCCCTCCTCGTCCCCCCAGTCTCTGCGTCTCCCTCCTCGTCCCCCCAGTCTCTGCGTCTCCCTCCTCGTCCCCCCCCAGACTCTGCGTCTCCCTCCTCGCCCCCCCCAGACTCTGCGTCTCCCTCCCTCCCCCTCCCAGTCTCTGCGTCTCCCTCCCTCCACCCCCCCCAGTCTCTGCGTCTCCCTCCCTCCCCCCCCAGTCTCTGCGTCTCCCTCCCTCCCCCCCCCAGTCTCTGCGTCTCCCTCCCCCCCCCCCCAGTCTCTGCGTCTCCCTCCTCGTCCCTCCCCCCCCCCCCAGTCTCTGCGTCTCCCTCCTCGTCCCTCCCCCAGTCTCTGCGTCTCCCTCCTCGTTCCCCCCCCCCCCCAGACTCTGCGTTTCCCTTCTCGTCCCCCCCCCAGTCTCTGCGTCTCCCTCCTCGTTCCCCCCCCAGACTCTGCGTCTCCCTTCTTGTACCCCCCCCAGTGTCTGCGTCTCCCTCCTCGTTCCCCCCCCCAGACTCTGCGTCTCCCTTCTTGTACCCCCCCCAGTCTCTTCGTCTCCCTCCTCGTTCCACCCCCCCCAGTCTCTGCGTCTCCCTCCTCGTTCCACCCCCCCCAGTCTCTGCGTCTCCCTCCTCGGTCTACCCCCAGTCTCTGCGTCTCCCTCCTCGGTCTACCCCCAGTCTCTGCGTCTCCCTCCTCGGTCTACCCCCAGTCTCTGCGTCTCCCTCCTCGGTCAACCCCCAGTCTCTGCGTCTCCCTCCTCGGTCAACCCCCAGTCTCTGCGTCTCCCTCCTCGGTCAACCCCCAGTCTCTGCGTCTCCCTCCTCGGTCAACCCCCAGTCTCTGCGTCTCCCTCCTTGTCCCCCCCAGTCTCTGCGTCTCCCTCCTTGTCCCCCCCAGTCTCTGCGTCTCCCTCCTTGTCCCCCCCAGACTCTGCGTCTCCCTCCTCGTCCCCCCAGTCTCTGCGTCTCCCTCCTCGTCCCCCCAGTCTCTGCGTCTCCCTCCTCGTCCCCCCAGTCTCTGCGTCTCCCTCCTCGTCCCCCCAGTCTCTGCGTCTCCCTCCTCGTCCCCCCAGTCTCTGCGTCTCCCTCCTCGCCCCCCCCAGACTCTGCGTCTCCCTTCTCGCCCCCCCCCAGACTCTGCGTCTCCCTTCTCGCCCCCCCCCCAGACTCTGCGTCTCCCTTCTCGCCCCCCCCCCAGACTCTGCGTCTCCCTTCTCGCCCCCCCCCAGACTCTGCGTCTCCCTTCTCGCCCCCCCCAGACTCTGCGTCTCCCTCCTCGCCCCCCCAGACTCTGCGTCTCCCTCCTCGCCCCCCCCCAGACTCTGCGTCTCCCTCCTCGCCCCCCCCAGACTCTGCGTCTCCCTCCTCGCCCCCCCCAGACTCTGCGTCTCCCTCCTCGCCCCCCCCAGACTCTGCGTCTCCCTCCTCCCCCCCCCCCAGTCTCTGCGTCTCCCTCCCCCCCCCCCCCCCAGTCTCTGCGTCTCCCTCCCCCCCCCCCCCCAGTCTCTGCGTCTCCCTCCCCCCCCCCCCCCCCCCCCAGTCTCTGCGTCTCCCTCCTCGTTCCCCAGTTTTGCCACTCCTGAGTGAAACATGTCAGTAGACAAACCTCTATATGGATAGGCAAATGGATTCTTGCTAAAATTAAGAATTGTAGTCTTTTATACAGGGATCGGACATGAGCTCCATCTGACCTCATGTATGGATTACTTTAGAAACCTTCACTAGTAATTTAGTGTATTTGAACCCTTATTCCCAATAATACCATTAACTCACGGTTTGCGACTTGTCGCTGTGTTTTGGGTAGGAGACACTCTATCTATGTGGACTGTCTAATTCATGGATTAGGGAGTGGGCAGAACTTGAATGCTGCAACTTTTTTTTGTTTTGTAGCAAAGCAAATGTCTATAACCTTAACTCGTAACATTATTTGCCAATGTGTCTGTCTAATTTCCCCTATTCCCAATAATACCAATAAATCACTCTTAGGGTGAGAGACAGTCTAGTATTGTGGACTGTCTAATCCATGGACTAGTCGTGGACAGCACTTGAATGCCGCATTATTTCTATAAATGCTAGATAGCTGATTGGGATTAAAGTGATAGTATTTTTATGATTTAATCAAGCTCTATATTTCTTACTTTATATCTCATTGATAAAAAAAACATGCAGCACCTATGAAGCCAATGTACTGACTCTGTATACAATATAAGCATCATATGTAGAGTACCTGGGAGGAAAGCGGTCAATGCATTCTGACTGGCACATACTGTATATGCTTCAGGCACTTGAATGCTGCATACACTAATTTACCATAGAAATAATAGGAATTAGCTCAATATACCCCAGGTATTTTATTATAATGAGTTTATTATCTACCCTACACTAAGCTGAAAGTGTGTGTGTATATATGTATTTGTGTGTGTGTGTATGTGTGTATATATATATTAGTGAACAAAAAACTGACGCAGTATATGTTTTTTATATGCAATGTGATACACTGATCATAAACGTATATAGTAAATGTTGCCTTGTACGCAACAGGAGACACTGATTATTTAATCGTCTCCCTTCTCCACAGAGGGTGGGAATTTTGTATACAGTATTAATAAGGATTAATAAAAGTAAATGTTTAAGTTAGTCTCTATGTCTCCCCCCTCACCCTGATGTCTATGTGCCTCCCCCTCACCCCCCCTGTCTGTGCCTCACCCCGATGTTTATGTGCCTCCCCCTCACCCCCACTGTCTGTGCCTCACCCTTTATCTGTGTTCCCACCTCACCCCCAGTCTCTGTGTCTCCCTCCTTATGCCCACCAGTCTCTGTGTTTCCTCCCCTCATGCCCACAGTCTCTGTGTCTCCCTCCTCATGCCCCCCAGTCTCTGTGTCTCCCTCCTTATGCCCAACAGTCTCTGTGTCTCCCCCCTCATGCCGCCAGTCTCTGTGTCTCCCTCCTTATGCCCACCAGTCTCTGTCTCCCTCCTTATGCCCACCAGTCTTTCTATCTCCCTCCTTATGCCCACCAGTCTCTGTGTCTCCCTGATTATACCCACCAGTATCTGTGTCACCCTCCTCATTCCCCCCAGTCTCTGTGTCTCCCTCCTTATGACCACCAGTCTCTGTGTTTCCCTCCTTATGCCCATCAGTCTCTGTCTCCCTCCTTATGCCCACCAGTCTCTGTCTCTCTCCTTATGCCCACCAGTCTCTGTGTCTCCCTCCTTATGCCCACCAGTCTCTGTGTCTCCCTCCTTATGCCCACCAGTCTCTGTGTCTCCCTGATTATGCCCCCCAGTCTCTGTGTCTCCCTCCTTATGCCCACCAGTCTCTGTCTCCCTCCTTATGCCCACCAGTCTTTCTATCTCCCTCCTTATGCCCACCAGTCTCTGTGTCTCCCTGATTATACCCACCAGTATCTGTGTCACCCTCCTCATTCCCCCCAGTCTCTGTGTCTCCCTCCTTATGACCACCAGTCTCTGTGTTTCCCTCCTTATGCCCATCAGTCTCTGTCTCCCTCCTTATGCCCACCAGTCTCTGTCTCCCTCCTTATGCCCACCAGTCTCTGTGTCTCCCTCCTTATGCCCACCAGTCTCTGTGTCTCCCTCCTTATGCCCACCAGTCTCTGTGTCTCCCTCCTCATTCCCCCCAGTCTCTGTGTCCCCCACCATCCACCATTCTTGGGCTCTGTGTCCCCAGTATCTGTTTGTCCCTCCTCATTCCCCCCAGTCTTTGTGGCCCCCAACTCCCTTGGTTCCCCACTCATGCTCCCCATGTGCCTTTTTTAGGTCACTATTGAGGTGGACCCAGACTCTCAGACCGAGTTTGAGTTGGATCTCTCAAATTCTCTCACTAACTGGTCAGACTCCGATTGGGTATCTAAGCGCGAGCTCTTCTGGCCACTGTTTTGGGAGTACAGTGACCTGTATGAAGGGGAGGACACCCTGTCTGGAGCAGCAGGGCCAGAGAGGGAGGCAGAGTCTTCATCCCAAGACCCTTGGGAGGATAACACCATGAGTGGAGGGGAAGGGGACTGGGACCCCCAGGGAGCCACTGAGAACAACGGGATCTCTGAGGAATCCTATCTGTATGGTGAGAAGTGACATCATGACATAATCACACCATGACATCATTGCAGCACATAATCACACCATGACATCATTGCAGCACATCATGACATAATCACACCATGACATCATTGCAGCACATCATGACATAATTATATAGTGACATCATTGCGAGACAGGGAGAAGTCTGATATCTCTTTGCTGTAACACTTCAGTGGAATATTGTAGTAATATTTCTATTATCTGTATTAATAGAAGTATTTCTCTAAAATATATGGCAAATTTTACACTGAAAATATTTCTACTTGCTATAATATTATTAATTTTCACTGTAATAGTATATTTCTCTGTAATAATATCTCTGTTTTACTGTAATAAAAATGTATCCACCTCACTGAAATAATTATTCTAAGATTTCTCCTCACTGGAACAATCTTTTAGTTTGATAAAATCTTTCACTGTACTCACTGTGATATCCGAATTTCACTCTAATTATATTTATATTACTCCAAAATCCCTGTATTATACTGCAATAATATATAATAATTAGTATAATACTGTATATCAAAATAATGAAAATGTACATATACAATTTATTTTTTCTTTAACTATATTTGCATTATAATACATATACTACTAGCTTTAGCTTTGTTTTCTCTGTGAGTAATCTAGTCCAGTATGGCAATATCTGTGTTTCATTTCAATGACTATGTTTTGTGGGAAATAATAATATTGTACAATGTCTCTGTGACCTCATTAATTGAAAGGAGAAAAAAAAAATATATATATATATATTATATATTCACACACACATGCATACAATGTCTATTTTACTGTAATATTCTCTGCTTTTCACAAATATATATATATATATATATATATATATATATATATATATATATACTTCTACATATCTGTTTCACTGTAATAACATATTTTGCGATAATTTAAATAGCTGTAGTTATGTTTCAATGTAATAATCTCTTTTTCACTGTAATAATATCTTTATTTCTGTAATATCTCACTATAATAGTAATAATGAATCCTTTTCACTATAATAATATCCATATTTCAGTGTAATGATATTTCTACTACACAGTAATGATAATATTTCTGTTTCACTGTTAACATATCTGCATTTTACTATAATAATGTCTCTTTCATAGTAATAAATTCAGTAATAATAATAATCCATATTTTTCCAGTTATAATCATAATAATAATCTATATTTTTCAGTAATAATAATCTATTTCACTGCAATAATATATCTGTATTCAACTAATAATAATCTTTATTTTACAGTAATAATATAACTAGTATACAGTAATAGTAATATCTCTGTTCTACAGTTATATTTCTATATTACAGTAAAATCTGTTTTATAGTAAAAACAATATCTCCATTTCACGGTTACAATAATAACCTCTATTTTACATTAAAAATAACAATCTCTATTTTATATTAATCGGTTTCACTGTAATTTCTCTATTTCACTTTAGTAATACTATTTGTTACAGTAATAACTCTATTTTACAGTACGGTAATAATAAAATCTCCGTTCTACGGTAATATCTGTTTTACAGTAATAATAATATCTCTTTCGCAGTAATAACATCTATTATAGTAATTTCCTCTATTTCCCAGTAATATTAATATTAATAATAATAACAATAATCTTTATTTTACAGTAATAATAATATCTCTGTTTTGCAGTAATAATATAAACTTCACTGTAGAAAATAACATCTTTATTTCACAGTAATAACATCTGCATTTTTATATAATACATTTATTTTGTTTATAATATATGCATTTCATTATTTCCCTATTACAATATGGTCAGTAAAAGGTAGCAAACTATGCAATTTACATTCCCGGTGATATCTTATAATGCAAAATATGTGAAAACACAGCTTTTCACAGTTATTTTCCAACCACTGTAAGAATATTGTGAATCTTTTTTTATTCCTTGATTCATTCTAAAAGTTTACTCGTAGAATATATTGTAAGTATATATATATATATATATATATATATATATATATATATATATATACTTATATCTTATATATATATATATATATATATATATATATATATATATATATATATATATATCTTCGTGACAACGAAGGCATCATGCACCAAATCTGTGCAATCTTGTTCAAGTGACACCTCCAGGTTAAACAAGTAGAGTTAATGGTCTAAAATGTAATCTTCTATGTATATATTATTACAGTGAAATAGTTACTTGCCGCAATATTATTATTCTTTCTGCGTTATATTTTTATTTTACAGTATTTTACTGTAATAATATACCTATTACACTGTAATAACTGCATTTCATTATAAAAATAAGATATTTAAATATTATTACAGTGAAATAATAACTTGTCTCTGTAATATTCTGTTGTATTTCATTGTCATAACAACTCTAGTTATTTTAAAATTTTTAGCATGATTCACAACAAAATGTGATCAATATGATATTATATATATATATATATATATATATATACATATACACAATATGAAAAAATATCACATGAAAGAAATTGGTCAGTAATTATTTAAGTTCTTCTAAAAAAAATCAGAAAAATAATAAATGTAAACAATGATTTGGGTGGATTTAAGGTCAACTAGGCGACTAGACTCATTAGATTTTTACTAGTTATGCATTTGTTCTAACTAAAAAATAGTTGATACATTATTTATTGTTTTTGAGTATGAAAAGTATGAAAAAAATCTAATTATTGATAAAAAAAAATAAACCGCAATAGTCATTAGACATTGCATTACTTTCTCCAAAGAAAATTAGAAAATTTCGTCTGAGGATCCAAACTACATTTTAGAGCAATAGGAATAGTGTGATCTAGAAGTATTAATCATTATTTTTGGATATTAAATATATTTTCATAATCTTCTTGAATAAATAAAGGAGATACTTATATATGTGTAATATTAATTAAATAACAAGTGCCTTTAGGCCACAAAAAATTAACAAGTATCCCTTCACTACTTTTACTTTTATTAAAATAATTTACATTAAAAAAAATATTTTTTGTAACAATATTACTATATTTTCAGTTTCTCAGTAATATGTCCATTCAGCAGTAATAATTGTTTCTGTTTCACTAAATCTATTTTAATGTTATCTCTCTGTAATAGCATGTTTCTAACCAAAAAAATATTTCTATTCAGAACTCACAGTGAAATGTATTTAATTTGCAATATAATTATCTTCCATTCTAGGGTTATAATATTTGCATTTTTTCACTCTAATAATATCTCTATTTTACTGTAATATATATAAGATAATATGCATATTTCTCTTTAATAATATAGCACTGCAATGATCTCTCTATATCATTATAATCATTTCTGTGTTCTGCTGTAATAGATCTTTTCCATTGCCATGATATCTAAATATATATTTAGATGAATTTAATTTGATGTTGGGGCCGGACTGTTGGATCCTTTCTGGTTTACAGGCTCCAGTTAAATTTTTTTTTTTATTCTATTGTAAATGGATGATCGTTGCGTGGTGCCTTATTATGAATCACCTGTTATTATTACACCTCCATGTTTAGTCCCACTGGATATGTTCTTACTGGTTCCTTCACTACTCTGTTTCTTTGAGTGTCTCACTGATATGTTTTTCCCCCCCTCCCTAGATTATGGCGATGAGGACTGGAGTGAGTGGTCCCCGTGCAGTGCCACGTGTGGCAGTGCCACTCAGAAACGCACCCGCTCCTGTGGCTATTCCTGCACTGCCACTGAGTCCCGGATCTGTGACCTCCCTCTGTGTGCAGGTAGGGCCTGATATTCGTAGGTGGTCTTCCATCCAAGTACTGACCAGGCCCATCTCTGCTTGGCTTTAGGGTGGTGTGACCTCTTGGTTCCCTGACTTGAAATCAAACCCAGATCACAGTGGTGAAAGCACCGAATCCTAACCACTGGACCACCACGGAAACCCTAAAACACACGTTACTTATAGTTTAAACATCTAGCGACATCCTCAGTGCGCAAATTGCAGATCAGAAAAGATCTAAAAAGGTTGAACTTGATGGACTAAAACATTTTTTCCAACCTCAATTACTATGTTACTATGTAACTATGCTGTCTGTAGGTATATGATCAGATTGAGGTCAGAGGTCAGGCTACACAAAATGGTCACTTGATGGCCCCACAGACTAAAATGTACAGGACTTTAAAGGACCACTGCATTTCAAGAAAAAAAGACACCAAACTAACAGTATTCACAGCTGTGTAAGTCATGGAGATATAACCATTTTTGGATTATTTTTATGTTTTGATTATAAAAGTCATTCAGGAATCGATTTTGTGCTTGCAACATCTTTTCACTCAGAGCTGAATCATGAGGGCGTGTGTTTTCACTATCAGTGAGGGAAGAAGGAACGGAGAACCATTGTAAAGATAATTGGATAAGACAGAAATAGACCTCACACCCCATCCCCCTCACTGACCCACAAGCAGACTCCTTGTATCATTCACTGCAACAATAGACAGGTAAATGCCCCCCTCAAACAACTTACACCAATGTATCATGGATCCCTGTACATTTATACACTTAATATTGCCACATATTCTATTAGCAACTCGCACTCCGATTACGAGTTCCCGCCCACAATCACTATGGGCCAACCAAAGATGCAAAACTGTCCTTAGAAATCTAACTCCATTGGTTTTAGCACAACTTAAATATTACGAGCTCTAAATAATTAAAGTTACACAAAATTGATATTCTATTAGACCTGTAGCTCTAGCTCACAAATAAAGTCTAACCAAAAACTGAAAAAAGTATCAAGTTTCTGTCAAAAATATTACAAATACTAAATAGGACTTTTTCAAAAACTCATTAAACATTATACAGTAACTTATCACATAATACTGTACTATAAAAGCATGGGAATGCATGCAAAGACATTATAATTAATTGCCCAACAGTCTCAAGCTCGCAATTAAAAAATATTATTTTTAAGTCTTATTTCTGAGTAATATTGATCCCAGTACTCAAGGGGTTAATACATATCATGAAACCCACATGGACTTAAACAGATGATCTAATGCATTTCATAGAGTGCTAGATTGTGAGCCAAATGGCAAATATTACTTATTGGCTCTCATTAATTTGTAGCCTCTGGTTGCAGATTACGTCTAACTTCCATGTTTTACTGATGCCATGATGACGTCTCATTTACTATTGGCTGTGTCTAAGGCAGAGTTCACGAGTTTAGTCTCAAGGTCAGAACTTTCGATTTGGAGTCAATAGAATATATCTAAATATTTATAATAAAAAATAAAAACACGTGCAGACAAAATTGCAGGTTTGAGGCATTTGCGAGCAGCTAATAGAATATGGCAGTTTGTGTGCAAGTTTTTCCTGCTTAATTTATGCTCTGAGTCCAACTTAAACTTCTCAAACAAATATTTCTTTTTTTTGTGCGCTTGTCCTTTAACATTAGCGCTTCACAAAACAAAATGAAAGCACAAAAATCGCTAGCTTGTTACTGTTACCGTCCCACCTGGAATAATTCTGTCTTTATTCCCTAAATGAAATACTTTTTTTAACTTTTATAACCGAGAGTAGATTTTAGTTTTTGAAGTTTGGATTACACCAAAGACCAGTTTTAGGCAATTAGGCCTAGAAGAGTGTTTTAAATGAGACATAGGAGCCTTAAATGCTTGACAAAGATTTAGAATTGAACATAGTATTAAAAAAAGTAAACATATTTTTATTCCATGTGACTTCATTTGTAGCTCTGATCAAGCAGTACACATCGTCATTTGCTACTTAATTGCACAAGAAGGCTTCTATGAAAATTATTGGGGGGTGGAGTTATTGCTCACTGTTCCTCCATGCTCTGTGAGTCATCCCAAAAGCAGATCTGTTCACACCAGGGCTCCCCCCTCCATAATGTACATAGAATCCTTCTAAAGAGTATCTGCAGCAAAGGAGAACATTACTGCTTGATCAGAGCTGCAAATAGAGTTATGGGAAATACAAAAAAATATATAAAAATAAGTAAGTTTAATTTTTTAATAATATGCTCAACTCTCTCTTTTTTTTTGTTTATATAGACTTTCCTAGAATGGTCCTTTAAACATGATGTACCCTGATTCTTTAACCCTTTCACTGACAGAGGGCCTACAAAGCATTTCATTTCTGGCCGCTCTTCCTGTGAAAGGGTTAAGACCATATTTGTGTGCTCTCATCGTGACCTCTGTCAGGTTTGTTTTGTGACCTTTTTCATTAACCCAATCTAATTGATCATGACTGATATTTTTATGTAATTTTGTTTAAAGGAGAGGAACAAACTCAGACCCCAGGATGGGTGACAGTGAGTGGGACGTCCACACCAACGTCTGGTGAGATTGAGGGAGAGAGTCTGGGAAGGGGGGGGCTTCAAATACATCAACCCAAGTGGGTATTAACTGTTATGTTCTCTCTCCTCTATTTGTCTCCTCTTTCCTTACCCTCCCAAATTGATTTATCTGCCTCCTTCCCTACTCACCTTGCTCTTATTCTCTCTTCCTCATTGTCACCTCTTTCTTTATTCCTATTCTCTTTCCTATTTCTCTTATTTCTTCCCCAATTATCTATCCATAATTTCCTCCCCCTTTCCCATATGTGTTCTCTCCATAATTTCTCTCTCCTTTTTTTCAACCTCATATTATTCTCACTCCATTAATTAATCTTCTGCATGTTTCTCTCCCACTCTATCATTCCTATTTATCTCCTCTCCTCATTTCCTGACTCTTCTTTTCTGTATTTTGCCTGGTTTCTCCTTCTCCTCATTCTGTCTCCCTGCTTTATTCCCCCATTTCCTCTTCCACTTCTTTCCCCTCCTCTGATTTCCACCCTCTCCATTCCGTCCTCCTATTCCCTCTACCTGCCCCTCTCTCCAGCATATACAGACAGCTGTGACCGGTGGCTATCCTGTAAGAGCGAGTTCCTCAGTAATTATTTGCACCGGGTGCTCACGGAGCTGCCCAGCTGCCCCTGCTCCTACCCCTCGGAGGCCGTGTACAGTGCAGTGACCCTACGGGATGATGCCCTGTCTCGCAGCTTTCGGTGGAGGGATGCCAGTAGTGAGCGGGAGAGGCTGGATATTTACACCCCAGGGGCCCGGTTCTGCCTGCGCTCCCTGCTCTCTCGGGACAGCAGCAGTCTGGGGGCGCAGCATTGCTGCTATGACCAGAGCCTGAAGCTGCTGACTCGTGGCCGAGGGGCCGGGACCCCCAATCTGATCAGTACAGACTTCTCTCCTGAACTCCACTACAAGGCTGACGTGCTGCCCTGGATCCTGTGCAAGGGGGACTGGAGCCGAATCCACTCACTACGCCCACCCAACAATGGCCGGGCGTGTGCGGAAAATCCATCTGAGGGCGAGTATCTGTCCCAGCTGCAGGAGGCTCGTGAATATTAGTGTACGAAGGACCTGCCTGCAGCTAGTGCCTATAAGCCTGCCTCCAACACCTAGCAAATATTAGTGCAAGAGGAACGTGCGTACAGTACCTAGTGAATATTAGTGCAACCGAACCCTGCCGGCAGCACCCAGTGAATATTAATGCAATGGAACTTGTTTGCTACACCATAGTATTAGTGCTGTTTTACGATCTAATTGTAGTTGAGAGTTAATTCATTTATTGCCAAAATATTAATTGGCCTGTAATATATTGTAAAGCATTGTACAAAGAGGAGTCTGTATGTGGAGTAGTGAGTGTGCACGGCCATGCACGTGCAGTGTTGTGTGTGTCTGTGTGTTACCCAATATGTATATGGACTATGTTTATAAAATAAATAGCAATAAATTCCCAGTTTCACCGTTATTTGCACCAGAAGACAAATTCTGTATACAACCAAAATTGCCACTCACACAATATGTATTTTAATGTGCATTTTAGGTGACTATTTGAGATTGTTACTATCCCCCTGGGAGATGTAATTTGTACCAATTCAGACAAATCAGAAAATCAAGGATCTTGTTAACCCTTTCATTGATAGATAGGCAGCAATTTGCTCAGGCTTCTCAGCCCGTGAAAGGGTTAAAGGACCACTGTTTTATGACAAACTTCATGTTTATGAAGTAAACTGACTAGATTGGCAGCTGTATAAGCCATGAGCATAAAACTGTTATAGAGAAAACCTTATTATTAGAAAACTGTCCTGAAGTCTTTCTGATTTGAGCACTTGCTGCTAGCTTGGAACCTTAGTGGGTGTGCGAGAAAGGTATGAGAGGGGAGGGAAATACAAAGTATAAATGCAAGCCTCATCCTCCAGAAATATAAACACCCTCCTCATACATGGAACCTCCACCAAAGTATGACGGATTCCTCCGGGGGCCAGCAGGGGCGCCAGTTGTGTTTTCCTAAATAAAAATACCTTAATTATGCAGTTAGTCAGACTCCAGCTTATATATGTATGTGCATATATTTATACATACAATTTTGTATCATACAGTGGTCATCTTAACAGTAGTACTGGAAATCATTAAAAACTGACCCCGGGAAGGTGGGTTGCTTTCAGCTCCCTGGGGTTAATGGCGGTCCTCCACGCTTGTAGGGAGGCCTCCTTAATAGCCGGGAGGCTGAGAGAGGCCCTGGAAGTGTGTAAGCCTGGGCATTAAGCAGCAAACCCCCAAAAACAATTGTGTGATATAACATGATTGTATAGCTCACACTGTCTGTGTCATTACATGTTTATTTTAAAGTCGCAGAAAATAATGAAATGTTTGTTATCTTATTTATAAAGATTAATAAATGTATTTAGTTACATTGTTTCAGTGTATTTGTAGCAATATTTACTCAGCTGAGGTTACAATCAAGGCGTGATCACCTACGTTGCTGCGCCTGTCTCAGGACATGGTTGTATTTAGTCCATTCAGATTTGTGAGCACTCCACTCCCCACTTGCAGCTCCTCTTTTCCTCTCCTTTCCCATATATCTAAAATCATAAGTTTGTATATATACAGTATGTTTCCAGTTCTGTACTACATCTTCAGCCAGCCTGCTACCTCCTGAAAATGTGCTGCCCTAGGCCTGAGCCTCATGGGCTTAGACAGAAACACACCCATATCTCAGATCCCTCTCTACCAGTTCACTGTCCTCTCCCTCTTCATCTCTCCCCTTCTCCTTATTCCCCTCTCTCGGTATCTCAGTACCTTCCATCTCTTCCTCTGTTCTAATTCAATCTCTTTTCTATATTCCCACATCTTCCTTTCCTGTATTCTCCTTCCTGCCAATCTATTCCTAGCCCAATAACCTCCATCTCATTCCTCTACTTCATCCCCATTTCTTCCTTTCCTGTATCCTCCATCCCTTTCATCTCCTCACCCATATTCTTCATCTCATCTTCTCCATTCCCAGCTCTTTCTCTCCACTATTCCTCTCAGCAGTTCACTGTCCTCTCCATCTTCATTCATCCCCTTCTCCTTACGCCCCTCTCTCTGTCCCTATTCCTATCTTCCTCACCTCTATCCCCATCTCTTCCTTTCTTCCAACCTACCATCCCTTCTCTTCTCCTCCCCACGTCAATTCCAGTCCTCCGGCCCTTATCTCTTCATCTCCTCCATACTCTGTATCCTCCTTTCAGAAATATCCCATCTCTTCTCTTCCTCACATTTTAAAGATGGTTAAACCTGCTAGTAATTTGTTAGTCTTGAAGAAAAACACATTGAGTATGGTAATTGAGTTTTCTTATAATCCGGTTGAAGTGTTCTTCATACATGTTACAGAGCTGCTAAACCTACAGGTTTATTCTTGAATTGCCTCTCTGTAAACCATTGGGTGGTGAGAGATCCATAATAATTTTACAAAGTTTGTTTGCAGCGGGTTCTTTAAAAAGCACAAAAGTAGGCAAGGTGTAAATGTGCCATTTATTTACTAAAACATATGATGTTTTGGGCAAGTACTCCCATAATGGTCACATTTTAAATCAGATTGGTGGAACCTGCAGTATTTTGGCTTTTAGTCATTCAGTTGTGTTCAACTCTCAGCGATCCTATGGACAGCAGCATACAAGGCACATCTTTCAGTCACTGTCCCTCTGATCGTCCTCAAGCTCATGTTCATTGCTTCAATTATCTCATATATCCATCTCTACTCCTGCTGTCCCCTTCTTTGTGTGTCTTCAATCTTTCCCAGCATCAGAGTCTTTTTCTAGGGAATCCTGTCTTCTCATTATATGGACAAAATATTTGAGCTTCAGCCTCATGATCAAACCTTCCAGTGAACAGTTTGTCTTGATTTCCCGTAGTACTGATTTATTGGATCTTCTTGCAGTCAAAGAGACTCTAAGCAGCTTTCTCCAACACCACAATTCAAAGGCGTCAATTCTCAGCCATCTTTATGGTCCAGCTCTCGCATCCGCATGTTACTACTGGGAATACCATAGTTTTAACTATGCAGACCTTTGTTGACAATGTAATCTTTATTTTTTTTCTAGCTTGCCCAGATTGCCATTGCTTTCCTCCCTGGAAACAAACATCTTTTAATTTCATGATTACAGTCACTGCAGAGATCTTGGATCCCAGGAAAATAAAATCTGTCACTGCCTCCACTCCTTCCCCATCTATTTGCTAGGAACGGAGATTGCTGTTTACCATGATGTTTGTCTTTTTAACATTAAGCAGCAGCACACCTTCTTTTACCCTCATCAATAAGTCCTTTAGTTCCTCCTCGATTTCAGCCATCAGAGTGGTGTAGAATGAAGCTGTAACATTGTGACCCGCCAAATGTTGGGAACTATATTCACAAAAAAATGAGGAGCTGGTGAAGGGAGAGCGTCTCACAGCTGGTCCAATAAGATTTATCATTATAATATAGCCAAGGAAACCAAGACCCCAAACTGGTAAATTCCACTTATAATGTTTATTTTATATAATTGGACATTTACAGAAGAGTAACTGTGTATTTACAATGTTATGGATTGTATAGTTTGCCAGTTACTGCTCCATGGTTGGGGACATGGTTGAAGGATTGTCTCTATATGGTCTTTTAAATGATGAAACATTATAATAGACAAAATTGTTTTAGAAAGTAAAAAAAAAAAGAATACAACCTTTACATTTTGCAACTTTTATATAAAAATAATATTTACTGTAGGCGTCCATTTTTCTTGCTGCACTGTTACTTTACCAAAAGGTTGAATCTTTGTAAATTAATGAGCGATCTACTGTGAATGCTGAAAGTTTAAGTTCCACATTCCCATTGTGCAGACAGAAACATCCTATGCATTTGTTTCCTACCACCCATGGAAATTAATCTGCTGAAACCAAAATGGTAGGTTCCACTGTAGCATAAACGCATATAAAAGGTTGTATTATATTTTCCATTCCAACACATACACAAACTATTTTCAAATGGGTTTTTGTAACAAACACTGAGCTCTGTGAGCTGATTGGGTCAAAAGTTCAAGAGCTAGTTCGAGATCCAGTCAAACCGCAGCTATATTCTTAACTGTGACAGTTACATCTTATATTCTGTGCATATCACCTAATGTGCAGAAGACTGATAGCAATAAAAGGCAAATCTTAAGGCTTGTATTTGAACTTTTTTATAAGAGCAACTTGTTTTTAAGCCCAACGTTTCTTTTAAACATGTTTGTTTTGTACTAAAAAAAATTTAAAATATGAATAAAATATTGTTTTAACTGAACCAAACTTCCATGTTGCATTGTAAAGAAGACCAAACTAACATAATCACAAATGTAAAAATATTGCAATAAACCACAAATTACACTCTTTTGTGTCGCTCACTTTCAATTATTTAAAGGTATATTAAAGTGAGGTGGGTTATGAATGCATCCCGTAGAATCAAAAAATGCAAACCGTTTTTGCAAAAACATAAAAAATGTGCTCCGGGTGATGTTTACACGCCCAGCAGCTTCTCTAGTTGCTTCAGTGGCTGCTGTAAGCCGCCATCATGGGTACACAGGTCTTTCCTGTGTACCCTCGCGTCCTGCGTATGTGCATGCTGATTGGCTTTTGAGCCAATCAGCAATGAGCGTTGACGTCAGCAGTGACGTCACTGCTCAATCCGAATACCCCCCAAGCAGAGCTCATCTCTCGGAAGGGAGAGGGAAGAGGGAGAAGGGGGAGCGGCAGAGGACGCGGCGCGCTGTTTGTGGGCAGTGCATGTGTATGTCTGTGTGTGAGCATGTCTGTGTGAGTGCTTGTCTGTTTAAGGGCATCCCGACCTTCGCGCGCAGAACAGCGGCTGTCATCAGGGCACCGAGAACTGCGCCCTGATGACGCTCTGCGCTCCAGCCTGCATCCCATCTGCCACAGAAGCTTCTCATGCGCGAGCGCCCCCATCTCATATTTACTGGACCTGCTTGGCAAGGTAAGGGTCTGACAGTGTGCCATATTGGCCAGGATTTGTTTCATGTGTCACTAGGAGCATGTTGCATTGCATGTTTATCACACATGCAAATAATGACAGTGACATTACATACAACATGCTCCTAGTGACACATGCTCACAGTGACATTACATACAAGTGACATTACATACAAGTGACATTACATACAACATGCTCCTAGTGAGACATGCTCACAGTGACATTACATACAAGTGACATTACATACAATATGCTCCTAGTGACACATGCTCACAGTGACATTACATACAACATGCTCCTGGTGACACATGCTCACAGTGACATTACATACAAGTGACATGACATACAACATGCTCCTAGTGACACATGCTCACAATGACATTACATACAAGTGACATTACATACAACATGCTCCTAGTGACACATGCTCACAATGACATTACATACAAGTGACATTACATACAACATGCTCCTAGTGACACATGCTCACAATGACATTACATACAAGTGACATTACATACAACATGCTCCTAGTGACACATGCTCACAGTGACATTACATACAAGTGACATTACATACATGACATTACATACAATGACATTACATACAAGTGACATTACATACAACATGCTCCTAGTGACACATGCTCACAGTGACATTACATACAAGTGACATTACATACAACATGCTCACAGTGATATTACATACAAGTGACATTACATACAACATGCTCCTAGTGACACATGCTCACAGTGACATTACATACAAGTGAAGCTACATACAATATGCTCCTAGTGACACATGCTCACAGTGACATTACATACAAGTGACATTACATACAACATGCTCCTAGTGACACATGCTCACAGTGACATTACATACAAGTGACATTACATACAACATGCTCCTAGTGACACATGCTCACAGTGACATTACATACAAGTGACATTACATACAACATGCTCCTAGTGACACATGCTCACAGTGACATTACATACAAGTGACGCTACATACAACATGCTCCTAGTGACACATGCTCACAGTGACATTACATACAAGTGACGCTACATACAACATGCTCCTAGTGACACATGCTCACAGTGACATTACATACAAGTGACATTACATACAACATGCTCCTAGTGACACATGCTCACAGTGACATTACATACAAGTGACATTACATACAACATGCTCCTAGTGACAGCCTGCATCCCATCTGCCACAGAAGCTTCTCATGCGCGAGCGCCCCCATCTCATATTTACTGGACCTGCTTGGCAAGGTAAGGGTCTGACAGTGTGCCATATTGGCCAGGATTTGTTTCATGTGTCACTAGGAGCATGTTGCATTGCATGTTTATCACACATGCAAATAATGACAGTGACATTACATACAACATGCTCCTAGTGACACATGCTCACAGTGACATTACATACAAGTGACATTACATACAAGTGACATTACATACAACATGCTCCTAGTGACACATGCTCACAGTGACATTACATACAAGTGACATTACATACAATATGCTCCTAGTGACACATGCTCACAGTGACATTACATACAACATGCTCCTGGTGACACATGCTCACAGTGACATTACATACAAGTGACATGACATACAACATGCTCCTAGTGACACATGCTCACAATGACATTACATACAAGTGACATTACATACAACATGCTCCTAGTGACACATGCTCACAATGACATTACATACAAGTGACATTACATACAACATGCTCCTAGTGACACATGCTCACAATGACATTACATACAAGTGACATTACATACAACATGCTCCTAGTGACACATGCTCACAGTGACATTACATACAAGTGACATTACATACAACATGCTCACAGTGATATTACATACAAGTGACATTACATACAACATGCTCCTAGTGACACATGCTCACAGTGACATTACATACAAGTGAAGCTACATACAATATGCTCCTAGTGACACATGCTCACAGTGACATTACATACAAGTGACATTACATACAACATGCTCCTAGTGACACATGCTCACAGTGACATTACATACAAGTGACATTACATACAACATGCTCCTAGTGACACATGCTCACAGTGACATTACATACAAGTGACATTACATACAACATGCTCCTAGTGACACATGCTCACAGTGACATTACATACAAGTGACGCTACATACAACATGCTCCTAGTGACACATGCTCACAGTGACATTACATACAAGTGACGCTACATACAACATGCTCCTAGTGACACATGCTCACAGTGACATTACATACAAGTGACATTACATACAACATGCTCCTAGTGACACATGCTCACAGTGACATTACATACAAGTGACATTACATACAACATGCTCCTAGTGACACATGCTCACAGTGACATTACATACAAGTGACGCTACATACAACATGCTCCTAGTGACACATGCTCACAGTGACATTACATACAAGTGACGCTACATACAATATGCTCCTAGTGACACATGCTCACAGTGACATTACATACAAGTGAAGCTACATACAATATGCTCCTAGTGACACATGCTCACAGTGACATTACATACAAGTGACGCTACATACAACATGCTCCTAGTGACACATGCTCACAGTGACATTACATACAAGTGACATTACATACAACATGCTCCTAGTGACACATGCTCACAGTGACATTACATACAAGTGACATTACATACAACATGCTCCTAGTGACACATGCTCACAGTGACATTACATACAAGTGACGCTACATACAACATGCTCCTAGTGACACATGCTCACAGTGACATTACATACAAGTGACATTACATACAACATGCTCCTAGTGACACATGCTCACAGTGACATTACATACAAGTGACGCTACATACAACATGCTCCTAGTGACACATGCTCACAGTGACATTACATACAAGTGACGCTACATACAATATGCTCCTAGTGACACATGCTCACAGTGACATTACATACAAGTGAAGCTACATACAATATGCTCCTAGTGACACATGCTCACAGTGACATTACATACAAGTGACGCTACATACAATATGCTCCTAGTGACACATGTCAGTCCCACATGGCACACTGTCAGCCCCTTACCTTGGCCTTGGCAGCCTCCAGCACGCAGGTCCAGTAAATATGAGATGGGGGCGCGTGCATGAGAAGCATCTGTGGCAGATGGCATGCGGGCTGGAGCGCAGAGCATCATCAGTGCGCAGTTCTCAGCGCCCTGATGACGGTGCACTGTTTTCCAGCATGCGAACGACGTGCCACCCTGTGTGAGTGAGTGTCTGTCTGTGTGAGTGTCTGTGTGTGAATGAATGCATGTCTGTATGAGTATCTGTGTGAGTGCATGTCTGAGTGAGTGTCTGTCAGTGTCTGAGTGTGTGAGTATCTTTGTGTGAGTATCTGTGAGTGCATGACTGGGTGAGTGCTTTTCTGAGTGTGTGTGAATGCATGTCTGTGAGTGTCTGTTTATGTAAATGAGCAATTCACTGTTGTTGGGGGAGGTCATTGGGCAATTCTCTGGGGCTGGGGGCAATTATCTGGGGTTGGGGGCAATTCTCTGGTGCTAGGGGAGGTCATTGGGCAATTCTATGGAGCTGTAGGTCAATTATCTGGGGTTGGGGGGCAATTCACTATGGTTGGGGGAAGTCACAGGGCAATTCTCTGGGGCTAGGGGGGCCAATTCTCTGGGGCTAGGGGGGCCAATTCTCTGGGGCTAGGGGGGCCAATTCTCTGGGGCTAGGGGGTGTATCACCTGGGATGTACCGTATTGGTCCGAATATAAGCCACACCTTTTTTGAGTTTGCGAGTTGTGGGTGTGGCTTATATTCGCGACACTATAAATTCTCCTCTATCAGATGCATTAATAACCCATCTCACTTTAATATACCTTTTAAGTGTAATTAGACTGTCGAATCAATGCAGTATCTGACCACTAGATGGCACTAAAACACCAGAATAGAAGGCAGATTTTGATCTGAAGTTTAGAATTACAACCTACACTATTTCTGCTGCTCTCCATCCCCTATTAGATTTCCAGTGGTTGGAAGCGGATCTACGCAGGAGGCTACCTCAAATTTCCTTTTTTGGAATGAACTACTTAACCACATGATATCTAAAGGACAGAAATCTAAAGGAAAGGAAAGTGTCTGACATCATGTGACTTCCCACAGTAGGGCAGACTTCAGGTGATAACTGAGCATGTCTGCACAATCCCCGGGCAAAAAAGAAACAATATATAAGATATGCTAATTTTCCCTGGGAATTTATGGGGTGTCAACATTGAGAGAAAACTCTTTGCAAAAGCAAGAAAATCAGCAAACTTCAGGCTAATTGTTTACTTTAGATTTCCAGTGGTTGGAAGCGGATCTACACAGGAGGCAACCTCAAATTTCCTTTTTTGGAATGAACTACTTAACCACAAGACCGTTTGTTTTTTTAAAATGTTTTTCGTTTAATTTTTGTATGAAAATGATTGACTTGAAAGAGAGATATTGCAAGATAAGGACATAATCAACCCAACCTCCCTGCTCAGTTATATGAAAATTCTACTCTAAATTTTTAACAACCAATTATTATTGTGTATATGTACTTTTCATTTCTGCAACAACTGAGAAGTATAAAACTAAATTGTTTTATTATTGATATTATAATTAGTTTAAATGTTTATGTTTTAGTCTTTTAAATGTTAATTTCACTGATTTTTTCTATAGCCCTGAAGACATTATAACTGGCCTGTGGCAAAGGTACTTTAATTGGGCAAAATGGACAGCTGCACAGCCATGGCTTGATGGATCCATTGGACCTGATCCTAGCCTACAAGAACCATTGCTAGTTTATACTTGTCCCCACATTGAAAAGATATCGACCCCTTGGCCAGTATATATGGTCAGAGAATGTCCATCTACCATGTAGGAAATTGTAGTGAATGAAGGGTCTTCTGGCCCCCTCTGGTATCAAGTCATACAGTATATATAGACCCCACGTCACAATATTAGGAGGAATACAAAACTCTTATAGAAAGCGCTAAAGAAAGGGGAATACTTAGTAAAAAAGAAGAAAGATTCTTGGAAGTTTTGCACCCAAGAATAGCAATAATATATTATTTGACAAAACTCCATAAGGACAGCAAATGTCCCCCAGGAAGACTGATAGTATCTGTTATCGGATCACTAATGGAAATATGTTGACTCCTATTTGAGACCACTGGTTGTAGAGCTACCCTCATACATAGGAGATACACCGCATATTATGGAAATTATGGAAGATATCCAATGGGAACCCACATTCTGTTGCATGTGACTTCACTGTACACGTGTATCTCCTAAGATTTAGGGGCGGCAGCTTCCAAACAATTTTTAGACAGAAAAAGTAATATGAATGAAGACCAAACGGAATTCATTATGGAAGCAATTCTTTTTACTTTAAAGCACAACTTCTTCATGTTCGAAGGGAAATACTTTCTACAATTGACTGGAACAGCAATTTCGCCAATTTATACATGGGCCTCTGGGACGACCATTGTATTTGGCGCAGTAATCCCTTTATGGCAAATATCATTTGTTGGAGCTGTTTTCTTGATGACATTATAATTATATAGAAGGATGATGATATTATTAACAAAGATAGTTTTTTGAAATATGTCAACTCCAATCAAATGAATCTGAAATTCACTATGTCCCACAATAGAGAATCCATTGCATTTTTGGATATTGTATTGATGGATACTGCAGATGGCATAAAAACAAAATTATATTGTAAGCCTACTGATACCAATTGCTTCCTTCATTCCACAAGTGGTCATGACCCAATGTAGATATCCAAAATTCCTTTTGGACAATTCAGATGAATTCGGAGAAACTTTTCAAGCCTAGCCGAATATGACGCTGAAAGCGAAAGACTGGTCTTTAAGTATTGTGAAAAAGGTTATATAGAAAATATCGTCCAAGAAGCTAAGAATAAATCAAGAAATCTAGAGAGGAAAGACTTAATTAAAAGTAAGAAGCGACCTATGAAGGGAGAAAACATGAATTCCGGAAGATTCATGACAACCTTCAATACAGCTTCAATCAAAATACGAAAGAGTCTAAAGAAGTCCTGGCCACTGAGACAGGATGATTTATTAAAAGATATCATACCAGAAAAAAACTATCATCACATTCAGAAAAGATCAAAATATCAAAAATATAATTGCTCCTAGTGAACTTAGACCGACGAATGGAACCAAGAAGACTTCCATACTTTGAACCCATCTTACAGGTACCTATAGGTGTGGCACAAAAACTGTACGACCTGTCCGCATTTGAAAAAGAAAGAAAAGAATCAAGTCATGTCAACAAAAAAGAAGAAACAATTCAAAATTAAAGAATTCTCAACGTGTAAGACAGAATATGTGGTATATGTAGTTACATGTATGTGTGGTAAACAATATGTGGGAAGGACAAAGAGGGCTCTAAAGACAATATTTCGTAAACACCTACAAAATACTGTGAAGGGGATATTGACCATTGGCCTCTCAGCACACCTGACGTTACACCATGACAAGAGAACTAAAAACATTATAATATAAGCCGTAGAACACATAACAACTAGCAATAGAGGCGGCAATAGAGTACTCAGATTAAGAAGAGCAGAAACAGCTTTGATACATAAACTTGGTACACTAGAACCAGATGGGATGAATTGTGACATAGATTTAGCAGCCTTTTAGTGAATCAATAATTAACTCACAGGTGGTCCTAATCCCCAAATGGGAGGGTTAAAATGTTTTTACTTGGACATCAAATTATTAAAACAAACAACTAGCAAGATTTATGGCAGGTATTGGTAGTGAGCATATTCTATTTATATACCGAGTGTTTATTCTGGGTACTTAAACTGAGACTATCATATATGCACAAACGTGGGTGTGACCTACACAAGTATAGATATACGCACAGATACTTGTTTTGTAGTGCAAAAACAATTATACAAGTATTTTCCTGGTTGGCATTCATCTGTGGCCACATTGAGAGTTATATAATCATCATTACATGGGTATTGTTTTTTTATAGGTATTCAGTAATCAGTAGAGTACCAATATCCAGTATTAGTTATCAATTGATAAACCGATTTTTGGCTCTATGTGGAGTTTCAGATTGGATCAATCCATTCTATTAGTTAGTAGGACCATATGATAATTGTTGTTCCTTATAAATGGGAGATTCCCCTTCTTGCAAATTCTGCACATAGGCCACTGTCCCTTAGATTTATTCACCATGGGCCTCATTTAATTGTGATTTGGCCAATTGAATAGGGCTCTATATAAGCACATAGCATATTTTTTTCCACAAGTTTTTAGTTGGTAAGCTTTTATCCAAAAGCAAAGTCTTCACTAACTGAAAACTTCTGTAAAAAAAAATATGCTCTGTGCTTATATAGAGCCCTATTCAATTGGCCAAATCACAATTGAATGGGGCCCCACGTATTGTTTCCAGCCGAAAGGGTGTGATCCAGAATAGGATAGTATATTATATGTTATGTTTAGCATACCTACAGTATATATTGTGGTTTATTCACAATTAGATCCTTCTATTTTGTGCACATCTTACTCTGTAGCCTTTAAACTACTCTCAATTAAGGAACTGTATATACTCGAGTATAAGCCGAGTTTTTCAGCTCTTTTTTTAAGTCTAAAAAGGGCCCCCTTGGCACCCGGTATATGCTAATGACGTGACGTCACATGCGCGCCACGTCAAGACGCCGGAAGGAGCGGAGGCCGGAGCAGAAGCTTCAGATGCAGGTAAGTGAGGGGAAAGGGGGGGGGGGGGTATTTAGAGGGGTAGAATGAGGAAGGGGGTTGAGGATGAGGAGGGAGGTTGAGAAGGGGGGTTGAGGTTGAGGAGGGAGGTTGAGGAGGGAGGTGAGGTTGAGGATGAGGAGGGGGGTTGAGGATGGGGGGGAGAGGGGTTGAGGATGAGGAGGAAGGTTGAGGAGGTGGTTGAGGATGGGGGGTGAGGTTGAGGAGGGGGTTGTGGCTGGGGGGGTTGAGGATGAGGAGGGAGGTTGAGGATGAGGAGGGGGGTTGAGGATGGGGGGTTGAGGTTGAGGAGGGAGGTTGAGGAGAAGGTTGAGGATGAGGAGGGGGTTGAGGATGAGGAGGAAGGTTGAGGATGAGGAGAGAGGTGGGGAGGGAGGTTGAGGAGGGGGTTGAGGATGAGGAGGGGGGTTGAGGAGGGAGGTTGAGGAGGGAGGTTGAGGATGAGGAGTGGGGTTGAGGTTGGAGGTTCAGAATGAGGAGGGGGGAAGAGACACAGGGAAGGGAGAGGGGGACACAGAGGGCACAAGAGGGACACAGGGGGCAGCACATTTCCCACCCTCGGCTTATACTCGAGTCACTCATTTTACCCAGTATTTTGTGGTAAAATAGGTGCCTTGGCTTATACTCGGGTCGGCTTATACTCGAGTATATACAGTATATTAATTTCTTGTCATTCTATTATACACAGATTGCCTTTCATATACTGCCAATTGACAACCAATTTACACATATGTACCACTGCTATCACCTTTTTTAGATTTATTTTTTATACATGTGGAATCAATAAATATTTATATTTTTCTCAATATTTGTATACATTGTATTCTTCAGTGTGTGTGCTACTAGAGCTTTTTTAGCACTATTTGTTGTGTGCATACAAACATACACCAGTTGTATACATCTAGCACACAGGTCGACATAGATCTTATATCAGACTATATACGAAAGATATCCTCCAACGGATTACACCAAGGATTTCCGGAAGAATCTACCACAGGCGTTTGATATACCCCATAAACATTGAGGTTGCATAAGGTGAGAGTCTCACTTTATTAGTGTATGACATTATCTGAATTATAAAAGGTGACCTGCACTAGGTTTCATGCCCTATTTCTACCCCATCCTTCAAAATATATATATATATATATTGTTTGTTTTGTCATTCAGTCGTGTCCGACTCTCAGTGACTCATGGACCGCAGCACGCCAGGCACATCTTGTGTCTGGTTGTGCTAATCCATAAGGTTTTCATGGCAAAGATACTGGAGTGGGTTACTAGTTCCTTCCCCAATATATATATACTAGCGACTTGCCCGTCAAAAATGACGGGGCAAAATAATTGTAAGGCAGGTAATGCTGTTTTCCACAGACAGAATTTTTTTTGGTGGTCTGAGATCCTTTGGCGCTCATTGCGAGCCTCGCGCTAAGCGCCTTTGGCGCTCATTGCGAGCCTCTTGGTTCTTGTATTTTTTTTATCAGAGGCGCTTTTGCTGTTATTGTAAGGTCGGCGCTGATCCCCTTTTTGCTCTTATTGCAAGGCTGTCCCCTGGTGTAGTTTGTGTGCTATGAGCACCGTTGGCGCTCATTGTGAGGCGCGCAGTGAATGACTTTTGCGTTTATTGCGATAGTGTTTTTTTTTGTGTATATGTCGTTTTTTATCCTAATTAAATAAGTAATAAATTAATAAATTAATATACCTATTTGTAATTAATATATGCAGGAAGCATTGTGATGAAGAGCTGACAATCTGTTTTGATGTTCCTGCAGCATACAATGTAGGTTTGCAGTGTTGTGGAGCTGAGGTGTAAGTGTCAGCAATGTGTGCAGTGTGTAGTGTAAATAGGCTGCGTGCGCGAGGGGAAGCCGTTAGTGTAGCTGTGTACTTCCGCATTCTGTAATTTAGTGTTGTAAAATGGCGGCTAATGTGTATGTGGTACGCGGGTGTGGATGATTTAGCGTCCTTGCTAAAAGTGTGTGTTGTACCTCAAACGGGTTTTTGTAAAAGTCGTATGTGCTTGGGGGTGTTTTGCGGTTTTAGGGGTCATATAGCCTCGTTTTCGTTTTGTTCAGCTGCCATTTATTCTCTCGCTTAGGGGATTTTCGAGTGTCTAAACTCGGTAAATTGGACTTAAATCGAGGTGTAACTTCACTTGCAGAGGTCCTGGGTGCCCCCCTTGCTGTGGGTAAGGTTTTTATTTATTTTTTTGTGTGTATCTATTGTTTTTTTAATGTTTTCCGCTGCGCTCAGTTCGGCCGTTAAGGTCGTATTTTTGGGAGTTTGTAAAGTCCTGCGGTTCGTATTTTTTTAGTGTAAGTCCGTATTTAGTAACTGCGTGTTAGATGTTTTGTTGCAAAGTCCCGCTTCTGTGGCTGTTTGTAACCGCTTGTGAAGCGCCGTAGAGCCTCCACCTCCGTCGTAGAGCCTCCACCTCAGCAAATGCGGCCCCTTACGATGAGCCTTCAGCTCATTGCAGACGATGTTGAAGCCTCCACCTTCTGCAAATGCGGCCGTATTTGTGAGTTCGCAAAGCGTTACGACGTTTCGTAGTTTGACAACTATTATATGTGATATATATATCAACTATATTAGTTGTCAATCTACGAGTTGTCATCACGTAGTGGAACGCAGTTGTGTCCCGCGACTGCAGCCATCCCGAGACGCGCGGCACTTAGCTGCAATGAACGGGGATGGCGCTCATTGCAGGGGAGGAGATGAGCGCCACGGCGCTCATCCCGAGACACGCAGGACTTAGCTGAAATGAGCGCCAAAGGTGCTCATCGCAAGGCCTCTGGACTTAACTACTGCCACAAAATTACGGCCCGTAGGACTTAGGACCCGAAGCACGTAAATGGACTGCGGGGCTTGCAAAATTACGACTTTAACGGCTTAACTGGAAAGACCTGCAAAAACACACAAATATGCCTTAAATTAACTTACACACTCACACACAGCACAGGGGGCAAGACAAAAGCCTTTTCTTACGAAGAAAAACATCCAAGCCAGGCTACATTTTGCAAAAGCATGTGGGAAAAGGTGTTATGGTCTGATGAAACCAACGTTAAACTTTTTGGCCATAATTCCAAAAGATAGCGAGGTTGCAGATTCATTTTAGGCATATTTTGTCTTTTTTCACAATCGAAAATCGCAAAAGCGAGAAAAATAAATGGCTGCCGAAAATGAGCACTGACAGGGATTATTGCAAAGCAGGAAAGGTGTGGCTTTGCAGGGGAGAAGCTTGCGATGAGCACCGAAGGTGCTCAGAGGGGCCATATCCTCGCATTTTGTGGCAAATCGCATTTTGTGGCAAACAGCATTGCCGGGGAAGTCGCCAGTATATATATATATATATATATATATATATATATATATATATATATATATATATATAAATATAAATATAAATATGTGTGTATATACAGTGGATATAAAAAGTCTACACACCCCTGTTAAAATGTCAGGTTTCTGTGCTGTAAAAAAATGAGACAAAGATAAATCATTTCAGAACTTTTTCCACCTTTTAATTTGACCTATAAACTGTACAACTCAATTGAAAAACAAACTGAAATCTTTTAGGTAGAGGGAAGAAAAAATATAAAAATAAAATAATATGGTTGCATAAGTATGCACACTTTGTTGAAGCACCTTTTGATTTTATTATGGCACTCAGTCTTTTTGGGTATGAGTCTATCAGCATGGCACATTTTGACTTGGCAAGATTTGCCCACTCTTCTTTGCAAAAACACTCCAAATCTGTCAGATTGCGAGGGCATCTCCTGTGCTCAGCCCTCTTCAGATCACCCCACAGATTTTCAATCGGATTCAGGTCTGGGCTCTGGCTGGGCCATTCCAAAACTTTAATCTTCTTCTGGTCAAGCCATTCCTTTGTTGATTTGGATGTATGCTTTGGGTCTTTGTCATGCTGAAAGATGACGTTCCTCTTCATGTTCAGCTTTCTAGCAGAAGCCTGAAGGTTTTGTGCCAATATTGACTGGTATTTGGAACTGTTCATAATTCCCTCTATATTAACTAAGGCCCCAGTTCCAGCTGCAGAAAAACAGCCCAAAGCATGATGCTGCCACCACCATGCTTCACTGTGGGTATGGTGTTCTTTTGGTGATGTGCAGTGTTGTTTTTGCACCAAACATATCTTTTGGAATTATGGCCAAAAAGTTCAACCTTAGTTTCATCAGACCATAACACCTTTTCCCACATGCTTGAGAGACTTTAGCTGTGTTTTTGCAAAATGTAGTCTGGCTTGGATGTTTTTCTTCATAAGAAAAGGCTTAAGTCTTGCCACTCTACCCCATAGCCCAGACATATGAAGAATACAGGAGATTGTTGTCACATGTACCACACAGCCAGTACTTGCCAGATATTCCTGCAGCTCCTTTAATGTTGCTGTAGGCCTCTTGGTAGCCTCCGAGACCAGTTTTCTTCTTGTCTTTTCATCAATTTTGGAGGGAGCTCCAGTTCTTGGTAATGTCACTGTTGTGCCATATTTTCTCCACTTGATGATGACGGTCTTCACTGTGTTCCATGGTATATCTAATGCCTTGGAAATTCTTTTGTACCCTTCTCCTGACTGATACCTTTTAACAATGAGATCCATCTGATGCTTTGGAAGCTCTCTGTGGACCATGGCTTTTGCTGTGGGATGCGACTAAGAAAATTTCAGGAAAGAGCACCTAGAGCAGCTGAACTTTATTTGGGGTTAATCAGAGGCACTTTAAATGATGGCAGGTGTATGCTGACTCCTATTTAACACAATTTGGAATGTGACTGCTTAATTCTGAACACAGCTACATCCCCAGTTATAAGAGGGTGTGCAGACTTATGCAACCACATTATTTTTCTTTTTCTTCCCTCCGCCTACAGGATTTCAGTTTGTTTTTTAATTGAGTTGTACAGTTTATAGGTCACATTAAAGGTGGAAAAAGTTATGAAATTATTTATCTTTGTCTCATTTTTTTACAGCACAGAAACCTGACATTTTAACAGGGGTGTGTAGACTTTTTATATCTACTTTACTACCAATCTCTCAACTCATCCCTCCCCTCTCTATCACGCTTATCACAGCTCTAACACATCTATTCAACCTTTCTCTAAACTCTGGCAAGTTTCCATGAACTTTAAAACATGTTACATCCATTCTTAAGAAACCCTCATCTGATTCAGCTTCTATCTCTCTACTTCCCCTGGCTTCAAAACTGTTTGAGCGGCTCATCTACAATCGCCTTACCCACTTAAATATTTCCTCCAATTCCCCTCTTGACCCCTTCCAATCTGTCTTTCGGGCCCAACACACTTCTCTATTCTAATTCTCCTGGACCTTTCTGCTGCCTTCGATACAGTTGACCACCGTCTATATTCTCCGCTCTCTTGGCATCCGTGACATATCTATCTCTTAGTTCACATCCTACATAGAAGATTGCACATTTATTGGCTCCTTTTCTGGCTCCTCCTCTTACCTTACCCTCTGTCTGTTGGTGTTCCCCAGGGTTTAGTCCTAGGTCCCCTCCTCTTCTTCATCTATACATCCCTTGGTATCCTAATAAAATCTTTGGTATTTCCGTGTCATTTATATGCTGATGACACTCAAATCTATCTATCAGCTCCAGATCTATCCCCCTCTCTTTTAGCTCAATTTGCCAACTGCCTCTCTAGCATATCCTCCTGGATGTCTGCCGGTCAACTCAAACTCAACATGTCAAAGACTGAACTTCTTATCTTCCCACCCAGCTTTCACTATTCGAATACCTCTCACTGTTGACAATGCCATCTTTATGCCCACCTCCCAGGCCCGTTGTCTTGGCATTCTACTTTAACTTGACCTCTCTTTTATTCCTCGCATTCAATGATAAACAAAATCTTTGTCCGTTTCACCTAAAAAACATCTCTAAAACATGTCACTATCTTACACAAGACACAACTAAACTTACTATACATTCTCTCATCATATCCTGCCTCGACTACTGCTGCTCGCTCCTTGCTGGCCTCCGCATTACTTGTCTGACTCCACTCCAATCCATAATGAGCCTCTGATAGATTTATCTACCATACTGAACGCTCAATGTCTGCAGCTCCTCTCTTTCAGTCACCCCACTGGCTTCCCATAGCCTCCAGAATAAAATTTCAAATCGTGACCCTAATGTATAAAGCCCTCAATAACATTGCACCCTCTTATATCTCTGCTCTTGTTTCAAAATACTCCCCTAAATGCCCTCTTCGTTCTTCTAATAACCTTCTTCTTTCCTCCTGTCACTCCCGGGTTCAAGGCGTTTTTCGTGCTGCCCCTACTCTCTGAAGCCCCTTACCTCTCTCCACTAGACTATCCGCCTGCCTCAAAACCTTCATAAAAATTCACTAAAAACACATAAAAAATAAAAATAAAAAATAAAAATAAAAAAAGAAGCTCATCACCTTTCACCTTATTATACACATTTGCACACTACTGCATGATATCATTCACACCCACAATCTACAGGGCAACACACAGACGACTCCACTTGCTGGAACCAATTGTCTTACTCACTGCCATCTTGTATCTATCTCCCTCATGTATCACACCCAAACCCTTTAGATTTAAGTTTGCTAGTTTTCAATCTTGTGTTGGTGGTTTGAATACAAACAAGCACTATGTATGTTTGATTTTCATCTAAAAAATCTGGCCCTCTGTCATTTGTTACCCCTTTTGGCATCCCATCACTTTCTGTTCATTGCCCCCTCACTCCAATCACAATCATCTGTTCTATTCTACTTTCTGCCCCAGTTCATATTATCTATTCTTTCTCCTGTCTCTGCTCAGAACTGGTTAGGATACACAAAAAAGAGAGCGCCCGTTGGTTTTCACCGTGTGGTAGAGATTCTGCACAAGAATGGAGCCCCCATACAGGTAAGATGGGCCAGGGAAATGTGTGAGCTGTTAATGATAACATCACCTAGGCTTTCTCTTCTATAAAATAGGGGTATTCCTTAACTTTAACAAAATGGACCAAGGTATTTGTAAAACTGTAAACAAGGTCCAGAGTCCAATTTTTAACTTATACCCACATAAATATTTTAATATAATGAAAAAGGCCCAGGAATGAAGATGATATAAGGAATTATCTAATGACATGAAGGGTTTTAGGAGGGATATATAAAAAATAATTCAGAAAACACCCAGGGGTTTTGCAGGAAGCTCAGCAGACTCCATAGCAAGAATACATAATAGCTCCCACTAACATGAATACACTTCACTAGCCCTAACATCCTCCCATGACACCCACCACATGGGTCCATATTCAAACCCCACCCACCTATGGGGCTTCAGAAGTGTATTTTAAATAATGCATTATAGGCAAAGACCCATTTCTAGTGGCAGTAGAGGAGTAGCAAGGGCTTCCATCAAGAAGAGGATGGATTCTTCAGTCAACACAGAAGTGCCTGCTCATTGCAAGACCCGCGCTGAGGGTCTTTGGTGCTCATCGCTAGCCTCTCCCCTGCTCTATTTTTTTTATTTATATAAAATATATTTAATTATAATTAATGAAATAATAAATGAATATACAGTACTTTACCTATTTGTAATTAATATATCCAGCAATCAATATCCTGAAGAGCTAACAAGTTTCCTGCAGCTTACAATGTACATTTGGATTGTTGCTGAGCTGTAAGTATCAGCAATGTGGCAAGTGTGCAGTATAAATAGGCTGCATGCGCAAGGTCAAACGGTTTGTTTAGTTGTGTAAATCACCATTTTTGAATGGTAATGTTATTAGTTGCAAGTTAGTGTTGTAAAATGGCAGGGATTGTGTATGTGTTAAGGAAAATGCTCCAGACCCGCGTGTTTAGTTTATTTTGTACCTTGTACATTCCTGGATAAAAGTCTTACGTGCCTGGCGGTGTTTTTCGTGTTTAGGGGTCGTGTAGCCTCGTTTTTGTTTTTTTTGTCCGCCATTTTTGTTGTTGTTGCTTAGGCGGTTTTCAAGTGCCGACTCCCATACGTCCTGGCTATCCCTGCGGGCTGTGTGTGAGGTTTATTTTTATTTTCTTTGTTTTGGATGTGAACGGCTCGAGCCATTAACTTCAAATTTTTTTAACTTATTTTTTTTTCTATGTCCCGCTTTCCATTCTTATGTGCCAGGCGGTGTTTTGCGTGTTTAGAGGTCGTATAGCCTCGTTTTTATTTTATTTTTTTTCGGTCACAATTTTTTTTTTTTTTTTTTGTATTGTACGTGGTTCGGCTGTTAACTTTGTATTTTTTTGGACCTCGCATTTTGAATTGTGTAATTTTTTTTATTTCTGTTGATCTGTAGTCCCGCAGTCCGTAGGGATGAGTGCTCATCTCCAACAGCACAGTGAGCCCGCAACGTTAGCAACAACCCGCAATGCTCACAACTATAAATGTGATGGTGGCCCATGAATTCCTCCATGGTGATAGTTTAGTATACCATGTGAGTCCTTAGAAACCATCATGGTATAGGGGTTAAGAATAGGTACCATTGGGGTCGATCTTCATGGTTAGCTCTTTATATTGCCTTGGTGTCCATAGGGACACACATGGTAACCCTTTATATTTAGATGTCATTGGGGATCCTTAAGGAACCCCTTGGTAATAGATTTCTATTTGGTGCCCTGAGAGTTAATCAGGACCCTTATTGCAATACTTTAATTGGAGGGAAACCAGGCTCATAAGGGGCAGTGGGTGTTAAGGGGGAATACTGCTCACAGGGAGTAGCAGGTCATAGGCGGGGCTGGGGGTTCATACACCCACTGCACTCATGTGGATTATTCAAACACTTCTCTGCTATGGGAAAAGGGATAGATAGAGATATGGGAAGACATTTGGGCTACTTTAGGGTGTTCATGTTAGGTAGTGGTTACCTACTCTATAGCTTTGTAACAGGTATACTTTAGGCAGATTGTGAGCACAAGTTAGAGACGTACTGGGGATATCCCTTTGATTGCTTGTGTGGAAGCCATAAAATAGCTCTGTGAATTTGATTTTCAAAATGCCCATAGCTACGAGTCAGCCTTACCAGACCCATGCAATGGAGGACCAATTAGACCATAGGATCCCAAAGTGGGTACATACACACACACCCCTCCCTTCTGCCTCTTCCCTCTCTTCTATCTCTCCTTCTCCCTTGTATCTCTTCCCATGTCTTTGTCTCTCTCTATTCCTTTCTTTCTCTCATCTTTTTATCCCATCTTTATTTCTCCTCCCTCTTATTCTCTCCTTTTTTCTCTCCCTCTCTTCCCATGTCTCTCTTCCTCTCCCTCCCCATCCCTATCTCTCCTTTCTCTCTGTCCATCTCCTTCCTGTCTCTTCGTCCCTTCCACCCCCTCCTTTCTCTCTCACCATCCTCTTTTCCTCCCCTTGTATATCTACATCATGCCCCCTTGTCTATCTCTTTCTCTCCCCTTGCCTCTACCTCACTCCCCGTTTTCAGTCTCTTTCCCTCCCTCCCTGCCTTCATGCTGCTGGCTCCTCCCTGGGTCAGCCCCTATGGATACACAGAGAGACGCAGGAGCCTGGGGTAAGGGGCAGGTTGGGGGCGGGTTCAGGACCCTGGCGGGCCGGATCTAGCCCGCAGGCCATAGTTTGGTGACCCCCTGATCTAGACAATTGTACATATATAGCGTATGTGTTAAAAAAAAAATAATAAAATAAAAAATATCCCTGCTAGTTTGGTAAATCAGGCCTTTATAGTGGGTTTTACTTACAAATGAGAAGCTTATAAGCTTATATCTAAATATCATGGTTGTGAGCAGTGGGCATCAACCTTACAAAGGTTTTATTAATGATCAAATGATTTCTCTACTTGCATATTCAGGTTATTTCTGCATTAGGAAACTTGGAGTTACTCAATTTCATTCATTCAGATTTGATTAGCTTAAATGGAAATACGGGACTGTTGGAAGCCACTGTAGGACTGAGCTGACCACTACTGGCGTAAGGTTACACAAGGTTTTTCCTGAACATTTATCATCAACTCCCAACCAGACTAGTTCCCACCTTCTTGGGAATATTATATGGGATGGAGACAAACCCATCAACTTAATCATTAGACTTTAAAGCTTAAAAAACATTCATCAATATATAGAAATTTCAGTAATTTAATTATTTAATTTTTTTTATGAATGTCAAATGCCTAATCAAATGAATAATTGCCTCTTGATATTAAAACAACCCTTTAAAGAAGCCGTCCAGTCACAGGCCCCACTCTTGAACCATGATCTTTCTTGAAGGACTGCTCAACATGAGTTAACAAATGTCTCCGAGAAAGCTTATATATTTTATTGATTTTAAAAAGAACCCCCCTCCCCCCCAGCAACACATTCTTCTGAACCCAATTCCTTGGGAGTGAGCACTTCTTTCTCCATGCAGCTTAATAGAAGATACCTAGTTTTCTTACAGTGGAATACATCGTTCCCACATGAAGTGAGACCACTATCTCCCCCAATCATCTCTATTAAAGACACCATCTTTTCCACTATAAAAAGACAGATGTTGGCAACTTGATTAAGATTACACTATATTCTTCTGCTACCACATGCCAATTTGTAACACTTTGTTTTTTGATGGTTTTATACAGCAGTGCTGGGCATGGGTCTATTGTGCAGGCTGTACATAAGTGTGACAAGTGACAAATGTCATGGAGGTCCTGCAAATGAGAGATTGTGACTGATGAATGAATACTATCAGTAAGCAAGGTAAGTGATGAATTCAGGCTCTAAGAATTCATTCACAAACAAGTAGATAGATAAATTAGTCATTTATTGATCTGACAATGTACATGGCTATTTGTGGCACTGATCATGTACAGGAACCTGCCACACAACCATTTCTCCCGAGACTCTTTACTCCTGAGGGCAGTGCATTAATCCTGTGTGCCACAACAGCATCCCATGGAAATAAAAGCCTCAAAAAACAAAAAAAAAAAAAACACTTAAATACGAGTTGCAGTCCACAAGACAAGATTTCCGTATTCGTTCTGTATAAAATCCCTTTGTTACCCCTTCCAATGTGGTTATAAGAGCAGAGCTCCAAATCCAAATGTCTGCTTGACGGCATCAAAGTAGTATCGCTTCCAGCCCTCCTTGGTACGGTCCTCCTCATTCTTAGGTACCCCTCGAGCCTCCATTCGAAGCTCTGTCTCCCCTCCTTTGTCTGTAAAGGTCAGTGTGATGGAGGCATGATGACCTATGGGACAAGAGATATGATAAGTAACAAGCATAAGATAAGTCTGCATATTTGTGCATGTCATGAAGTATCAAAACTACTGCTTTTTAGTGTTATCAGGGTCCCTTTAATATAAAGAGCTTAAGAACGGTCTGCATTGTACTAGCAATTTCTCTCTAAAGTAAATGCTTTCTGAAATATTTGACACTTTTTTTCACTTTTGAGAACGGATAACAGCCAGTTTTCATGCTTTTTAAGACTAACCTAAAAAATATATATTTGAGATTGTATTCTAGTGGTAAAGAATATCCTAATAAAAGCATCAATATATTTACATTAAAAGTCTTTTTTTTTTTTTTTTTTTTTTTTTTTTTTTTTTTTAACATGAATAGGTAAAAAGCGGTGAAATTGAAAAAAATAAAAACTAGAGGGAACTAGAGGGAAATCACCAAGACCTTTATATTAACTTCAAAATTTAAATAAAATATCACTGAATCCAAATATCCATCACATTAAGAACATTAAACTACAGAGTCAGATAATTTTGCAGAATGGGTAAACAGAGTTTAACTGCTTGTCATTCAATAGAAGTTTTTTTTTTTTTTTTTTTTTTTAACAAAAAGGTATATTTAAGGCTCTTAACAGAATCTGGGTGTTTTAGAGTGATCCTTCCAATACTGAAGTGCTTTCCCACAGGTGTTAATTTCATAAGGTGTTCAGTGTAAATTAAAGTAACCAAATGAGAATCAGTAATTTTTAATATCTGTTAAAAATCAAAATCTATTGCAATTACTCAGGATACAATTGTATAAAAGCAAAAAATGTAAGCCACACTAATGCAACTAAAGACAAATGAATGTCCTAGGCAGCTAGTTAAATATCCCCCCACCCAAAAGTCCTAATTTAATACAAACTACATATACCATAAAGAAATTAAGATATCATATAAAAGAGGTTAATGGAACCAATGCACTCCTTACCTGCTGGCCAGGATTTAAACCTCCAGGACATGATAATATGTTTTTCAGGTTCCTGTGGACACAAATTTTTTTTTTTAGAAACAGTGCATGTAGTTACTACTGGTCATAAAACAAGCTGAGCATACACAAGACACAGCAGAAATCTACCCAACAAACCAAAGAGTTTACTTTGATATTGCTAGGGGTAAGTGTGCCCCTCACAAAACCAAAGCTTTAGACAAAATAAATAGTCATGAGCCCAATAAAATCCACGGCCACCTTGATTACCTCTACTTACCATTTCCACAAACTCTCCACTGACATTTCCTCCCAGAAGCTGAAACTTGCCCCCCTTTTCAGGGTTGACTATTGCAGGGGCATGAGTGAATCCCTGAACTAGCTGTAAAGAGAGAGCGTTACAGCAATAAATATTTCAAGAAGAAAGGAAGTTGGTAAAAACAAGTCACACACTAAAAAATATTAGGTATCAAGATCAAAAAGTTTGCCACTCAAAATCATAATGTATACTGTATTGTGTAAGCTCAGCATAGACTTATTTATGTGAGGTCTTGTGGGAAGCTACTAACAAACCTCCCCTTGTGTATCTCTACCTTGTGGTGGCGGTGAAAGGGGCTACCTTGCGGTGAAGCTGTGAGCTAGACCATGTAAGGTCACTCAAGGTGGGCAGATCATAGCAGAGAGGTCAGACAAATCACAACCCACTTGAGAAGGAGCTGGCAAACCACCCCAGTATATTTGCCAAGATAACCTTATAGATTAGCATGACCAGAGACATAACACTAGATATGCTTGGTGTGCTGCAGTCCAGAGTCAGAAACTAAAAAAATATATAAACATGGAGAGAGGGCACCAACTTCACTGCGTCAAGGGTGGGGGGAGACCCTGGACTGTTTGCGGCCCTCGGGTAGAGTTGCCCATCATTGTCAGTTTACACTTAACCTGCTTACCTCCTGACGAGTGAGAACTCTATACAGCTCTTCAGGTGAGGTTTGAAAAGTGTCTTTCACGGTGACCTTACAGGTAGGAATTTTCACACCAGTGTTCAGCAACCCTGAAGATTTGTTGGTGTCAGCCTGTGTGGTAAACAAAGATAAGGAGGCCAATGAGTGTCATTTATATAGTGTGACTACTCGGGGGGATTCCACTTAAAAAAAAACATTTTCTGCCCACACAGCATGCACAAAGAAAACAGAGCACTGACAACAAATGTACCCTGTATAGCGACAGCCCATCAGATTATGTGATGTATAGGCTGTAATCATGAATGTGGACAGTCTCTCTCTCAGGAGCAGACATCTTGCCAGCCACATCTCCTCTGCTGCTAAGAAAGTGGTTTGCAATTCAGTCAGGAGACGTGGCTGGCAAGGTGTCTACTGCTGAGAAAGTGTTTTGCAGTTCAGTCAGACATCTTGCCAGCCACGTCTCCTCTGACTGAACTGCAAATCAATATGCTCCCACCCGCCGCAGTTTACCCTTTATTTATTCAGTCACACATCTTACAGCTGATCATTAGCAACAACTGCTAACTAATCCCTTACACAATGTTTCCTTGTGCCTTCTCATTCCTGTTAACCTCCTGCATTTCCCTCAGGCTGCTCTTCCAACATCATGTCTCCAACATAACCATCTCACCTCTCATACTCTCCTCTTATGTGCCCATGAGCAACTCTCCTTCCTTCAGTCACTATCTCCTCCCTCTTCTAAAGATCACATGCAGAACCACTTCTGCAAGTCCCATTCCCATCTCCTCTCACTCTCTCCTACTGAGGAGATACATCTAATCCAGGCCCTCACCTGACATGTTATATTATCTGACCACTAGGGGCATACTAACCATTATACACTATAACCACTCGCCTCTAATGACTTCTGATCCACTCCCTCTCCGACTAAAAAAGGCAATTTAATTTAATTTGTACACCTTCCTACCCAAGTAAACTTTCACTTTCTTCCTAACCGTTGCTATTCCTCATCTGTTTTTTTCCTGGTTTCTTTCATAAGTAGCAAGTTTCCAATTTTGTAGGGCGCAGTTTCTGCAGTTTGATAACATTGTATTTTCCTTGTTCTCATCCCCTGTTCAGCGCTTTGGAATATGTAGGTGCGTTATAAATAAAAGTTAAATAATAATAATTTAATGTGAGAGAAGAACTCTACATTTCCGATTTGCCTCTTTTCCATGATGTCAAACTATACTTAATGAGCTCCAAAATGGTAACTGGAAAAGCCACACCCTTTCTTGAAACACCTCGTCTCATTAAATTCAGCTTTATGTGCAGGGTACTAGCTCTAAAAAAGTGTCACCAGAAACAAACTTCGATAACAGAGACTCTTAAAAAAAACAAAAAAAAAACGCAAACATGCCAGGCTCAGCCTATTTACCATTGGTGGCTCCACTTTCTGTTTTGGCTCCGGAGTCACTGAATGGGGCACACCATTGGCTGTGGGCAGGATCATTCCTTGTGTGAACTCTACAACAGAAAAGTCACATTAATTATTCAATGTGGGTTGGGAGTTGGGAACAAAAAAAAAATCATTGAGAGTTGCTAGGTATTCCTGGTAAGATGACCCATCAATACCCAAGTTTACCAAAAATTTGTATTCTTCTAATCAAGAATTAAAGAAGGAAAAAAAAAAAAAAAAAAAAAAAATAAGGCATCTGCTGATAGAATGTCCATGTAGCAGAGGACAAAGATTTGATCACAATGGGCAACATTTACAAAAAAAGCATAGGTGGGAAGACAACAGTCAATTAATGTATGATCTGTCGTGGCTAGATTCAGTTAGCAGACCAACTAGAAGAGGACCACACATTTACTACCCTCCCCCAAAAGTTAAAATCACCCACACACACACACTTTTGGGATCTAATCTATTATGAAGCTGTTTCCCGTCAGCACAATGGTGTGGAGCGCTGCACCTGGTGGTGGAAGAATGTATTGCAGGCAAAGAACTATTCCATCCTCCAACATGGCGCAACTCGAACGGCCCTGAGTCAACAGCGAGGCCATCGCTATTTTCGGCGCAGACACTCGGCCCCCCAGGTCCTTGGGCTCGCCTCATAGCTCAAGGTCTCTTCTGTCAGCATGCCTTATGAGCCAGATCGGAGGATGGAATAGTTATTTGGCTGCAGCAATTTTTTTACACCACCAGGTGGTGTTGTGGCACAGTGCTTAACTCTAGCCTTGACGGTAAACGGATTCATAACAGAAAAGGACCCACTTTTGTAACCCATTTTCATTCAGTGTCTGTCCTTACTCTCCTCCTTCCTATTGTGTCAATCTACTTTTCCACTAGTTACACTGTATTAGAGGCAAAGTGCTTAGCTACAAAGCTTCTTATCCACTACACTGTACTGAAACAAAGCAATGCTACTTGCCCTACAAGAAAGAAATGTTGCAATTTATGACACTGGGACGGAAGAGAATGAAAAAGGCAGAGTCAGTACAATGGGCAAGCAAATTAATAATTAGTATGTGGTTTAAAAAAAAAAAAGAAGCAATTACTCGAAGTTACATTCTAATTGAAATCTGCTTCTATTACTGGAGTCTTAAGAAATCGATGTCCGTTAATTTTTACCTGTTGTGAGGGTTGAAATATACTTGGCCACCACATCTTGTATCTGTAATGTGCCCTCCTTCCTCATTAGTCCAACTAGTTTAGTGTCTGGTTCATCCTTTGCTAAAGACACCCTGACCTGGAATAGAGGAAGACAACAACAAGAATGAGTCATTATATCCTTAAAGGATACATTGTATCAACCTGCAGCAAGCTCATTGATATACTTCAGCAAAACAATGATGCAAAAGTGCATTTAAAAAGGCACAACACTATTCATAAACTGCAGACTACAATGTAAATCTATGTACAATTAATGAATTAATGTTGGGGAAAATCACACTTCACCTTTAAGTCCAAGCTTGTGTTGGGTGGGGGGGGGGGGAGAGAAATCACACTGACATAATTGGTAATTAGGTGTCTGTAATGGTAAGAGTCCACTGGGTAAAATGTTCCTCATTAACTAGATGTACGTGCTGCCACAATATGTATATAACAATTTATTACTTCAAGAGGTAACCCTTAGTCTGTACAGCTAATACTTTGGCCAAAGCCTACATCATTACTGTGATAAAAGCACTATACACACCACACTAGGGGTCTAAAACAATGCTTTATAAAATATACTTTGCCCTGTGTATTCAGGTTTGGCTTTGTGTTCGTATGTAACAGCAGAATAATTATTGGCAGAAACCGGTCTAGTGGAGCAACTATATACAGCAACTGTTGTGCGCCAAACACTATCCAAGAAAGTCCAACACTACGCCTGTCAGTTTCGCAGCTAGAGTGCAGCTTTTTCCACAGGTTTTGTCAAACTGAATATAAGCTTATACCTCTGATCAAAAGCAGACAGAAAATGGTGAATGTACATGAAAATTTGTTTTGACTGGTAAAATTATTTTTAACTGGTTATGTGGTACTATAGTCATCTGTACACAGTTATCAGTTTTAGAATTATAACTTGGGTGATGATTTCAGATAATGGGATGTTACCTCCACTTCGCTAGGATCATTCTCATCCGAAACATTTGGAATCTCCAAATAACCTTTGTACTTCATCCCCGACTTGGAGATTCCTGCAAAACACAAGTTCATTGTATTAGAAAGGGAAATAGCAACTTGCACCAACACAGTAGTGCACACAAATTATCAGAGGCTGTAAAATTAACTCATGTCCCTTTGTGAGCTGTTAATCCCAGGAGTTACAATATGCAAAATCCAAACCAGTAAGGGATGTATAAAACAAGCTTCAGTGATGGACAAATTTACACTAAAAAGTAAAGAGCAAGAAAACTGTATGTGGATACATTGTACATTAAAGTTGAAGCGACACAGGAGACGTTTTAAATATGGCATCATTAAATATGGTAACAAGCATTATATCAATCAAATGTAATTAAAATATTTTACCATACATTACCAAAACAAAATTGCAATTTTTACATGTCTGCCTTTTTGATCTACTTGGTCATCTCTCTGGTTAATTAGAGGACTAGTGATTACCCTATAGGTTTTGTATCTATTCAGTGTAGATAATATGAAAAACAAGACTTGGGTCTGAGCATGTCCACTCTTGTTTTACAGTTATACTACAATAAGCTCAGAGTAGCATTGTATAATTGGCAATTATTGTACATAATCTCATGAATGAGAAATTAGAGTGGAACTCTGATGAAAAGTATGTTGTTATTACCAATCGCTTTAACAAGCACATTTGAATTATGAAATTTTTGTTGCCATGACTCCTGGCTTCGGGAAAGTGAAAAACATATACTTATAAACTTACTAGTATTGGGACAATACATTAAATACAATCAGTTTTGAAACAAGTAAATGTGTGCCAGCAACGGATTCCAGTACAAAGAGGGAAACCAACAATAAATTCCAAATTCTTCCTTCAGCCACGAGTGACCCATTTGACAATTCTTACGTCAGTGCTGACCTGTCCAGTTCAGTTTGATGTCCCACTCATAGAAAAATATGAGTTTTCCCTTTCTGTTGTTGATTGATGCCTCGCCCTCAAGTTTACTGACTTCGGTCACCTCGCAGGTCCCCTCCTCGCCCTCTACTCTCACACCCATTAGCAGTTCCTTCAGCTTGTCTGTGGACCAAGCTGTCGCATCTCGCTCTGTCCTGCAAGAGATTGTGTCCATACAGTTTAAAATTAAGCAGTCACGAAAATCATGTATGTGCCGTCGGTCACACATACACCCAAGGTGTAAGCAATAATACCCAGTTATGTCATAAAAACAAAATTTTTATATTTATGTAAAGCAAAGGACAATGGATAATCAGTAGCAGCATGTAAGCCAGCTTCTTAAAGGGCTTTCATTGTTGATTTCATTTAAAGGGGATTAAAACTTATTATACATTGTATTAGCAGTTTTTCTCTATAGTAAATAATTTGTGAAACATTGAGAATTGATTTTGTGGCTCCTGTATGCCAATGTGTGCGACTCAGAGTGCTTGACAAGTGTGTGAGAGGGGTATAACTGCCAGATAACATTGCAGGTCTGTGTTTTGCCACTACAGAATGAGATAAACAAACTATAATCCTAATTTGCACCCCAGAGCAGCTAATTAATATGCGAGATGCTCATTTGCATGCAAATGCACCCAAAGCAACATGGGAGTTTGGACGGATTCATTTTAGAATAAAAAAATGGATAATATATAGCCAGTATTTCATACGCGTTAAGAATAACCTAAAACAAAAACAATTTGATTTTGTGGTGAAAGGGTCCATTTAAAAGGGCATGGAAGGTTTGGGGATTTTACTATGTACCGTATATAATATCCCTGTGTATCAATTTACTTTTATGTACTTTATTTTATAAACAAGTTCTTAGAAGCTCTGTCTGTTTTTACAGTCTAAAAGCAAACAATAGTTCCTGTAGGAGTCTGCTCACTGCATAATGTGCAGACACAGACTCTGTAGGGCTGGATGTGCAGTGCCCTAACCTATCATGCAAGCATGCCCAGTTTGTAGATAAACATTTCCATTTATACCATCAAATCTATTTTCCATCTAGTATGCCCATTTTATCTATCTTAAAGCTATGCTTAAAAATGAAGCCTCAGGATAGTGTTGTGCTTATGTTCCTTCAGTGTGCCGATTCACTTCTATTAAAAGGTTATTCCACTTACATACTAGTATTTCTGTAAAGTAGCACTCTGTCACTTCACCCCCTACATCACTCTTTTTAGTTCCGATAATTCACTCTTAAATTTTACCAAATATGTTTGATATATTTGAAGGTTTCTAACAGAGAACGGAAAGGTTTATAAGCTATACATACTCAGGTCTTTACTTGCAAGCCCCTTTAGACTTAAAAACGCCTGACTTTTTTCTTCAATGGGCATGCTTATCAGCCCACACAGCCAATAACAAAACTGCCGTTGATACATTACCTCAGAGCATGGGACTTTCCATTAACATATACCTAAAATAACATCTGTATCAATTTTAAGGCACTTCTACGCAAGGCAAAGACTTATTACATTGCACAAGACACGAACTGCAGCTACAAAACAAGAGTTTTCATTACATAATATTATAGTTTAAGCCTCCCCAACTAAATGGGAGATCAGAGACAGTTAAACAGAGATCTGATACTAAAATTAAATACCAGTATCACAGTGCAACATTTAGCAAACTGAATGGCTTCATGGCTTTAAAAGATGAAGTGTTGGAGCACAGAACGTTTCTTGGTCTATATTAAGAGAGACGCTAGACTGCATGCCCAGCTAACCGGATCCAGGCTGTTAAAAAGCTTCTATATATCTATATCATAATATATATCACATATTAGAATTGTCCTGCTACGAGTCGTCGTCACGCTATTTGCGTGGTCCATACGATTTAGCGGGCTTACGCTAACGGTTTCGGCTCGCGCACGCACACTATTACACTACACAAGTTCATCACGCTTACAGCACCTCCACACCACTAATGCTGCAGCAACATCAACACAGATTGCCAGCTCTTCAACACAATGCATAAAAATAGGTAAAGTATATTCATTTATTAATTTGTATTATATATTTCAGTAGTACACATAAAACATTAGCTACCTTACAATTCCATATGTATATTAATAACTAAACAACTTTCCAAACATACACATCTCTTTGCCGTCATTTTTTTTACGGGCAATACGCTAGTGTGTATATATATATATATATATATATATATATATATATATATATATATATATATATATATATATATATATATATATATATATATATATATATATATATCAAATAATACATTAATAAGCCCATTTGCATGTCTAAAAGGCAGGGACATGCAAATGAGAACACAATGTACCTCACTCTTAATCCTAAAATAGCAACTTTATACGTTGCTCCCTTAAAGCATATGTCTGATGTATTAAACGGCTTTTAAGCAAAGCACCGGGTTGGGTAAAATCCAAGCCGGTGCTTTGCTTAAAAGCTGTCTAATAAGGATGAAACATTTTGTATTAAAAAAAAAATAATAGAAAAATCAATCAACCAACCAGGGTTGGTAGGCAGATTTCACTCTGCCAAATGATTGTTATTGATACGCAAGTTTTGTAAGAAGCCCTGGGGTTACCATGGATAACATAACAATGGAAAGATCCACCTTGTCCCAAGTCCAACCAGTCCAGGCAATTTATGTAGCAGAGCCCCTGATCCTGAGGTCTATTTATGGGCTGTATGCTGACAACACATCAGAAACACTGTAGCGAGCAGCTATTTTTACTGGAGCTTGTCCTGGGCAGCCTCAGAAGATAGACAGGAACTTACATGATCCAATACACAATGCTGCCATATCTCCAGTGTCCATGGTAAGGAAGAGCCAACACAAAAAGGTCCTGTGGCTGAAATCTCAAAAGTGACCATTTGTAAAATGAACATACAGTACCAAGACCAGCAGGTAGGTACACACACACACACACACAGTATGGCCGCTGGTCTTGGGGGAAGAAAACTCTATATTGAGACATCAGACAGCCAGAGACAAAAAGGGGTATTCAAGACTTAAGAGTATGATGAAAACCCTTTGCAGGATAATTTATTGTATAAAAATGTTCCAAACATTTTACAAAACTAATATAGTAGATCTGAATTACCTTGTGATTTTTCATGTCTGTGAAAGTCTTTCATAATATTGCAAATTATATATTTAAGATAAAGTAACTGGAATCAATGTGCCAAACTGGCTTAAACATTTGCCCACAGCGTTATTAACATTAAGACAACGCCCTGAGATACATTTAGATAATATATGTATATTTCTACATAGGTACTTCCAATTTTCTGGCTCCAAAAAAAATAAATAAATCTGAATGGTTTGTAAACATCTGAGCTTGCTTCTAGGTTTCATATGAATCTGTCAACCCTACATCTAAGAATGTATGTTCTGTGATAAGCATCCAAAAGGATTACTGGATGTTGCCCCTCCCCTTGTCTCATTACAGTCTATACTGAGTGTCACTGTAAGCAGTTTCCCTGTCTCAGTATGGTATACCCACCATAGCAGTCTATACTGGATGTTGCCCCTCCCCTATTCTCATTACAGTCTATACGGAGTGTCACTGTAAGCAGTTTCCCTGTCTCAGTATGGTATACCCACCATAGCAGTCTATACTGAGTGTCACTGTAAGCAGTTTCCCTGTCTCAGTATGGTATACCCACCATAGCAGTCTATACTGGATGTTGCCCCTCCCCTTGTCTCATTACAGTCTATACTGAGTGTCACTGTAAGCAGTTTCCCTGTCTCGGTATGGTATACCCACCATAGCAGTCGAAACTAGGGGTGGGGCAACATCCAGTATAATTACAGTCTATACTGAGTGTCACTGTAAGCAGTTTCCCTGTCTCAGTATAGTATACCCACCATAGCAGTCTATACGGAGTGTCACTGTAAGCAGTTTCCCTGTCTCGGTATGGTATACCCACCATAGCAGTCTATACTGGATGTTGCCCCTCCCCTTGTCTCATTACAGTCTATACTGAGTGTCACTGTAAGCAGTTTCCCTGTCTCGGTATAGTATACCCACCATAGCAGTCTATACTGGATGTTGCCCCTCCCCTAGTTTCATTACAGTCTATACCGAGTGTAACTGTAAGCAGTTTCCCTGTCTCGGTATGGTATACCCACCATAGCAGTCTATACTGGATGTTGCCCCTCCCCTAGTTTCATTACAGTCTATACTGAGTGTCACTGTAAGCAGTTTCCCTGTCTCAGTATAGTATACCCACCATAGCAGTCTATACTGGATGTTGCCCCTCCCCTAGTTTCATTACAGTCTATACTGAGTGTCACTGTAAGCAGTTTCCCTGTCTCAGTATAGTATACCCACCATAGCAGTCTATACTGGATGTTGCCCCTCCCCTAGTTTCATTACAGTCTATACTGAGTGTCACTGTAAGCAGTTTCCCTGTCTCAGTATGGTATACCCACCATAGCAGTCTATACTGGATGTTGCCCCTCCCCTAGTCTCATTACAGTCTATACTGAGTGTCACTGTAAGCAGTTTCCCTGTCTCGGTATGGTATACCCACCATAGCAGTCTATACTGGATGTTGCCCCTCCCCTTGTCTCATCACAGTCTATACTGAGTGTCACTGTAAGCAGTTTCCCTTTCTCAGTATGGTATACCCACCATAGCAGTCTATACTGGATGTTGCCCCTCCCCTAGTTTCATTACAGTCTATACTGAGTGTCACTGTAAGCAGTTTCCCTGTTTCAGTATGGTATACCCACCATAGCAGTCTATACTGGATGTTGCCCCTCCCCTAGTTTCACTACAGTCTATACTGAGTGTCACTGTAAGCAGTTTCCCTGTCTCAGTATAGTATACCCACCATAGCAGTCTATACTGGATGTTGCCCCTCCCCTAGTCTTATTACAGTCTATACTGAGTGTCACTGTAAGCAGTTTCCCTGTCTCAGTATAGTATACCCACCATAGCAGTCTATACTGGATGTTGCCCCTCCCCTTGTCTCATCACAGTCTATACTGAGTGTCACTGTAAGCAGTTTCCCTGTCTCAGTATAGTATACCCACCATAGCAGTCTATACTGGATGTTGCCCCTCCCCTTGTCTCATTACAGTCTATACTGAGTGTCACTGTAAGCAGTTTCCCTGTCTCGGTATGGTATACCCACCATAGCAGTCTATACTGGATGTTGCCCCTCCCCTAGTCTCATTACAGTCTATACTGAGTGTCACTGTAAGCAGTTTCCCTTTCTCAGTATAGTATACCCACCATAGCAGTCTATACTGGATGTTGCCCCTCCCCTTGTCTCATTACAGTCTATACTGAGTGTCACTGTAAGCAGTTTCCCTGTCTCAGTATAGTATACCCACCATAGCAGTCTATACTGGATGTTGCCCCTCCCCTAGTCTCATTACAGTCTATACTGAGTGTCACTGTAAGCAGTTTCCCTTTCTCAGTATAGTATACCCACCATAGCAGTCTATACTGGATGTTGCCCCTCCCCTTGTCTCATTACAGTCTATACTGAGTGTCACTATAAGCAGTTTCCCTGTCTCGGTATAGTATACCCACCATAGCAGTCTATACTGGATGCTGCCCCTCCCCTAGTCTCATTACAGTCTATACTCAGCCTCAATATAAGCTGTCTCCTATCCAGACCACTCAGCCTGCCCGCAGGATGCCCAGCCCAGGTCACCCCGGCCCCTCTCACCAGTGCCAGTTGTTCACATTGGTGGCATCCGCTCTCTGCTCCACGATCCAGCGCGGGTCTCCCTGCCCCCACTTGGCCATGTGTGTACTGGTGTGTGTCTGCTCTGGGTGTCGGGTGCGTCACTGTGCTGCTCTAGGCTCTCCTCGTGCTATCTGAGGCCTTGCTGTGCCCTCTCTCCCTGACCAATCATGCACTGCTTCTCTGCTCTCCCTGTATCTCGGCCTTGCTCTCCTTTCCCGGCGTCACGCTCTCACTGTCGCTTCTCCTCTGGTCGCTGTCACATTTATTCGCTATGGAAATTACTAGAAACGCCTGGAACGCCGGCGGAAGCGCCTCTTTGTGTCCTTTATAAGACCCCGCCTTTTCCGGAAGTTACATCACTAAGAGAACAACAGCCTAACCTGTGAAGTGCCTGGCCGCCATATTTGTAAAGGGAAGCCCAATGTGTGTCACCCGAGAGCTGTATAGTATTGAATAAAAACATGGATTATCGCAGAAAGATGTAATAAGAAGCAGTTAAAAGACCCTAGATGAAAGATGAGGCTAAATTACCTCACTGATAGGAAGCATAGATTATTTATGTCCTAAATTATGAGCAGCCTGAATTAAAGGCCCTGTAATCGACATGTTTCTGCTATGGGATCTATCCCATTGTTTCTTTTGTTCAATCTTTTTTTTTTTTTATTAAAGACAACGTTGAAGCAATACAGTAAAGGGTAACCGATCATCAAATACACGGACAGTGTTTAGTAGTATCACCCTGCCCTCATAGATGGTAGCGTATTTATAAAACATACCCATAAACAGGGAAGTAATGTTAAGCTACGCAAATATAAAGGCTTGTAAACCTGAAAAGCATTTCTTGTCCATTCTTTTTCATATTTGTTTAAATATATACTATCACATAATTCAAAGGTTGATTCAAATAGAACCAGCGAAACAACAGAAGGAATAAAACAAAAGAGAAACAATATAACTGGGGAAGGAAAAAGAAAGGGAAAGAGGAAATCGTCTGGCACACTTACCCTCTAAGGCGTTTTGGATGTTGCAGATATTTATGGCACTCCAGGTCCCCCCGGACTCCGCTTCCCACCTACGACGGCCTTCATAAGCAGATAGTTATAGTGAAATGCTATGAGTAGAAGCAAGCCATGGGGTACAAATTTTAAGAAACAGGGGGTACGTATTTTGCTGAATATGGGTAATAATAACCTTGTTAAAAGTTAATGTGGGGGTTCTCCAGTGTTTTGCTGTGTTTAGTTTCGCTGCTAAGGTACGGTATTGCCAAAGTTTATTTTACAGGCATATCTCTATTATAGGCTGTAGTGACATTAATTAATTGTGAAAACAGTCTAATTGATTTGCCCCATAGACCTTGTGCCAGCGGGCATGTCCACCAAATATGGTGACAATCCCCCCGAGATTGGCATCCTCTAAAGCAATTCTCGCTTAGGTGTGTGTTTATTTTATTCATTAGAGATGGTGTATAGTAGATTCTGAGTAGAACCTTGACTGAAACCTCCAGTAAGCTGTATGTAAAGCACACTTCCTTCCACATGTTAGTATCTAACTCTCTGCCTAAGTCCCGTTACCATTTTAGCATAACTGTAGGTTTCTGGCTATTTTGCGAGTCATTAAAAGGAGAATATATGGAGCCCAGAAATCCCTTCATAAATTCGTACATACGGTCGTTAGCCAAGTATGCTTTGGCAGCTTAGTGTTCTGGGTCAGGGTAAGGAGCCAATGTTTGAATTTCCTGTTGTTCCAAATTTCATTATCTGGTATTGGATTATAAAATTGTTCATGGGAGATTAGCTATTGGAGAACCAGTCACCTACTGTATCCAGTGTACTAGTAAACCACCACCGTTTGGAGTTGGAGCTTAAGTCAGCTTCGAAGCTGGGGAATGATCTTAAAGATGTTAATGGTTAAAGTGGCAGAGTTAAATGTTTTGTAGTTTTGGCACTGGCCCAGGTGGTCAGAGTAAAGTTAATCATAGGATTGGGGTGGCGTTGTTTGATGCAAGGAGAGTGTGGATCCCAAATCAGAGTATCCAAGGTATGAGGTTTCAGTTGCCAAAGATCCAAAGTGGTTGGTGCTTGCTTGAATGGGCAATTGAAATGAACACTAATTGGGCAGATCTCAAGTATAACCGTAGATTCGGGCAGGAGAGCCCCCCCTGGGTTTTATGTTGAAACATTATTTTCCTTTACTATTGTTTAAGCTGCAGTGCCAGCAAGTAGCCGCTAGATGGCGGCGTCCAGTTTCAGGGAAGGCCTATAATTATTCCCTCCACAGACGTGGCTCAACTTGACGGTGCTGAATCTACAGCGAGGCCATTGCTATGTTCGGCGCGGGCACTCAACCGTCAAGGGCGTCGGGTGCGCCTCTCATAGCTCAAGGCCTCTTCTGTCGGCACGCCTTATATGCATTGGGCAGCACTATTTGTAAAATCTGCAGTGCCATCTAGCGGTTGACGGGACTGCTGCTGCAGTCGTATGCGTAGGGTAAGAGGGAAAGGACCCTGCTATGCATTTAGAAGAACATATATAATACATTAACATAACTTTAAATAAATTCTATTAATTGAAAACATTTGATGGTCCTTTCACTCTTCAAATTTGCAAAAAATTCACCAGCAGTGGCAACACCAGTGTCGCCCACCAACCGCTAGATGGTGCTGCAGATTTTTAGTGCCCATACCATAGAGTTAGGGTTAGGTAAGCTTTCAGGGTTGCGGTGAGGGTTAGGGTAATCTTCTAAGGTTACAACTTGTGTAAAAAGTCGTCATCGCTGCAAAATATCCACAGCGCCATCTAGCTACTTGCTGGCAATGCAGCTGTCAGTGCTGGCGAATTTACAGTGGGATAGATTCAATGTGATTATTATATCTTTATATGATGCCTATTTTTAGTTCACATTAAATAACATAAAAAAATACATCTGCAAACAGAAGTAAAGTTTTAGCCAGCAAATATAATTTAACAGCACAGTTTCCACTTCATTACTGGCCACTGCAGTACTATGCAACATCTATATCATTGTCCTGAGCACTACTGAAAGGAAGCACAACATAACAGCTAAGAAAACATTGATTAGGATGTCTTGGTAAAGCTTGATTAATGGTATCTGAGTTTAACATTTTCACTTCCTATCATTGTTGCCCGGGACAATGAGAGAAATGGGTAAGGGTACATCAACGGCCATTAATGAGAAAAACTGTGCTTTTACAAAAAAAAATCTGTCTTTGATTGTTAAGTAATGGTGAACTATAAATTGGTTTAACACAATGAACTTTGACTCTTCCCCGTGAGTTAAGAGAAAGTGTGAACAAGGACTCGTGTTTTCTGATCAGATATACATTAAAACCAATGGTAACGGAAAAAAAACACAATATGTTGCAGTTTAGCCATTCATAAGGTTCACTGTCACTCCGTTTCCTGTAACTACTACTACTTCTAACTTTTTAGCACAGAGGTGAAGAAAACAACCACATACTGTCTATATTTACAGTAAGTCTGTCACCCAAAAATAAAGTTGATTCTTAAGGTTATTCATAAAGAGCTTAAAAACAACTACCTAAATGTTGTGTTATCCATTTTTTTCTAAAGTAGATCAGTCCTGGGGAATTCCATGCCGGTGTTGCTGCATTTATATGCAAATGAGCAGTTCATGTATATTTTTTAGCTGCTTTGATGTACTAGTACTAATTAGGATTGAAGTCTGTTTGTCTGTCTCTATAGTCGCCAAGATCTCTGAGCCGCACCTTAGCAGACTAAGCCACCCACTAGCATGCATGAACTGCAAAATCAAGCCTAAATATTTCAGAAATTATTTACTGTAGAGAAAAACTGCTAGTACACTATATAGTCAGTTTTTAATGTTCTTTTAAATTAAACCAACTTTCTGTTGGGGTGACAGTCACCTTAATGTACTTTTTTTATACACTATATATCAGTTATTTCTCATACAAATAAGAATTGTTATTTAAACCATGGCTATGCATAGATTATAGAGAATGTTATCTTCAACTAAAGGACCACCAAAATTTAAGTTTTTAGGGTCCTATCCTGCTTTTTGTGCATTGCCTCATGCACGAACTTGTGCCATCATCTAGTGGTGAAAATGATTTACTAGCCCACAAAAGGCACGCCGACTGAAGAGGCCTTATGCAATCAAAGGTGTTTAATATATTTATAAATAAGGTTAAAGGACCACTGTGGTAGTATATAATAGTTGTCAATTTCCGGAACACTTACGATGTTGGTCACACGTTGTGGCCTGAATCGAGGCGAGCCGTCGACCACGCAGGACTTAGGTTGCAATGAGCGCCAAAGGAGCTCATTGCACTGCGAGGCAAGCAGTTCATGCACACAGGACTTAGGCTGCAATGAGCGCCAAAGGCACTCATTGCACTGCGAGCCTTGCAAAGTGAGGGGAGCAGTTGAGGCACGCGGGACTGTCGCAACCGAAGCACATACATGGACTGTGGGCCTCAGAAAATTATGACTTTAACGGCCAAACCATGGAGCTCAAAACTCCTGCTAAAAACAACAAATTAGCCTCAAATTAACTTACACACTCACGCACAGCACAGTGGGAGAGGCAGGGAGCCGGTGAGTAAGGTTGCAAGTTAAATTGATGCATATTTGCCGTTTTTTTCACGATCGAAAATCGCCTAAGCAAGAAAAAAAAAATGGCTGCCAAAAAACTACGAAAACGAGGCCCAAGGACGTAAAACTAGCCTGAAGGACGTAAAAAATAGCCATAAGCAGTAACACTTAACGAAAGCCACTAACACTTAACCCAGGGCAGTAACACAACACAGTAACACTCAAGCGCGAGGCCTATAAACTACACAGGGGGAGAGGCTTGCAATGAGCGCTGAAGGTGCTCAGAGTGCCCATAGCCTCGCATTGTGTAGCAAACAGCATTGCTAGCCTTACAATTTTACTCCCATAATTTTTGACGGGCAATTTTCGACAAAGACCATATAGAAATAAACCGATAATTAACTACAGTGATACCCTTGTAATTTTATGCCATTCCTTAGACACCGTTGTTGAGGAAGCCTTTTTCCTGTACATGGGAGGAATAATTTCCATATTTTTAAACTGTTAAGTGAGGATAGCTATCTGTGTGAGATTCTTCATAGAAACACAGATCTAACTGCCAATAAGAACCAAAATGCTACAATTAATGAAACATTTAATACAATATTGAAACGTGAATAGATATATTCATTTTAAACTTTAAAAAATGCACTTTATTAAGTCGACTTCTTCATAAGAACATACAACTAATATGACACTTCAGTAATATGACACCTTTAATAGTGTAACAATCTTGTGGGGAAAGAGTATACCACAGATTGAGACACAAAAACAGAAAGAAATAAGTGGTACAGGGGCCTGGGCTTTCAGACAATGGAACTGTTTATCATGAAATCTCCATAGAACCCATGAGGGGGGGCACTGTACATTAGCACCATGGGCAGCCAATCAGTGCTGAGGAACACAAGTATACCAACAAGCTATCACAGAGCATGTCCATCACAAGGGCCACCGGGAACTGTAGTTCTTGCTACGTTACTGCAGTGTTTTAGAGACTGCGAGCACCAGGAAGTGCTGAACTAGGGCATGCTGGGAGTTGTAGTCCAAACTGAGACTGAGCCCTTAAGGGAGGCAGGAGCTATATTTCATTACAGGCCCCTGGAAATACTGACAGAAAGGGTGAGTGAACACTGAGAGTGACTATGTCCTTAGACTGACAGTGAGGGTGCACTGAGAGGGAATAAGGAGCCATTACATTGGAGTGAATATGGCAATACAGTGATGTGAACAAGGTACAGACAGGAGGAGGCTGAGAGTGACTGTGTCCTGAGACTGACAGTGAGGGTGCACTGAGAGGGAATAAGGAGCCATTACATTGGAGTGAATATGGCAATACAATGATGTGAACAAGGTACAGACAGGAGGAGGCTGAGAGTGACTGTGTCCTGAGACTGACAGTGAGTGAGCTCTGAGACATCCCTAAAATCACTTGCGTCTTGAGACTGAAAGTGAGGGTGAGTGAGCCCTAAGACTGACAGAGAGGGTGAGTGATGTCAGTGATGGGAGCCCCGGGACGGTCCCGTGATGGGAGCCCCGGGACGGTCCCGTGATGGGAGCCCCGGGACGGTCCCGTGATGGGAGCCCCGGGACGGTCCCGTGATGGGAGCCCCGGGACGGTCCCGTGATGGGAGGCCCGGGACGGTCCCGTGATGGGAGGCCCGGGACGGTCCCGTGATGGGAGGCCCGGGACGGTCCCGTGATGGGAGCCCCGGGACGGTCCCCGTGATGGGAGCCCCGGGACGGTCCCGTGATGGGAGCCCCGGGACGGTCCCGTGATGGGAGGCCCGGGACGGTCCCGTGATGGGAGGCCCGGGACGGTCCCGTGATGGGAGGCCCCGGGACGGTCCCGTGATGGGAGGCCCGGGACGGTCCCGTGATGGGAGGCCCCGGGACGGTCCCGTGATGGGAGGCCCCGGGACCTCCCCACGATGGCGGCCCCGGGACCTCCCCACGATGGCGGCCCCTAGACTGACAGAGAGGGTGAGTGAGCCTTGAGAGTGAGTGAAGGATTAGTTTGGAGGAAATGTGAGAATACGATGTCTCCTTGTTCCAACCTGTCTTTCTCTTTATTTGCAGTTCAGTTGCTGGTGTCAGAATTCACCTTCCTGATCTATGATAAGAATCAGCCTCCTCGCTCTACGCTGCTAAATGTAAGTTTTGTCATTACACAAATGGCAGTATTTACTAAGATAGAGCCTTATTCTAGTCAAGCAATGTAATTTGCGTTGCTCCGTAAAAGCGACTGCGGGAGCTTTCTCCCTGTAATTTTCACATGTATTCAGTGCAGTTCACTCGGAATATTGCAGATCGCACACAACATCCATAAATCATGTCTTGTCTGTAACATACTAGAGGGCTCCAGAATTTAATTAGACTTAAATTACAAATGAGATGCAGCTCAATGAACCAATAGAAAATGATAACCTCATATATTATGTGTGTGTATATAAGTACAATAAGTAAGACTATACCCCTATAAATGCCATTTTACATACACACACACTCACTCACTCTGTAATGTCTCAATTGAATAGGGTTTTGGGGGAAGGAGTCACTGGTAATATTTCGGCAGTGAAATAAATCAATGGAAAGGTTTGCAGTACTTTGCGGTTCTGGCTTGCCGCAATCAGTCGTGGCAGTTCTCTCGGAATGATGCTGACATGGGTGAATAGAATAGCTAGGGAGATTTACTTTGCTCATGATGACGGTGTAACTTTGTGATATAGGGAACAGAATAATGGCTGATATTCACTAGGATGAGCGCTTTTTCCATTTCCTTTCCTGAGAGTGTAACAAGATGTCTCTATTGGGGAAAACAGACCTTTACAGAAAAACATAGGAAATAGAGAGCTTAGTTTAGCCTTTCAGTCCTTTCTTTTTATAGTAGTGCGCTGCGCCACAGTTGTGAACAGGAGGTAGTGCAGGCAAAAAAACGTATTTCCCCCTCCGACCCGCTGCATAAGGCGTGATGACAGAAGGGGCCTTGAGCTATGAGAGGCGCACCCGAGGCCCCTGGGGGGCCGATTGCTTGCGCCGATCATAGCGATAGCCTCGCTGTAGACTCAGCGCTGTCAAGATGCGACACGTCAAAGGACGGAATAGTTATTTGCCTGCACTACAACTTTTCACCATGTGGCGCAGGGACTATAACAGGATAGAGGATAGGTCCAGCCTTTCTCTTAGTACATATAGTCTACGTTGTCCTGGGAAATATATATATATATATATATATATATATATATATATATATATATATATATAAATATAAATATTTGATATAAGAAAAGAAACAAAGGCCCACCTTCTCTACTCATTCTGTCAAACTAACACCTACATTGGAGAATTATTGAAGAATCTTAAAGGGCCACTGGAGACAAAAATATTATAATAATGTTTTAAGAATTGCAAAAAGTTGTATTGTACAAGAATCAATTGATGTACAGTGCCTGGCAAAAGTATTCACCCCCCTTGACTTTTTATCTATTTTGTTACATTCCAGCCTTAAGTTCAATGTTTTGTTAATCTGAATTTTATGTGATGGATCAGAACACAATAGTCTAAGTTGGTGAAGTGAAAATGAGAAAAATAAATACCGTACATAAAACTATTTTTAGAAATAGAAAACAGAAAATTGTCATGTGCGTATGTATTCACCCCCTTTGTTATGACCCCCATAAAAAGCTCTGGTGCAACAAATAACCTTCAGAAGTCACATAATTAGTGAAATGATGTCCACCTGTGTGCAATCTAAGTGTCACATGATCTGTCATTACATATACACACCTTTTTTGAAAGGCCTTAGAGGCTGCAACACCTAAGCAAGGAGCACCACTAACCAAACACTGCCATGAAGACCAAGGAACTCTCCAAACAAGTAAGGGACAATGTTGTTGAGAAATACAAGTCAGGGTTAGGTTATAAAAAAAAAAAAAGAAAATCCAAATGATTGATGATCCCCAGGAGCACCATCAAATCTATCATAACCAAATTTAAAGAACCTGGCACAACAGCAAACCTGCCAAGAGACGTCCGCTCACCAAAACTCACAGACTAGGCAAGGAGGGCATTAATCAGAGAGGCAGCACAGAGACCTAAGGTAACCCTGGAGGAGCTGCAGAGTTCCACAACAGAGACTGGAGTATCTGTACATAGGACGACAATAAGCCGTATGCTCCATAGAGTTGGGCTTTATGGCAGAGTGGCCAGAAGAAAGCCATTACTTTCAGCAAAAAACAAAATGGCACGTATTGAGTTTGCAAAAAGTCATGTGGGAGTCTCCCAAAATGTAAGGAGGAAGGTGCTCTGGTCTGATGAGACTAAAATTGAACTTTCCGGCCATCAAAGAAAACGATATGTCTGGCGCAAACGCCACACATCACATCACCCAAAGAACACCATCCCCACAGTGAAACCTGGTGGAGGCAGCATCATGCTGTGGAAATGTTTTTCAGCAGCTGGGAGTGGGAAACTGGAAGGATGGATGGTGCTAATTACAGGTATATTCTTGAGCAAAACCTGTACCACTCTGTGCGTGATTTGAGGCTAGGACAGAGGTTCACCTTCCAGCAGGACAATGACCCCAAACACACTGCTAAAGCAACACTTGAGTGGTGTAAGGGGAAACATGTAAATGTGTTGGAATGGCCTAATCAAAGCCCAGACCTCAATCCAATAGAAAATCTGTGGTCATACTTAAAGATTGCTGTTCACAAGCACAAACCATCAAACTTGAATGAGCTGGAGCAGTTTTGCAAGGAGGAATGGGAAAAAATCCCAGTGGTAAGATGTGGCTAGCTCATAGAGACTTATCCAAAGCGACTTGGAGCTGTAATTGCCGCAAAAGGTGGCATTGCAAAGTGTTGACTTTAGGGGGGGTGAATAGTTATGCACATTTACTTTTTCTGTTATTTTGTCCTATTTGTTTGCTTCACAATAAAAAATAAAAAAATCTTCAAAGTTGTGGCATGTTCTGTAAATTAAATGATGCAAATCCTCAAACAATCCATGTTAATTCCAGGTTGTGTGGCAACAAAACACGAAAAATGCCAAGGGGGCTGAATACTTTTGCAAGGCACTGTATAGTGTAGAAAAATTACATTAAATAGACAGTGTGGGATTATTTTCTCCTCCTTTGTCCTAATAAGTTACATGAAACAGAGGGGTAGAGAGCCTTATGGATGACTGGACTGCAAATACAATTAACATGGAATAATATGAATACTTGTTTACATATTCTCTTACCTCACTGATAAGGTAAAGGTGCTTTTTTAAATCTTCCAGTCTGTTGTTTTACTGTTAATTTGCTTCAGTTATAGAGATATGGAAGCTTTCTGGATTTTATTAGGTATATAATGTGTTTGCGTCATTGTGAATCTTCGTCACCTCATGGACAGTAACACACCGGTGAAAGCCCTGAATCCTAACTGCTGGACCACCAGGGAACCCTGTGTATTTTTTTGCTTTTATGTACTTTTTTTTGTTAAGAAGTGCTTTTAAGCTCTGTTTTTGCTGCCTGAAATCAAACAAATAGTCCCTGTATGGATCTGCCCACTGCAGACCCAGACAGGGCCTTATTTACATATGGGCTGCAGCCCAGGGTGGCACTATTTTAGGGCGGCAAAACTCAGTTATTTGTGTCTTTATTAAAAATTTTATTTTTATGGAAAGCCCTCTCCCACCCCATGTACCCCAGATACCCAGCCCATGTCCCCTAGGCCCCCTGGACTCCCTCACCAGGACCTCTTCTCTTACCCTGATTGGTGGGAATAAATCTGTGTGTCTTCTGATACACAGAGATTTACTCCCACCGATCAGGGTAAGAGAGGGAGTCCAGTGGGCCTAGGGGACATGGGCTGGGTGTCTGGGGTACATGGGGTGGGAGAGGGCTTCCCATAAAAAAAATACTAAATCGCAAATAGCTGAGATAAAAAAAAAAAAAATTATAATAAAAAATCTATTCGGTTGCACCAATATATATATGTGTGTGTGTATATATATATATATATATATATATATATATATATATATATATATATATACGATTACCATACAAACCAGGCACTCAAACCATACTGAGGATCGGCAGTAACCGTGAAACAGTACTGTATGTGGTTAAGTGACCTGGTTTGTGAAAAATCCATCCGTTGCTATGTCTAAAACTGTGAAATACAGTAAGCATATGCGTAAAAGGAGCCATGTTTAAAATGGTTTGGATTGACAGAGTGATGGTGCATTATGTGGCCTCATTTGCATGCCCCGCACAGTTTTCCCAGACTGCAGTGCATATACTGTATTTCTGAGAAATTTGAGCAGGAAATAAGTTTTTATCAACTTATTTTTAAACATTCAAATGGAATCACTAATGTACTATTCCTTATTTGTACTACTATATATATATATATATATATATATATATATATATATATATATATATACACACACCGTATTTATCGGCGTATAACACGCACTTTTTCTCCCTGAAAATAGGGGGCAAATGATGTGTGCGTGTTATACGCTGTGTCTTTCCCTCCCCCCTCCTAATCCTCAACCTAAACCCCCCTAAATACCTTCCCCTCTCCCCTTACTTACCTGCTTCTGCTCCGCCCTCCGCTCCTTCCTTATTGACCCGGCGCGCATGTGACGTCACGCCATTAGCACCCAGTATATGCTAATGGCGTGGCGCGCATGTGACGTCACATGCGCGCCGGGTCCAGAAGGAGCGGAGGCCGGAGCAGAAGCAGGTAAGTGAGGGGAAAGGGAGAGGGGGAGGTATTTAGGGGGGTTTAGGTTGAGGGGGGTTGAGGATGAGGGGGGGGGGGTTGAGGATGGGGGGTTGAGGAGGTTTAGGTTGAGGATGGGGTGGTTTAGGTTGAGGATGGGGTGGTTTAGGTTGAGGATGGGGTGGTTTAGGTTGAGGATGGGGGGGTTTAGGTTGAGGATGGGGGGGTTTAGGTTGAGGATGGGGGGGTTTAGGTTGAGGATGGGGGGGTTGAGGATGAGGAGGGGGGTTGAGGATGAGGAGGGGGGTTGAGGATGAGGAGGGAAAATGAGAATAGGGGGGTTGAGGAAGGAGGATGAGGATGGGGGGGTTGAGGAGGTTTAGGTTGAGGAGGGGGGTTTAGGTTGAGGATGGGGATTTAGGTTGAGGATGGGGATTTAGGTTGAGGATGGGGGGTTTAGGATGAGGATGGGGGGTTTAGGATGAGGATGGGGGGTTTAGGGTGAGGATGGGGGGGTTGAGGAGGAAGGTTGAGGAGGGGGGTTGGGGTTGAGGATGGGGGGGTTGAGGAGGGGGGTTGAGGATGAGGAGGGAGGATGAGGAGGGAGGTTGAGGAGGGGGGTTGAGGTTGAGGAGGGGGATGAGGAGGGAGGTTGAGGAGGGAGGTTGAGGAGGGGGGTTGAGGTTGAGGATAGGGGGGTTGAGGAAGGAGGATGAGGATAGGGGGGTTGAGGAGGGAGGAAGGAGGATGAGGAGGGGGACTGAGGATGAGGAGGGGGACTGAGGATGAGGAGGGGGACTGAGGATGAGGAGGGGGACTGAGGATGAGGATAGGGGGGTTTGGGAAGGAGGATGAGGATAGGGGGGTTTGGGAAGGAGGATGAGGATAGGGGGGTTTGGGAAGGAGGATGAGGATAGGGGGGTTTGGGAAGGAGGATGAGGATAGGGGGGTTTGGGAAGGAGGATGAGGATAGGGGGGTTTGGGAAGGAGGATGAGGATGGGGGGTTTGGGAAGGAGGATGAGGATGGGGGGGTTTGGGAAGGAGGATGAGGATGGGGGGTTGGGGAGGGGGGTTTAGGTTGAGGAGGGGGGTTTAGGTTGAGGAGGGGGGGGAGTTGAGGGTTGGGGTTGAGGAGGGGGGGAGTTGAGGAGGGGGGTTGAGGATGAGGAGGGGGGTTGAGGATGAGGAGGGGGGTTGAGGATGAGGAGGGAGGTTGAGGAGGGGGTTTGAGGTTGAGGAGGGAAAATGAGGATAGGGGGGTTGAGGACGGAGGATGAGGATGGGGGGTTTAGATTGAGGAGGGGGATTTAGGTTGAGGATGGGGGGGTTTAGGATGAGGATGAGGGGAAAGAGGATGGGGGGAAAGAGGATGAGGAGGGGGGTTGGGATTGAGGATGGGGGGATTGAGGAGGGAGGATGAGGAGGGGGTTGAGGATGAGGAGGGAGGTTGAGGAGGGGGGTTGAGGTTGAGGAGGGAGTTTGAGGAGGGAGTTTGAGGATAGGGGGGTTGAGGTTGAGGATAGGGGAGTTGAGGTTGAGGATAGGGGGGTTGAGGTTGAGGATAGGGGGGTTGAGGTTGAGGATAGGGGGGTTGAGGTTGAGGATAGGGGGGTTGAGGAAGGAGGATGAGGATGGGGGGTTGAGGAGGGGGTTTGAGGGGGTTTAGGTTGAGGAGGGGGGTTTTGGTTGAGGGGTGGGGATTTAGGATGAGGAGGGGGGTTGAGGAGGGGGGTTGAGGAGGGGGGTTGAGGAGGGGGGTTGAGGAGGGAGGTTGAGGAGGGGGATTGAGGTTGAGGAGGGGGGTTGAGGATGAGGATGGGGGGGTTGAGGATGAGGATGGGGGGGTTGAGGATGAGGATGGGGGGGTTGAGGATGAGGATGGGGGGGTTGAGGATGAGGATGGGGGGGTTGAGGATGAGGATGGGGGGGTTGAGGATGAGGATGGGGGGGTTGAGGATGAGGATGGGGGGTTGAGGATGAGGATGGGGGGTTGAGGATGAGGATGGGGGGGTTGAGGATGAGGATGGGGGGGTTGAGGATGAGGATGGGGGGTTGAGGATGAGGATGGGGGGGTTGAGGATGAGGATGGGGGGGTTGAGGATGAGGATGGGGGGGTTGAGGATGAGGATGGGGGGGTTGAGGATGAGGATGGGGGGTTGAGGATGAGGATGGGGGGTTGAGGATGAGGATGGGGGGTTGAGGATGAGGATGGGGGGTTGAGGATGAGGATGGGGGGTTGAGGATGAGGATGGGGGGTTGAGGATGAGGATGGGGGGTTGAGGATGGGGGGTTGAGGATGAGGATGGGGGGTTGAGGATGAGGATGGGGGGTTGAGGATGAGGATGGGGGGTTGAGGATGAGGATGGGGGGTTGAGGATGAGGATGGGGGGTTGAGGATGAGGATGGGGGGTTGAGGATGAGGATGGGGGGTTGAGGATGAGGATGCGGGGTTGAGGATGAGGATGCGGGGTTGAGGATGAGGATGCGGGGTTGAGGTTCAGGAGGGGGGTTGAGGATGAGGAGGGAGGATGAGGGTTGAGGAGGGAGGATGAGGGTTGAGGAGGGAGGTTGAGGATGGGGGTTGAGGTTCAGGAGGGGGGTTGAGGTTCAGGAGGGCGGTTGAGGAGGCGGGTTGAGGAGGGGGGTTGAGGTTCAGGAGGGGGGTTGAGGAGGGGGGTTGAGGATGAGGAGGGGGTTGAGGATGAGGAGGGAGGATGAGGGTTGAGGAGGGAGGTTGAGGAGGGGGGTTGAGGTTGAGGAGGGGGGTTGAGGTTGAGGAGGGGGGTTGAGGATGGGGGTTGAGGATGAGGAGGGAGGATGAGGGATGAGGAGGGAGGATGAGGGATGAGGAGGGAGGTTGAGGGATGAGGAGGGAGGTTGAGGGATGAGGAGGGAGGTTGAGGGATGAGGAGGGAGGTTGAGGGTTGAGGAGGGAGGTTGAGGGTTGAGGATGAGGAGGGAGGATGAGGGTTGAGGAGGGAGGTTGAGGAGGGAGGTTGAGGTTGAGGAGGGAGGTTGAGGTTGAGGAGGGGGGTTGAGGTTGAGGAGGGGGGTTGAGGTTGAGGAGGGAGGTTGAGGAGGGAGGTTGAGGTTGAGGAGGGAGGTTGAGGTTGAGGAGGGAGGTTGAGGAGGGGGGGTTGAGGAGGGGGGATGGGGGGTTGAGGATGGGAGGATGAGGAGGGAGGATGAGGATTGGGGGGTTGAAGATGAGGAGGGAGGTTGAGGATGATGAGGGGGGTGAGGATAGGGGGGTTGGGGAAGGAGGGGTTGAGGAAGGAGGATGAATATGGGGTTGAAGAGGGGGGTGAGGATAGGGGGGTTGGGGAAGGAGGGGTTGAGGAAGGAGGATGAATATGGGGGTTGAGGAGGGGGGTGAGGATAGGGGGGTTGGGGAAGGAGGATGAATATGGGGGTTGAGGAGGGGGGTCGAGGTTGTGGAGGGGGGTCTAGGATGAGGAGCGGGGTCTAGGATGAGGAGCGGGGTCTAGGATGAGGAGGGAGGTCTAGGATGAGGAGGGGGGTGAGGATAGGGGGGTTGAGGAAGGAGTATGAGCGGGGGGATTAAGGAAGGAGGATGGGGGTTGAGGAGGGAGGATGAGGAGGGAGGTTGAGGAGGGGGGTTGAGGATAGGGGGGTTGAGGAAGGAGGATGAGGATGGGGTGTTGAGGAGCGGTTTTGAGGAGGGAGGTTGAGGGGGTTGAGGAGGAGCAGCGATTTCTGAGTAAACATTTGTAAAAACATATAATATCTAGGTTTCTTTGTTAAAACAGTTGCTTTTACTGTCATTTTACGTTATTTACCTTATATGTGTTAATAATATTAATAAAAAAAAGTACTAAGCTACCCTTATTTTGCTTCAAAGTTCTTTATTTGAAATTTTAAGTTTTTTCCCCTGAAATTTCCTTCTTAAAATGAGGTGCGTGTTATACGCTGGTGCGTGTTATACTCCGATAAATACAGTGTATATATATATATATATATATATATATATATATATATATATATAATAAATTCATGAATTCACTTATTAGTAGTTTTAGTATCTGCATATGCTGCAGACCCATACAGGGACTATTTGAATTTAGGCAGTAAAAACAGAGCTTATAAGCACTTATACTTAACAAAATAAAGTACATAAAAGTAAATGAATACTTGGGTGTATTGTGTATCTAGTAACATCCAGAAACATTCCATATTTTTTATTTCCATAGGAAAAAAACTAACATTTTATAATGTATAAAACATGCGCGTTGCAGTGGACTACAGTGGCCCTTTAATATTTCATCATTGCTAACATGGTCATTTCTCTCCAGGTTTTCAGACTCCTCACATCCTTCTTAATGATTGAGAAGAAAAATCAGAGTGTCTTGGGAAACACAGATTCACTGGGATACATCTACTAAGCGGTGTGAAAGGTACAGTCCTTTTGTATTAATTTCAAAGCTGCAGTTATGAGTTTACCATAAATGATCACTTACATTTTGAAAGCAGAGATTTGGTTTAATTTCCTTGGGAAGAATTTTTTTAAATATTTATTAACTAGCGACTTGCCCGTCAAAAATGACGGGGCAATAAAATTGTACGGCAAGTAATGCTGTTTGGCGCTGACATAAATTTTTTGGGTTGTCTGAGATCCTTAGGCGCTCATTGCGAGCCTCTTGGTTGTTGTATTTTTTTTATCAGAGGCGCTTTTGCTGTCATTGTTTGGTCGGCGCTGATCTGATTTTTGCGCTTATTGCAAGGCTGTCCCCTGGTGTAGTTTGTGTGCTATGAGCAGAGTTGCCGCTCGTTGTGAGTCGCGCAGTGAATGGGTTTTGTGTTTATTGCGATAGTGTTTCTTTTTCTTTTTGTGTATATGTACTTTTGTGTGCTAATTAAATAATTAAGATACTTTACCTATTTGTAAGTAATATATGCAGGAAGCATTGTGTTGAAGAGCTGACAATCTGTTTTGATGTTCCTGCGACATACAATGTAGGTTTGCACTGTTGTGGAGCTGATGTGTAAGTGTCAGCAATGTGTGTAGTGTAATAGGCTGCGTGTGCGAGGGGAAGCTGTGTACTTCCGCATTCTGTAAGTTAGTGTTGTAAAATGGCGGCGAATGTGTATGTGGTACGCGGGTGTGGATGAATTATCGTCCTTGCTAAAAGTGTATCTTTACCTCGTACGGCTTTTTGGAAAAGCCGTATGTGCTTGGTGTTGTTTTGCGGCTTTAGGGTCCTGTAGCCTTGTTTTTGTTTTTTTCGGCGGCCATTTATTCTCTCGCTTAGGGGATTTTCGTGTGTCTAAACTCGGACATTTGGACTTAAATTGAGGTGTAACTTTACTTGCAGAGGTCCTAGGTGCCCCCCTTGCTGTGGGTAAGCTTTTTATGTCATTTTTGTGTGTATTTATTGTTTTTTTTTAATGTTTTCAGGTGTGCACGATTTGGCCGTTTAAGGTTGTATTTTTGCGAGTTGGTAATAGTATTTTCCCGCGGCTTGTATTTTTTTTTAGTCTGTAGTTAGTCATTGCGTGTTTATAGTTTTTTTTTGTCAAAGTCCCGCTTGTGTGGTCGTTTGTAACCCGTTGTGAGGCGCCGTAATGCCTCCACCTCTGCAAATGCAGCCTCTCGCTTTGCGAGGCGCCGTAGTACCTCCACCTCTGCAAATGCGGCCCCTCGCTTTGCGAGGGTCCGCATTTGTGGCCTGCAATGAGCCTTCGGGGAGCATACAGAGCCACACATTAGCACACAGGAGCTACAAAAGCAATTTTAAATATTTCAGAAATTATTCACTGTAGAGAAAAACACCTAGTACAATGTGTAACTAGTTTTAATTGCTCTTTAAAATTAAATCAACTTTCTGTTGGGGCGACAGCGTTCCTTTTAAAAACAGTTTTAGTCTAGTCATAGAGATGACAGATGTTACCACTACACAACCCATATCCTAGAGGTTACACACTGTCAATGTGATCCTCTCCTTGCGACATGCTGTGTTCAAGTAGGTAACCCCTCTCTCTCTCCATAGCAGACTTTCTCACCTTGCTGTGCCAATGGAAAATATGCCTGGCTCCTCAATATTCAGTTTATGTCTGATATACCTATGCCTGCTCCTGTCCTAATGGTGACCCTCTCTCACTGTTTGCAGATGTCCAGGGCTAAGGGTGATGAGGAAGAGTACTGGAACAGCTCCAAGTTCAAGGCGTTCACCTTTGATGATGACGAGGATGATGAACTTTCTCAGGTATGCTGCCTTCTCTGAATGGTTAACCCCCCCCCCCCCCCCCCCCATTGTCTCCTGTATTGGAGGGGTTAAAGGACCAATTTGGTTAATTTTTCTCTTCTTTCGAATTAGCTAAGCTTGAAAATAGGCTAAATGGTTTCATGAAGAGAAACGACAAACAAACACATTCTTTATGCTTTTTATTTTTTACTTTTTAAATGTGATTATGTTTTTCCTTTTAGGTTCCATTTTCTTCTTTTAGCTGATTCTATATGGCCTTGTAAACTAATTCCCTTTCTGTATGTTCTTTTTAGCTGCTAATTTCCACTGTGCAGATAGAAACGTGATGTTCTTTCAAAGTTTCCTTCAACCTCAGGAAGTTGATCAGCAGAAACCAAAATGGTAGATCCTATACCAGCATAGTTATTTTAAAGTGTAGTTCTTAAAAATAGTATTTTTTATTTACATATAGGACCACAGTGGCCCTTTAATCTGTAGGGACAATATATTTTGTACCCACTGTTATATATTTTATTATGTATCCATAGTATATTATTTTGCATTAATTCATTTATTCACTCACTGCATATATCCTTCTGTGAGATTTGCTGTTTTCTCCAAGCTTGCAAATAAAAGAAACCTGATTGACATCATTGGTTACAACACTTTATTTGAATGAGACCTGTAAGTGGTGCACTGGAAAGGTATTTCCCTATACAAATCTTATGAGCTCTTATTTGGGTATTGACTCCCTATTCACTCCCTGACAGCTGAAAGAGTCCAAGAGAGCAGTGAACAGTTTGAAGGCCATCGTGGATGAGGAGGATGATGATCTGGACAAGTTCAGCTGGAGCGGGGAGCCTGTGGGAAGTGAGTATAGTGCTGGGAATTGTGGGTATGAGTGTGGAGTGCATGAAAGTTTGGAGAGGTGCTGCAAGGATTTGTGGGTAATTTGAACTGATTAATAAAACAATTAACTGACCTAACTGGCCTGCCCATTGTATCAACATAAATGATCAGGATTGCATTAGGTGTATTTCAGACACTGTTCGATTCCTTTTTCTGTTACATAGTTACATAGTATTTAAGGTTGAAAAAAGACTTTCAGTCCATCAAGTTCAACCTTTTAAGATCTCCTCTGATCTGTAATATGCGGATTAACTATTAATTAATTAGTTGTATATAAAAAAAAAACAATTCCCTCCTGATCTCAGACACTGGCGACCGGACCTCTCCCTGGATCAATACTGCCTCTCTAATTATCCATGATAACCCTGAATTCCCATTTTAATTAGAAATAAATCCAGTCCCCTTTTAAAGTTATCTATCGAATCCGCTGTCACCAACTCCTCTGGTAGAGAATTCCACAGATTAACCACCCTTACTGTGAAGAACACTTTTCTTTCTTTAAGGTGGAATCTTTTTACTTCTAACCGCAAACGGATGTCCTCTTGTCAGTTGAAAACCTCTTTGCACAAAAAGCTCTCTTGACAAATCTTTATACTGACCCTGGATGTATTTATATAAGGTAATCATATCTCCTCTTAGATGCCTTTTTTCTAAAGAAAATAATTTTAATTTGGTTAGTCTTTCTTCATAACTTAGCCCCTCCATTCCCCTTATTAGTTTTGTTTCCCTCCTCTGTACCTTTTCCAGCTCTAAAATGTCCTTTTTATGAAGTGGTGCCCAAAATTGTACTCCATATTCCAAATGCGGGCGTACTAGAGATTTGTAAAGTGGCAGAATTATATTTGCTTCCCTTGCTTCTATACCCTTCTTAATACATGCTAATATTTTATTTGCCTTTGCAGCTGCTGCTTGGCTTTGAGCACTGTTACCTAGGTGGTTGTCCACAAGCACTCCCAAATCCCTTTCAATATCCGATACACCTAGATTTGCTCCATTAAGATTATACATTTCATGGCTATTTTTCCTTCCCAGATGCATAACTTTACATTTATTTGTATTAAATCTCATCTGCCATTTAGATGCCCATTCCTCAATTTTATGTAAATCCCTTTGGAGGGAAAGCACATCACTATCTGATTTAATTACCTTGCACAACTTCGTGTCATCAGCGAAAATGGAGACGCCACACTCCAATCCTACCTCTAAGTCATTAATAAATATGTTAAAAATGAGAGGATCTAATACTGAACCCTGAGGAACCCCACTTACCACATTAGTCCAGTCGGAGTATGTTCCATTTACAACAACCCTTTGCTTCCTGTCTTTTAGCCAGCTCTCAATCCATGAGCAGATATTTACTGCAACTCCTGTATCTCTTAGTTTGCACAATAGTCTCCCATGTGGCACTGTATCAAAAGCCTTTGCAAAATCCCAAAAGACTACATCCACTGAGTTGCCTTGATCCAGGTTCCTGCTAACCTCCTCATAGAAACTAAATAGATTTGTTTGACATGACCTATCCCTCATAAATCCATGTTGACTCCTACTTATACAAGAATATGTCTATTTGAACAGGATTATATTATCCCTTATTAACCCTTTCTGAAAGCTTCCCCACTACAGAAGTGAGGCTCACTGGTCTATAAATCCCCGCATTTGCTCTTGCTCCCTTTTTAAATATAGGTATCACATCAGCTTTTCTCCAGTCATCTGGTAGAGACACTGTGTTGAGTAAATCTTAAAAAATTAAATATAATGGTTTGGCTATTACAGAACCCAGTTCCCTTAGTACCCTTGGATGTATTCCATCAGGACCCGGGGCATTATTAACATTTATTTTTTCCAACCTCTTTTGGATTACTTCCTGTGTTAACCAATTATTTGGCAAAGGTAGTGTAGCCCCATTATGTTGCTGCGTCCCAACCACTGGTACATCCCTTGTGTATACCGACGAAAATAACCTATTTAGCTCATCTGCCTTTTCCTGGTCACTAATTATCAGACGGCCTGTGTCACATTGTAATGTTCCTATAGCTTCCTTCCTCGCCTTCTTCCCATCAATATACTTAAAAAATATTTTAGGGTTAGTCTTACTCTCTTTTCCAATACATTTTTCATTTTCTATTTTAGCCGGTCTAATCGCCCTTTTGCAAGCCTTGTTGATTTCTTTGTATTCCTGTAAAGCAGTCTCTGTCCCCTCTTGTTTGTATAATTTAAATGCCTGTTTTTTACTCCGTATCTTGATCTTTAAATCATTGTTAAGCCACCTTGGATGGGATTTACTCCTTTTACTTTTATTCCCACACGGTATATGCCAATGTGTATGTATATTTAGTAAGGATTTAAATGTTGTCCACTTGGTCAGTATTTTTACCTGCCAGTTCTCTGTCCCAGTCTATACTTTGTATTGCTGCCCTTAGACCGTTAACATCTGCCCTTTTAAAATTAAGAGTTTTTGTTGGGCCCTTAAAATTTTGTTTTTTTAATTCAATCTCAAATGAGACTGTGTTGTGATCACTGTTTCCCAAAGGTTGCCCTATTCCAACATTAGATACTATATCAATATTATTTGTGATGAGTAAGTCTAAGATAGCTTCATTTCTAGTAGGCTTCTGTACAACCTGGGTCAGATAATGATCCCTGAGTGTACTCAAGAACCTGCTCCCCTTAGATGAACTGCTGGTCTCAATTATCCAGTTTATTTCAGGGTAATTAAAATCTCCCATTATTAGAACTTGACCATGCCTAGCTGTATTTTCAATCTGTAACAATAATTGTATTTCCTCACTTTCAGCTATATTTGGGGATTTATAGCATACTCCTACTAATATTCTTTTGGAATTTGCTGCTCCACTATTTAACTCTACCCACAAACATTCAGCTTTATCACTAGGTCCACCATAAATATCTTCTCTGACTATAGGCTTAAATTCAGGCTTAACATACAGACAAATCCCTCCTCCTCGTTTACCATTGCCTTTATCTTTCCTAAATAGGTTATAACCATCCAGATTAACAGTCCAGTCATGAGATTCATCCCACCATGTTTCAGTAATGCCTATTAAATCCCATTTTTCATTAATTGCTAATAATTCTAACGCTCCCATTTTTCCTGGCAAGCTTCTGGCATTAGCAAGCATACACCTTATGTTATGAGTCTGTAGTTCTGAAGTGCCTGCCACTGTACTTGAATTACTTAGTACTACCTCCCTATTGACTATACTACCCCTCCCCCCATCTCCTCTCCTATGAGTTGTTAATTCATCCCTTATACCCTCGACACTTACTACCCCATTACTTATATCTAGTCCCTCCCCCCCCAACTACTAGTTTAAAAACTCCTTGAGCCTTTCTACCATCCTATCCCCTAGTACAAAAGCTCCCTCATCATTAAGGTGCAATCCATCCTTACTGTAGAGATTGTACCGAAGTGAGAAGTCCGGCCAGTGCTCTAAAAACCCAAACCCCTCCTTAGTGCACCACATCTTTAGCCACGCATTAACCTCCCTAAGCTCCCTCTGCCTCCCTGGGCTAGCACGTGGCACTGGTAGTATCTCAGAAAATACTACCTTGGAGGTTCTTTCCTTCAGCTTATTACCTAGTTCTCTAAAATCATTCTTTAGGACACTCCATCTTCCACTAACTTTGTCATTGGTACCAATATGTACCAAGACTGCCGGTTCATTTTCAGCCCCTCCCAATAATTTGTCTACCCGATCCACAACATGACTAACCCGAGCACCCGGGAGACAGCAAACTGTTCGATTGCTGGGATCTGGGTGACAAATCACCCTGTCTACCTTCCTAATAATAGAGTCCCCTACAACCAAAACCTGTCTGTTGCTCTGCCTATGCTGCCCTCCCACTCCTCCAGTAGAGCTGTTCTCCCGGCTGTTAGAGGGAACAGCTCTATCTGGCATTGCCATTCCTGAATGGACATCCCCAACAGTTTCAATCAGTCTGGCAAATCTGTTGGTGTTTGCCAACTCAGAACTGGCCTACCTCCTCCTGTTCCCCCTGCTTCCCCTTGTAACTGTAACCCAGCTACCTCCCTGGACATCCTCACTAGCCCCAGCTCCGCCCTCCATGCTAGACCCAGCTAGTCAGTGAGCACCAACCCCCCTTCCTATGGAGCAATATCACCAAGTGCTGCAATTCTCCACTCCAGATCTCCAATTTGAGCTTCCAGAGATGCAACATGCTCACACCTGTCACAGAGGTATGGACCCTGGATCATCTGTTCCAGTATTGCATACATATGACAGGATGTACACTGAGTGAGATTGCCACTGTACTGACTCATAATTATTATTATTGTCTACAAAATTTCAGTGGGAAAAATAAAGATTATAAAATAATATATTTGTATAAAGTTTTCCTCCTTTGTACTATAAATCTGGCCTCCCTTTTCTTTGAAGTCCCTACCCCTATTTAAACTCCTACACTTCACTAGAACTGCACCTGATACCGAAAATGTTCGCAAGCTCACAAGTTCGCCCCTTCTCCCGTTTATACAAACTCCTGCCTTCTCACCTGGGCACAATTAGTGCACTCTGCAATTTATCAGCTTTTATCTGTAAAGGAAAATCCACTTGTAAACAGGCCCCAAACAGCTCACAAACCTTTTATGTTAGTTAAAGTCAAGCCACACCCCTCTCACCTGGGCACATTTAGTGCACTCTGCAATTTATCAGTCTTTATCTGTAAAGGAAAATCCACTTGTAAAAGACTGATTGGAAGCCTGATCCACATCTCTAGCTTCAAATCAGGATCTCTTCTCTTTCTGAAAGATTCTTCCAGTTATAATGTGACACAGGAAAGGTCTCAGCTATCACAGACATTTAAAAGTACTTTTAAACATGAATATAAAGGCGATTGGTTGTTATTAAAGGTTGTGAGTGGGGCGTAGTGTCTATTGGTAGGTATCAGGTGCCTATGTAGGTAGCTCTGGGGGTGGGGAAAACAACTTTTATTTTTAAATAAAATAAATGTGTTTGTGTGTATAGAATGACGCAATGTAATGTGTGTGTGTGTGTGTGCCTGATATAAGCATCATGTGTTAGATCAGAAAAAGGTAAAACAGGGAAACTTAGATTTGACTTTATAAGAATATGGAAGTTTCCCTATTTTTAATATTAAAATAAACTAGTGTTTGCATCTAAACATCATTTTGCTAACAAGTGCTTAAAAGTTCTGTTTTTACTCAATAAAACCTTCCAAATAGTTCCAAGAAAGCTCAGCCCAAGCAGCTCATGCACACAGTGTATCTATTGGTTTTGGATGTAATAACCAGTCACAGACTGTTTCTCAACATCATTGTCACAAACCCCTTTCCAGGGCCTGGATCCTGGTCCATTGAGCCACCATAGAGGACAGACTGCCCAATTGGAAAATGGGTAGGGGAAATAAATTGCCACATGGGCAGGTGGGTGGTAGGGTGACTAGCCCCAAGACATAGGGCCATAGTGTACCACCATACTTCATGTTTTCTTATGTCTTTGCCTTATCCTGTATACTGTATGTACCGTATTTTTCTGTGTGTTAGACGACTCCAATTTTTTAGCCCAAAATTAAAAAAGAAGTTGCAGGTCTTGCTTACTTGATCATGATCAGGCCCTGAAATGTTACATATAGAAACATGATTTACCAATATGCCTTTCTGCCATTTTCTTGCTTTTAATCACTCTGCAATTGTCAAGGCTGCAATTTTGCGAGCGTTACACACAAACTCGCAGTACCACAACTATATATGTTATATAATTGCAGCATTCCATGTATGACGACCCCCACTTCTAAACTTAAAAATTGTGGGAAAAAATATAGTCTTATACATGGAAAAATACGGTAATTCCCTATGTAATATAACTGGTTTCGGTATTATGTTTAAATTGTGACTGAGTGTGCTGAGTCTGCCGTGAGCAGACACCGCTATTGTACAGTTATCCGTTCTGGCCCATTGTTGGCAAATTTAAGTTAATCCCATCTGCCATGTACTCTATGTAAGGTCTGGACCACTCAGACACAGCTCTAGCAGGATGTGTATTAGAAGGTAGCCTTATTGTTCTCCGGTGCCAGCTATCAAGGTACTGCTAGACCCCATGTGGGGTCATCTCCTCTAATTGTCTGCCACATCCTCTTATTGTTACATTGTGTACACCCCCTTGTATCTAACTGCTATAAATATTGCTGACTTTTCAAAAATAAAACCATTCACTTCTGGAGACCTATAGAAATCATGTGTCTCTTATTTTGCTCCTGGTGGCTGAGATACTGAACATATTTCCACTTTACAAGTAACCTTTCCTGGTCACTACCACAGGAGGGTTACTGGGACTCCTAGAAGCGCTGACTCCTGATGGAGAGACACTGACTAATATAGAAGCCAGATATCAGGGTGCTGGTGCTAAGATTTCCAAGAACCCAACGGTCCTTGTGGGTAGATAACCTGTAGTCTATAGGAGGTGGCCCTGGGCACGAATCGCCCCTACCCCCGTATCGTCACAATCATATTTGGAAATGCTGCTGAGAGACAATTTGTGATTGGTTAGTACATCTAATACTACTGCGACACTGTGTGCGTGAGTTACAGGGGCAGTCCTTTGTTGAAACTATTTGGAAGATTTCAGGGAGTAAAAAACGCTTTTAATCCCTTGTTAATAAAATGATGTGCAGAAAAACACTTAGGTAGTTTATTTTAATATTAAATACAGGGAACCTCCCATATACCTTTAAGCATAAATTACATCAAGATATCCTTTCTCTAATAACTTTATTTTAGACAATTAATTATCTTTCACAGTGAGGGTGATAAGCCAAAACATAATTCCTAGTTGGCATAAAAATAATAATAATAATTATAAGCATTAAACACTTAAAAGTCTCTGTGATGGGACAGCGGGTTCGCTCGCAAACTAAAGCAGATCCTTCTGCTCTTGAAGGAGTTGCACCTTGTGGATGTCTGGAGGCTGCTCCACGCATCTGATGGGGAATACACTTTCTACTCCCTGGTACATAAGACCTACTCCAGGATCTCCACCTTTACAGACCACATCACCAGGGCTGAAATCCATCAGTCTTCCTGGTCAGATCATTCCTTAGTACCCCCCACCCCCCCTCATGGCGCTTGAACGAGATGCTCTATTCCATTCCAGAGGTTGGGGAACAGATTGCTCGAGACATCAAATTTTCTTTTAAACTAATGTACTTCCTGATTTAGATGAAGGTTGGACTTGGGTAGCTCATAAGGCGTAAATCAGAGGGTCATGCATTAAACTAGCATCAATCCACAACAAGAAGCAGAGACACAGGGTGATGTCCTTGCAAAACACTCTAAACGATTTTAGAGAGAAAAGATCAGCAGAAGCCTACAGAGGCTCTGCGAGACAGAATAGATAAATTAAGATTAGAACTTGATTTGGCTTTATCCAATCCCATAGAAAAAGCGATGAGGTGGACCCAGCATAAGTTTTATACAAAAGCTAAAAAATTTGATTCCCTTCTGTCCAGAAAATTAAGGAAGAAGTCTACCCAATCAAAAATTTTCCAGATCCAGGGATAAGACCGGGCAAGTTACTACTAGCCCCCTTGAGATCCGAAAGAGATTCAGGGACTTCTTCCATACAATATACTCCACCGCGACTCAACTAGGGCATCGTCAAATGTCCTCGTTTTTAAATACTTGTGATCTACCATACCTTTCCATTTAGGATAAAAAAAAAACCTGAGTGCAGAAGTGAAAGAGACCATACATACTTAAAAAATGGGCAAAGCACCAGGACCGGATGGATTCACAAACTTATCTATACAAAGATCTTTTGTCTCCCTGTTTGGCAAAACTCTCTTTAACGGAATCCTTGGGGGACTCTGAGACCCCCGGAATTCAATCAAGCGGATTTAGTTTTCTTTCCAAAGGAAGGCCGGGACCACCTAACTATAGATACATATCACTGCCAAATGGGCCTAAAAATAAATGTAGAGAAATCAGAGGCACTGAGTATCCAGATGAACCAGCAGGATATTAAGACACTCAGTTGGGAATACAAGCTTTCATGGCCCAAATCTCACATAAGATATTTGGGAGTTAACATCACAAATAAAATTACAGACCTATATAAGATGAATTACCCAAATACATTTAGGGAGCTGAGCCTAGACTTGCAAAAATGGTCCAAGAGTCACCTATCATGGCTAGGACGAATGAACTTGATTAAAATGAACACCCTGCCGCGTCTTATTTATTAATTTTTTATTGGTAAAGTATGGAAGAAACTAGAACGATTCCCAAAAATTATACTACATTTCATATGGGGTAATAAATCCCACCGTAAAGCCATCGTGCCCAAATCTTAAAATGTACTACAAGGCGGCACAATTCTCCTTCTTACCTTTAGCACACTCCATCACACATCAACTGCTATGGATAACAATTGAAAACATAGACATTCATCCTTACTCATGGGATACTATTATTTGGGTACCTAAACCCTTACTGTTATTAGGGACAATCTCCAATCCATTCATAAGACAAACTCTAGACATGTGGGTTGGGGCTATTCATAAGTTCCAACTGGCTCCGGTGCTTACTCCACTTACCACGGTCATCCCCCACCCGGATCTGGCACTAACACTGTCTGAACTCCCTAGCTTGGTGGAGGACCAAGGATCTTTTGACATTTGGGATGTGGCTCATGAACAAAACGATGCTAACATTTGAAGAACTAACAGATAGTTTTAGCCTGCCACTGGGGGAGCATTTAACATGCCTCAGAATACAACACTTCATCAGGAAACTTAGAACTGACTTGAGAGGTATGATGGGTAACTGGTTTACCAAATTATGTGACACTCTCCCCTTATCTAAAAAAAATAGTAAGTTACCTATACAAAGCTTTTAATATAAACCAACTCCCTCAAAAATGTAAATACATGCTGCTTTGGGAAAGGGATGTTGGTCATGACATCAGCTGGGGAGAGTGGTGTAGGTCCTGGTGTACCCTCACAAAAGGATCCTATAACTTTAGCATATTGGAGACCTCCATTAAGGTTTTGCATAGAGTCTACATTACACCACAGAAATTATTTAAATGGAAAGCCATAACGGACCCTAGCTGCTTCCGTGGATGCCCAGATACAGGCTCGTTTATACACATATGGTGGTCATGCCCTAGGGTACAACAACTGTGGAAGGTGGTTGCAGCCATGGCCTCATCTCTATTATGCAGCAAATATTGAAGCATGCCTCATGGGCTTCCCCTCCCAAAATTTGTCAAAACCATTAAATAAGCTTCCATAATATAAAATACTGGATATGAAAAGACATATTGCCAAACAGTGGAAGTCAAATATACTAAATTTACAAGTGGTTATAAATAAATTAAACTATCGCTATAAATGAAAGGATGTTTCATCTTTTAGCTGACACTATGACAGATTTCCTAGAGATTTGGGTGCCATGGCTGCAATCTCCACTTAGTACATCATGCATCGGAAATAGATAATCAATATAGGACTCTCATGTATTGGATGCAGGAGGACCGGGGTCTCAGCGGGAGTCGGAGGAAAAGACTATAAGATGTAAACGCTTATTTCCTCAAAGCATGTTAAGGTGTGTACATGACTAGTCGGAATTATTTTGGCTGCACTAACCCCCCCCCCCCCCATAGTTCTATTTAGTTTCTGCTTTTAGTTTTTGTTACCTCACTCCAGTTCTTATCCAGAATACTGGAAACTTATACTGGAAAAAATAAGAAAAAAATGTATGACTGGAGATAGACAACTAAAAGACTTATCGACAAAGTTGACAGTGGAAATTTCATCTCCTGTTTATGTATTAAAAAATATGTATATGTAATGGCAGCAACTGAAACACTGTGAATATACAATATGCTATGTCAAGATTTCAATGAATACCCAATAAAAACTGAATAAGAAAAAAAAAGTCTTTGATCATTGTGATTTAAACAGGAGAGCATGCTTTTCCTCTTTAGCCCCCCTCCCAGGAGAGTTAATTATTAGCTTTAGATCCAAAAAGGTTACAGGAAGGGAGACTATTTTCAGGTAATTAATGTTCATGACTTCCCAGCTTACATATCTAACACTTCCACTGAAAAGTTATAAAAACAGTTAATGTAATTTGGATTTTTGTGTTCATTTTTAATTTCTGCAACAACTGGGTTCTTTGCTGGGTCACTTTACTTCCTTTTGGTTTTGCTGGTTCGTATCAGGGGGACTAGATGTTGTGTCTTCTTAAACAGTGACGCCCTTTTTCTAAAGAATCATTGAGATTGTGATTTAGATTGCTTGCTTTGTGGACCAGAGTGTGCAGTTCAGGGTGTAGTGCTTTATACCCAGACATCTATTTGATATGTTTCTGATTTCCTGCCCAGGTATATCTTGGTCCATCAGAGAAACTGCATCTAACGCCCGTACAGGGGTGGAGACTCGGGATCACCAGAAATCCAGAACCGACACTTCCTCCTATTCTATCACGAAGCCTGGCTCCTCGTACTCACTTAGCAACATATTTAGAGGTAAAGACACCTACCAGTAACTGTGTGGTTCCAATGCTCTGCCCTCCTGTAACCTTGCATACTCTCCCCACACTACAGTTACTTTGTGTCCCATTGTACCTTTTTAACGACTTTGTGCAGAGCCGTGGGCCTGACTGCCCCTGGCCCTGTGTGTGCAGAGCCGTGGGCCTGACTGCCCCTGGCCCTGTGTGTGTAGAGCCGTGGGCCTAACTGCCCCTGGCCCTGTGTGTGCAGAGCCGTGGGCCTGACTGCCCCTGGCCCTGTGTGTGTAGAGCCGTGGGCCTGACTGCCCCCGGCCCTGTGTGTGTAGAGCCGTTAGCCTGACTGCCCCTGGCCCTGTGTGTGCAGAGCCGTGGGCCTGACTGCCCCTGCCTCTGTGTGTGCAGAGCCGCGGGCCTGACCGCCCCCTGGCCCTGTGTGTGCAGAGCCGCGAGCCTGACCGCCCCCTGGTCCTGTGTGTGCAGAGCCTCTGGCCTGACCGCCCCCTGGTCCTGTGTGTGCAGAGCCTCTGGCCTGACCGCCCCCTGGCCCTGTGTGTGCAGAGCCGCGAGCCTGACCGCCCCCTGGTCCTGTGTGTGCAGAGCCTCTGACCTGACCGCCCCCTGGCCCTGTGTGTGCAGAGCCGCGGGCCTGACCGCCCCCTGGTCCTGTGTGTGCAGAGCCTCTGGCCTGACCGCCCCCTGGCCCTGTGTGTGCAGAGCCGCGAGCCTGACCGCCCCCTGGTCCTGTGTGTGCAGAGCCTCTGACCTGACCGCCCCCTGGCCCTGTGTGTGCAGAGCCTCTGGCCTGACCGCCCCCTGGCCCTGTGTGTGCAGAGCCGCGGGCCTGACCGCCCCCTGGCCCTGTGTGTGCAGAGCCGCGGGCCTGACCGCCCCCTGGCCCTGTGTGTGCAGAGCCGCGAGCCTGACCTCCCCCTGGCCCTGTGTGTGCAGAGCCTCTGACCTGACCGCCCCCTGGCCCTGTGTGTGCAGAGCCGCGGGCCTGACCGCCCCCTGGCCCTGTGTGTGCAGAGCCTCTGGCCTGACCGCCCCCTGGCCCTGTGTGTGCAGAGCCGCGGGCCTGACCGCCCCCTGGCCCTGTGTGTGCAAAGCCGCGGGCCTGACCGCCCCCCTGGCCCTGTGTGTGCAGAGCCGCGAGCCTGACCTCCCCCTGGCCCTGTGTGTGCAGAGCCTCTGACCTGACCGCCCCCTGGCCCTGTGTGTGCAGAGCCGCGGGCCTGACCGCCCCCTGGCCCTGTGTGTGCAGAGCCTCTGGCCTGACCGCCCCCTGGCCCTGTGTGTGCAGAGCCGCGGGCCTGACCGCCCCCTGGCCCTGTGTGTGCAGAGCCGCGGGCCTGACCACCCCCCTGGCCCTGTGTGTGCAGAGCCGCGAGCCTGACCTCCCCCTGGCCCTGTGTGTGCAGAGCCTCTGGCCTGACCGCCCCCTGGTCCTGTGTGTGCAGAGCCTCTGGCCTGACCGCCCCCTGGTCCTGTGTGTGCAGAGCCTCTGGCCTGACCGCCCCCTGGCCCTGTGTGTGCAGAGCCTCTGGCCTGACCGCCCCCTGGCCCTGTGTGTGCAGAGCCTCTGGCCTGACCGCCCCCTGGCCCTGTGTGTGCAGAGCCTCTGGCCTGACCGTCCCCTGGCCCTGTGTGTGCAGAGCCGCGGGCCTGACCTCTAGTGGCATATCCATATTTTGTGCATGTCTGTTCCCTGCATCTCAGTGTTACACACCTGTGTTCATTCTTACCACTTGTGTGTGTGGTGTTGTTTTTGTCTTTTGCAGGGAAATCGAGGCTTGGGAGCTTTCAGTCGCTTTCTGATGGTAATAGAAAATTTATTTTTTCTTTTTATAAAATGATTGATGTAAATTGGCAGTTTAATGTGATGTATTTTTGATTTTTAATCTTCTTTCAGCTCTCCTAGATTCAAATATCAAGAGTTTTGCTCCAGAGCTGCGAAAACCCAAATCTGAATATCAGGTATTCAAAGCAATGGAAACCAGGGTAGAGGGGAATTTAAGGGCGCTGTAGTCTATTTTCTAGCAAGCTTTAAAAGATCATCTGTTATATATTAAAACATTGCATTTTCTTAGTATAAGAGATGTGGAGTGGACAGTGTGGAGTTATGTTCTTTTCGTCTGTCCTAATATGATACAGAAAAGAGAAGAATAATGAGGCAAATAGATGCCTGAACTGCAACATATTGTGTTTTATTCCCATTAGTTTTATGTGTGAGAAAACAATTATCAGAACCTCAGTGTCCCTGTTAACACTTCTGTAAACCAACTTGTAAGATAAAGCAAGATCACACACTTTGGTATTTATTTGCCTGTCAGTTGTTGTAGTGTTAATTTTCTAAAATTTATTTTATTTATTTTCCCTAAAGAAAAACTTTTGTAATGTATAAAACAAACTTATTTAAATGCAGGAAAGAACATTTTAAACTACAGTGAGCCTTTAAGTGTGAGTGGAGGAGAGACCACACAGTGAGAGTATAAGAGGTATCTGTGCGCTATGAGCATGTGTTCCTGTTTTCTCACAACGAGCTCTGTTATTATGTTGTAGGATTACAGTGGAGACTGGAGCACAGAGGAAACTATCCGTCGAATGCAGAGGGGCAAGGTGAGGACACCCCAGTACCCCTGCCTCACTCCACTGCTCAAGGGGTGTGAGCCCAGCGGGTCAGGCTGGGCCATGGTGATTTGATGTGAGCGCTCATACAGAGAGATGCAGAACGAGAGGATTCAGTTGTTCAATTATGCCATAATCATTTATAAAATTCATATTTACTGATTTATAATCAGTTTTTACCTACAAAAGCTCATTGTCTGGGAAACTCCTTTAACAAAGCAAGTCTCCAACCAATGTAGCACTTGAAAATTTGCCAGCTAGCTAGAGCGGCCTCCACCGATTCACCTTATAGCGGGCAGTGCAGAGAAACTGAGTCTTATGTTTCAAAGTATTTCAAAGTTTATTTATGGTTTGATACTTTCAAAAATGAAAAATGTGACTTGATATGTGCACATTGTCTTACATTTTATTTAAATAATTATAGCCTTTCATTTTTAACTGTTGTATTCGGTTTTGCTTTAATGATGACAGATATTTTATCTTCTTTCAAAAAGGATGAGAGACCTGGAAGGAATGGGGAAGTGTATAGATAATATCTTTATTCAATTAAGTTGAAAACATCCTCTCCAAATAGAATATTTGCCTACATAATTCCGTAAGGCCCCAAAGATAACCATCTCTTTCAAGCTACAGGCAGACTAGCAGTTTACAATGTGATTTCCCCCTGACACAATCATAGTGATCTAAATATAAAATTGTATCTAACAATGTTTATATCTTTTATACATGCTAATGTCATTTTTTTACCAAACTGCAGTGGTCTTTATTGCAGACATCACTCCTATGAATGTATCTTAGATGTGAATCAGTTTGTTGGGGTGCTGATAACACATTGTCAATGCCCCCAGGTCTGCCCCCTAGAGAGGTTCCGCTCACTGAAGGAAAAACTGCAACTGTTAGACGAGGCGGTCAGAGTGCATGATGGCAACGTGATCACAGCGGTAAGTCAGGTGCCACAAAGCCCCTCCCACTGCGCATTACAGGACCATGCTATCTCTCTGTATAAATTCCTGTTGATTAGTTATTGTTATTTATCTTTTGATTACAGGTTTTAATATTTATGAAAAAGACCTTAAATTCAGGTGAGTCCCAAACCCCATAGAGATATCAGCAGGTCTCTCTCAGTTTGATTGGCATATGAGTGCAAAACATGGTATCTAGAGGCTCTTTGCACACGTGGGCTGTTGCCATAAACTGTTATTAGGAATTCAGAATGGAGTGCTGCTTTCAGACATGAATTACTATTGGTTGTTGGGCTTGCCCTATATCAGTCAATCTGTCTTTTTGCTGTTCCCCCTCATGGTTCCTGTTTCATCCACAGAAGTTTTATTTCGGGAGCTGGAGGTCAGACAAGTAGCTCTGAGACATTATATTCACTTCTTGAGAGAGTCATCTGAGCAACAGATACTCCTGGAATTGCTCAGGTGAGAGGAGCTAGAGTTATAAGAGATAGAGATAGGGGATGGTGGGGTGAGAAAAAGAAGCAGGAGTTATGTGGGGAAGGCAGCAGGAAAGAGAACGGAGAGAAATCAAGGCGTGGGAGGTAGAGGGGAGAGAAGAAAATAGGAAAGGAAATGGAAGCAAAGAGGTGGGAGAAAGAAAGAAATATACAGGAGGACAGAAAGAGGGGGCAATTGGGGGGGGCAATGAGAAAGCATCAACTTATCATTGAAAATGTGCCAACTTACAATCTAAAGTGTTTGGATGTGATACAGGAGGGTGATAGATGGCAGGTGTCTGTGTGTCTCATTGTAGATTGTGGGTGTAAGTGATATAATGCTGTAGAGTGTTCAATTGTGCATACTTGGGCTGAAGATACTAAGCTTCTTTATACAGATGCGTTTTTAGTGTTTTTGAAGGTTTTGAGGTAGAGGGATAGTCTAGTTGAGTGAGGCAAGGAGTTTCATAGATTAGGAGCAGCACAAGAAAAGTCCTGAAGGTGGGGGTGAAAGGTGGTGATAATAGACATGGATAGAAGAAGGCCATTAGCAGAGAGAAGAAGGTGGTTCAGGATTATTTTGAGACAAGAGCAGATATATAAGGGAGTGCACTGTTGTTGAAGGCTGTTTATGTTGCAATTTTATTCCAGTGGCTACAGGAAGCCAATGGAGTGATTGAGAGTGGTTCTGCAGACATTTAGCGTTGAGTATCGCAGATGAGTCTAGCGGAGGTGTTATTATGGATTGGAGTGGAGAGAGACGGGTGATGGGGAGGCCAGTAGGAGAGTGTTGCAGTGGTCGAGGCGAGATATGATGAGAAAGTGGATTAGAATTTTAGTAGTGTCTTGTGTAAGAAAGTGACGTATTTTGAAGATGTTTTTTAGGTGAAAGTTACAAGGTTTTGTTATTGATTGCATGTGAGAAATGAAAGAGAGGGCAGGAACCAGAAGAACCTAAGTCAACGGACCAGTGTGGTGAGAGTGATGATGGCCTTGTCAACAGAGGAAATAGGATAGAATGAAGCAGAGGAATAGGAGTCAGAAGGAGATGTACACAGATGGGAATTAGTTTAATAGTTGATGATGAGGCATTTAGGTTGAGGACTTAGACATGTGAAGTTGTAGGACTAAAGGGCAAAGGAAACCCAAGCTATGGGGAAGGTAAGAGAACCAATATGTTCTAGGAAGAATATAGGCAGTGGCAAGAAAAAGATGTGGGGATTGAAGACCCAGATTGGGTCAATGGTCTAAAAGAATCTAGGCTGGAGTGAGGTGGTAGGACAAATCCTAGCTCTCTAGTCCTAGTACACCTTCATGGCTTTTGACAGATACATCTCTTGCAGGTTCCTGGGTCGGACGGAGGAGCTAGCTGTGAGTATCAGATATTATTATATTACATGTATTCAGAGTTTTCTCCCATGATCCTCATGAACATTTTCTCCTCCTTCCAGCTCTGTAAATATAGAGAACATCTGAACATATCTGATCCCGAGGAGCGTAGGGACTTCTTGAAAAGTAAATGTATAAGGTGAGGGATACATTAAGACTTCAGTCCAAATGACTTGCCTCTCCCCTGCACACACTGCCAGTCACAGCCTCTTCATCTGTCCTCGCTATTTTCACATTTCCTTCCTGCCCTCTGCTCTTGGTGTATGTCAGACATGTATTCTTGGTCTATCTGCTAACAAAACACATTGTTCACTCTGTTTTTTGTTTCTTCGCCCTCAGCTTACCCTTTTCCCCAGAAGACTCCACTCATGTACAGGATCAGTACACATTACTAGAGAGACAAATCATCATAGAGGTAAGAGGGTCTGAAGCATTTAAATCAAGTCTATGATCAGTGTGTCTCTTTTCCTGCTCTCCATCAACCAATTGTTCTCTCCCAACTTCTGTGTCCTATTTTTCTCTCCTATCTTATATGTGGTACTCTTGGTAAACATGCAGGACTGCTTTCCTTTCGCTTCTTCTCCTCTAACAAAAGACCACCATGTTGTATTATTGGCATAGAGGAAGGTTTAAAATGCTACCACCAAACAGTCTATCTAATAATTTTTAAAGGGTCATCATACACACATTTCATGTTCAACCTATTTTTTATTCAATCTGAATCATAAAATGGTGAGTGCCTACTATGAACTGTTAAAATCATTCTTTATTAAATCACATCACAATGTAAAACAGTTAGTTCCTGTAATTTGTAATGGACAATGAGTAGAAATTTAGGTAATTTTATACTTCAGATATATGGGTCTCTTGGCCAAATCACGCACAGACACAAATGCAGGGAAGAGCAGGTCTATGATTTGGTAGGTCCTCCTACCAGATAGGCTCACTAGCTGATGCCCCAAATCTGGCTAAAGCATGCTAACCAACAAACAGTTGGAAACAGAGATCCTAGCTAAAAGGAGGACCTAATCACCTGCTGGACAGACTGCCTACAAAAAACATACCGAAGGCTATATTATTGGCAAAATGCCATACATAAATAGTGTGCACCCCAAAGACCAATATACACAACTAATATCACTGAAAGGTCCTGTGAATACAGGAACTAAACAAAAAAATGATAAAAACACTATACAAATATGTACATCTATAAGGGAGAAAAATCCTCCAAAGTGTGGAGCCTCACATTAGCCCGTTTGCAGGCCATTACTTCATATGATTCCTAAATTCCTGATGCCCTGCTAGGGAGCCTCACAAACTGAAGATAGGGCAACAGACTAAATCAGTACACCCCCTTATAAAAAATAAAGCCTATCGATCGTTTCACCACTCTTGTGGCAATCTTTCCAGCAGGTGATTAGGTCATTTTATCTAGGGTCTCTGTTTCCTACTATTTGTTGGTTAGCATGATTTAGCCAGGTTTGGGGCTTCATCTAGTGAGCCTTCCAGGTTGTAGGACCCACTGAGGTCATAGTCCTGCTCGTCACTCTATCCCTCCTTTTATAGATCACTCTAATCACTAACATAAACACTCAGATTTTAGATAACAACCAATCACTTTACATTTCTTCATATGTACTTTGTTTTGGGACCTTCGGTTATTTACCACACTGGTAACATGTTGTCTGTACAGGTGTTTCTATACGGTAATGTCTTAAATGCTGTTTCGGTGCATTAAATTGTAGGATTTTTCTCCAATCCATGAAATAAGTAAATTGGTGACCCTGACCTTCTTGTAATTTCAGGCCAATGATAAACACGTGGAAGCGACAGGACAGGAGCTGATATTCCGCAAACATCCCAGGAAAGCATCTCTGCTCTTCATGCCGCTCGTTACCACTCTATTCTACGCCTGTATTTACCATTATACAGAGGGAGAGGTGAGAAAAACATGTTGTTGTACTGGGGCAATGTGGCATATACTGCTGTACAGGAGAGGAAGGTGCCACTATACCAATGTAAGTGGAAGGTACTACTATGTGTTGGGAGAGCCATATACCACTGTACAGAAGGTAAGTTCAGAGGAAGGTGCGACTATTACTGGGGGTATTTAGAGGAAGGTATCATTGTTATGGGGAGAGCCATACACCATTGTACAGAGGAAGCAGTATAAAGTAAGTGGTATTGCACTTGCAAGAGGAATGGATACTTTTAGAAAAAAAATTGTGAAAAATACATTCACTGAGATTATCTGAATTATACTCTGCTCTTTTTATTTTACAGTTTTTTTGTTTGTTTTATTTCTCCTCAGGGAACTTTCAGCAGTCCAGCCAACCTCAGGAAAACATTCCGGGTGAGAGGAAGGGATTGATGAAAGATAAATGGGAAAAAAAAGGGAGCAGGGACTGAGCACGGAGGAGATTAGAAGAGGCTTGGAGAGTGAAAGTATTTAGTGTGGAGGATAAGGGGAGGAACTGAGCGCGAAGAGAGAGGAGGGTTGGAGGAACGGAGCAATGGGGTTGAAGGAAAAGCGCGGAGGAACGAGGGTTTGAAGGAACTGAGCACGGAGGAACAAGCGGAGTTGGAGGAGTTGAGTGCGGAGGGGGCGAGGGGGTTAAAGGTGCAGAGTGCGGAGGGGCAAGGGGGTTTGGAGGAGCTGAGCGCGGAGGGTCGAGGGGGGGTTGGAGGAGCTGAGAGACGGGGTTGGAGGAACTGAGAGCGGATGAGCAAGGTTGGTTGGAGCAACTGAGAGCAGATGAGTGAGGTTGGCGGTCGGAACAGAGTACGGATGAGCGAGGTTGGTTAGAGGAACTGAGCACGGAAGAGAGAGGGGGTTTGGAGGAGTTGAGTGAGGAGAAGCGAGGGGTTTTGGAGGAGCTGAGCGCGGAGAAGCGAGGGGTTTTGGAGGAGCTGAGCGCGGAGAAGCGAGGGGTTTTGGAGGAGCTGAGCGCGGAGAAGCAAGGGGTTTTGGAGGAGCTGAGCGAGGAGAAGCGAGGGGTTTTGGAGGAGCTGAGCACTGAGAAGAGAGGGGTTTTGGAGGAGCTGAGTGCGGAGAAGCGAGGGGTTTTGGAGGAGCTGAGTGCGGAGAAGCGAGGGGTTTTGGAGGAGCTGAGCGCGGAGAAGCGAGGGGTTTTGGAGGAGCTGAGCGAGGAGAAGCGAGGGGTTTTGGAGGAGCTGAGCGAGGAGAAGCGAGGGGTTTTGGAGGAGCTGAGCGAGGAGAAGCGAGGGGTTTTGGAGGAGCTGAGCGAGGAGAAGCGAGGGGTTTTGGAGGAGCTGAGCACTGAGAAGAGAGGGGTTTTGGAGGAGCTGAGCACGGAGAAGCCACGGAGGTTTGGAGGAACGGATCGCGGAGGAGCTAGGGGGTTGGAGGAACTGAACTAAGAATAATGAAGCCATGTAGGAAAGAGGAGACCTTACGGGGAGGCTTAAAAAAAGGAAAAGTTTTTATCTATCACTTTAAAAAAAAAAATAGAGAGCAGCTCTATGAATAAATTTGAGGACCCCCACCCCCGATGTCTGCTCTGTGTGCTAGGCATTGTTACTGGTTTACACATTTATGTGTGGAATAATCATACCTAAATCATTGCATTTCCATCCTAGATCCCAGAGAAACTGTATGTCCTTACAGCACTGGCAGCTCGAGCCAAGCTCCGTATGTGGAATGATGTGGACGCCTTGTTTACTACCAAGGTAAAGCTTGAATATAATTGTCAATACTGTATCTGTTGCTGCCTTTATTCTAGCTCCTCTTCTGCCCCCCACAGCCCCTTCCTGTCTCACATCTGAAAGCTTTGCCAGCCACATTAAAATTAAAATGTGAAAACATCTGAAACCAACTGTCATCTCAACTTGGCTCATACATGCCCTCCTCTCAACATATCGACAACACCCTGTCTTTTCCGTTCCCCAATCCCTCCTCCACTATGGACTTCTTTGACCCTGTAACTGAGGATGAAGTACAGTGGATATCAAAAGTCAGGTTTCTGTGCTGTAAAAAAATTAGACAAAGATAAATCATTTCAGAACTTTTTCCACCTTTCCACCATGTGACCTATAAACTGTACAACTCAATTGAAAAACAAACTGAAATATTTTAGGTAGAGGGAAGAAAAAATATAAAAATAAAATAATATGGTTGCATAAGTATGCACACCCTTAAACTAATACTTTGTTGAAGCACCTTTTGATTTTATTTCAGCACTCAGTCTTTTTGGGTATGAGTCTATCAGCATGGCACATTTTGACTTTGCAAGATTTGCCCACTCTTCTTTGCAAAAACACTCCAAATCTGTCAGATTGCGAGGGCATCTCCTGTGCACAGCCCTCTTCAGATCACCCCACAGATTTTCAATCGGATTCAGGTCTGGGCTCTGGCTGGGCCATTCCAAAACTTTAATCTTCTTCTGGTGAAGCCATTCCTTTGTTGATTTGGATATATGCTTTGCGTCGTTGTCATGCTGAAGGTTTTGTGCCAATATTGACTGGTATTTGGAACTGTTCTTAATTCCCTCTATCTTTACTAAGGCCCCAGTTCCAGCTGAAGAAAAACAGCCCCAAAGCATGATGCTGCCACCACCATGCTTCACTGTGGGTATGGTGTTCTTTTGGTGATGTGCAGTGTTGGTTTTGCGGCAAACATATCTTTTGGAATTATGGCCAAAAAGTTCAACCTTCGTTTCATCAGACCATAACACCTTTTCCCACATGCTTCTGGGAGACTTCATGTGTGTTTTTGCAAACTGTAGCCTGGCTTTGATGTTTTTCTTCGTAAGAAAAGGCTTTCGTCTTGCCACTCTACCCTATAGCCCAGACATATGAAGAATACGGGAGATTGTTGTCACATGTACCACACAGCCAGTACTTGCCAGATATTCCTGCAGCTCCTTTAATGTTGCTGTAGGCCTCTTGGTAGCCTCCCAGACCAGTTTTCTTCTCATCTTTTCATCAATTTTGGAGGGAGCTCCAGTTCTTGGTAATGTCACTGTTGTGTCATATTTTCTCCACTTGATGATGACTGTCTTCACTGTGTTCCATGGTATATCTAATGCCTTGGAAATTCTTTTGTACCCTTCTCCTGACTGATATCTTTTAACAATGAGATCCCTCTGATGCTTTGGAAGCTCTCTGTGGACCATGGCTTTTGCTGTGGGAACATTTCAGGAAAGACCAACAAGAGCAGCTGAACTTTATTTGGGGTTAATCCTAGTCACTTTAAATGATGGCAGGTGTATGCTGACTCCTATTTAACACGATTTGGAATGTGATTGCTTAATTCTGAACACAGCTACATCCCCAGTTATAAGAGGGTGTGCAGACTTATGCAACCACATTATTTTTATTTTTCTTCCCTCCACCTAAAAGATTTCAGTTTGTTTTTCAATTGAGTTGTACAGTTTATAGGTCACATTAAAGGTGGAAAAAGTTCTGAAATGATTTATCTTGGTCTAATTTTTTTACAGCACAGAAACCTGACATTTTAACAGGGGTGTGTAGACTTTTTTATATCCACTGTATCTACTTTACTAACAACCTCTCAACTTATCCCTCCCCTCTCTATCACGCTTATCACAGCTCTAACACATATATTTAACCTTTCCCTAAACTCTGGCAAGGTTCCATGAACTTTAAAACATGTTACATCCATTCTTAAGAAACCCTCATCTGATTCAGCTTCTATCTCTCTACTTCCCCTGGCTTCAAAACTGTTTGAGCGGCTCATCTACACTCGCCTTACCCACTTAAATATTTCCTCCAATTCCCCTCTTGACCCCTTCCAATCTGTCTTTCGGGACCAACACTCTACAGAAACCGCCCTCACAGAAGTCACTAATGACTTTCTAACCACCAAGTCAAAAGGTCACTTCTCTATTCTAATTCTCCTGGACCTTTCTGCTGCCTTCGATACAGTTGACCACCGTCTTCTAATCCATATTCTCCGCTCTCTTGGCATCCGTGACACATCTATCTTTTAGTTCACATCCTACATAGAAGATTGCACATTTATTGGCTCCTTTTCTGGCTCCTCCTCTTACCTTACCCTCTGTCTGTTGGTGTTCCCCAGGGTTTAGTCCTAGGTCCCCTCCTCTTCTTCATCTATACATCCCTTGGTATCCTAATAAAATCTTTGGGATTTCCGTGTCATTTATATGCTGATGACACTCAAATCTATCTATCAGCTCCTGATCTATCCCCCTCTCTCTTAGCTCAATTTGCCAACTGCCTCTCTAGCATATCCTCCTGGATGTCTGCCCGTCAACTCAAACTCAACATATCAAAGACTGAACTTCTTATCTTCCCACCCAGCTTTCACTCCTCGAATACCTCTCACTGTTGACAATGCCATCTTTATGGCCACCTCCCAGGCCCGTTGTCTTGGCATTCTACTTTAACTTGTCCTCTCTTTTATTCCTTGCATTCAATGATAAACAAAATCTTTGTCCGTTTCACCTAAAAAACATCTCCAAAATATGTCACTATCTTGCACAAGAAACAACTAAACTTACTATACATTCTCTCATCATATCCTGTCTCGACTACTGCTGCTCGCTCCTTGCTGGCCTCCGCATTACTTGTCTGTCTCCACTCCAATCCATAATGAGCCTCTGATAGATTTATCTACCATACTAAACGCTCAATGTCTGCAGCTCCTCTCTTTCAGTCACCCCACTTGTTTCCCATAGCCTCCAGAATAAAATTTCAAATTGTGACCCTAATGTATAAAGCCCTCAATAACATTGCACCCTCTTATATCTCTGCTCTTGTTTCAAAATACTCCCCCAAATGCCCTCTTCGTTCTTCTAATAACCTTCTTCTTTCCTCCTGTCACTCCCGGGTTCAAGGTGTTTTTCGTGCTGCCCCTACTCTCTGGAGCCCCTTACCTCTCTCCACTAGACTATCCGCCTGCCTCAAAACCTTCATAAAAATTCACTAAAAACACATCTGTTTAAAAAAAAAAAAAAAAAAAAAAAAAAAAGAAGCTCATCAACTTCCACCTTAATATACACATTTGCACACTGTACTGCATGATATCATTCACACCCACAATCTACAGGGCAACACACAGACACCTCCACTTGCTGGAGCCAATTGTCTTACTCACCGCCATCCTGTATCTATCTCCCTCCTGTATCACACCCAAACCCATAAGGTTTAAGTTTGCTAGTTTTCAATCTTGTGTTGGTGGTTTGAATACAAACAAGCACTATGTATGTTTGATTTTAATCTCAGAATCAGCAACACAGGGCCCTCTGTCATTTGTTACCCCTTTTGGCATCCCATCACTTTCTGTTCATTGCCCCCTCACTCCAATCACAATCATCTGTTCTATTCTACTTTCTGACCCAGTTCATATTATCTATTCTTTCTTCTGTCTCTGCTCAGAACTGGTTAGGATACACAAAAAAGAGAGCGCCCGTTGGTTTTCACCGTGTGGTAGAGATTCTGCACAAGAATGGAGCCCCCATACAGGTAAGATGGGCCAGGGAAATGTGTGAGCTGTTAATGATAACATCACCTAGGCTTTATCTTCTATAAAATAGGGGTATTCCTTAACTTTAACAAAATGGACCAAGGTATTTGTAAAACTGTAAACAAAGGTCCAGAGTCCAATTTTTAACTTATACCCACATAAATATTTGAATTTAATGAAAAGGGCCCAGGAATGAAGATGATATAGGGAATTATCTAATGACATGAAGGGTTTTAGGAGGGATATATAAAAAATAATTCAGACCCAGGTCTGTCCATTGACTACCCGTGCGTATTAAGTTGTATGAAGCCAGCATAATCTTCTTATATCCCTTTTGTAGTAACATAAAAACAAAGTTGCAATAAATTAGGAGTAAAAGAGTCCAGCCATGGAATTAGGATTCAGCTGCTGATATTTCATACTGAATATACCTCAAATTTGCTAGTTAACTTGCTATTTCTACCATGAGTTGCTTTCTTTTTTGGATTGCCCCACAAAAACATCATTCATTTTTACTACCTAAAATGTACTGCAATGTATTATACAGTCCCTTGCAAAAGTATTCACCCCCTTGACTTTTTACCTATTTTGTTACATTACAGCCTTAAGTTCAATGTTTTGTTAATCTGAATTTAATGTGAGGGATCAGAACACAAAAAGTCTAAGTTAATGAAGTGAAATTAGAAAAATATATACATAAAACTATTTTTTTGAAATAGAAAACAGAAAATTGGCATGTGCGTATGTATTCACCCCCTTTGTTATGAAGCCCATAAAAAGCTCTGGTGCAACCAATTACCTTCAGTCACATAATTAGTGAAATTATGTCAACCTGTGTGCAATCTAAGTGTCACGTGGTCTGTCATTACATATACACACCTTTTTTGAAAGCCCCCTGAGGCTGCAACACGTAGGCAAGAGGCACCACTAACCAAACACTGCCATGAAGACCAAGGAACTCTCCAAACAAGTAAGGGTTAGGTTAAAACAAATATCCACACCATTGATGATCCCCAGGAGCACCATCAAATCTATCATAACCAAATGGAAAGAACATGACACAACAGCAAACCTGCCAAAAAACGTCCGCCCACCAAAACTCACAGACCGTGCAAGGAGGGCATTAATCGGAGAGGCAGCACAGAGACCTAAGGTATCCCTGGAGGAGCTGCAGAGTACCACAGCAGAGACTGGATTATCTGTACATAGGACAACAATAAGCCGCACGTTCCATAGAGTTGGGCTTTATGGCAGAGTGGCCAGAAGAAAGTCATTACTTTCAGCAAAAAACAAAATGGTACGTTTAGAGTTTACGAAAAGGCATGTGGGAGACTCCCAAAATGTATAGAGGAAGGTGCTATGTCTGGCGCAAACCCAACACATCACATCACCAAAAGAACACCATCCCCCCCATGTTTTTCAGCAGCTGGGACTGGAAGACTGGTCAGAGTTGAGGGAAAGATGGATGGTGCTGAAAACAGGGATATTCTTGTACAAAACCTGTACCACTCTGTGCGTGATTTGAGGCTAGGACAGAGGTTCACCTTCCAGCAGGACAATGACCCCAAACACACTGCTAAAGCCACACTTGAGAGGTTTAAGGGGAAACATGTAAATCTGTTGGAATGGCCTAGTCAAAGCCCAGACCTCAATCCAATAGAAAATCTGTGATCAGACTTAAAGATTGTTGTTCACAAGCGCAAACCATCCAACCTGAAGGAGCTGGAGCAGTTTTCAAGAAGGAATGGGCAAAAATCCCAGTGGTAAGATGTGGCAAGCTCATAGAGACTTATCCAAAGTGACTTGGAGCAGTGATTGCCGCAAAAGGTGGCTCTACAAAGTATTGACTTTGGGGGGGGGGATAGTTATGCACATTTACTTTTTTTCTGTTATTTTGTCTTGTTTGTTTTTTGCTTCACAATAAAAAATAAAAAAAAACATCTTCAGAGTTGTGGCATGTTCTGTAAATTAAATGATGCAAATCCTCAAACAATCCATGTTAATTCCAGGTTGTGAGGCAATAAAACACGAAAAATGCCAAGGGGGGTGAATACTTTTGCAAGGCACTGTATATGTTTGTAACCACTAAGTGTATGTGCAAAACTAAATCTAAACCTATACCTAAAACAAGTAATTTATTGCAATTAACCCATCACATTAATAATCACAGGTTATAATATTGTTGCTTATGTGATAGTTAATATAAATATGTGTAGAATGTGGTAATAAAATGTATCTGATTTCATGTTACAATTAGATATTGTTTTTAAGTGGAATCCAAGAGGAAAGTGAACATTGGTAGAGGAAGCTCCCTAACTAGACATTGTATGGTGTATGTGAATATATGAGAAAACTTACTAAAGTATGACTGGCTACAGGTTTCTTGTGCCAGGCACACAGGTTAAAGGTAAACACCTGCTGCTTATATCAGACACACATTCCATGGAGTCATTCTATACACATACAGATTTATTTTGTTTAAAAATCAAACTTGTTTTCCACACCCCGAGAGCTTCTTACAGAGGGACAGTGTTCCTACCAATAGAAACACTTAATTTAAGTATGGATTTAAACCCTTTACTAACCTTCAAGCTAACAGCAGCACAATGCAGAGATCTTATAGAGCAGTGTCTTGGTTCACTCCTCATGCTTCTTTCTGCAGAAGACTACACAACCCATGATTCCTTCCTGCACAAGCTGCTATCACAGTTTCCTAGCTGCCTATGATTGGCCAAAACAAATAATGACTATTATGCAAATTTAGCAGGGATATCAAGGGGTATTAATTCACAAAAGTAACCGCTTTAGCAAACATCAGGGTAAGTTTGTTAATGTTTATTTTGGTATTTATTCATGCAAAAAAAAAAAAGTTTTTTATACACTGCTGATTCTCCTCTATTAGATGCCTTCATAATCCAGGAAATGTATGCCTTAAATATTTAAATTAATGACCTAAGTGTTTATATAAACATAATTTTACTAACAATTGCTTACTCGCTGAAACCTTCCAAATAGTCCCAACCAAGCTCCGACCAGCCGGTCATTCACACAATGTTTTTATTGGTACTGGTTGTACTAGCCAATGAGTACAGTATTGTTTGAAATGCTAGTGAGAGATAAACTGATTGTTTTGCACATGTCTTACTACAGAAACACTGTGTGTATGGGCTGATGGGGTCAGACCTTTGTACGGACTCTTTGGAAGGTTTCAGTGAGCAAAAAAACTTTTAAGCATGTGTTAATAAAATTATGTTTAGATGCAAACAAATATTTTGGTAGTTTATTTTAATATTGCAAACGAGGAATCTTCAATATTCCTCTAATATTTGTTGCTGAATTTCAGCAATATGTTTATTATAAGTCGTGTGCTGCAGAGGGTCCTGACCATTTTCCTTTTCTCCTATCACAGGTTCTTCAGGATTATATTAGGCTGATAGAAGACACAGAAACCAGAATCAATTTGGGGACCAAGTACAAGTGTCATGACGTTGTCATTGATGTGAGTATAGCAAAACATGTATTTGATATAATGTGACGTAATGTATATTTTTTTAATGGGTACAAATGGCTATGCGTGCATGTATACTACATTGAAGCTGTACATTAAAATAATCCTTTGATATGAAAATAGGTGGCTATATTGGCGCACAACAATTGTGCCCCGACATCAGTGCACCGACAGCAGTGTGCTGTTAAAATATTAGTGCCAAATGCGAGCTGTCAAAAGAGTGCAAGTTTTCAAAAAAAAAATGTGTCGGAATATAAATGGACACATAAGAGAATATCCTGCTGCAATGTGTTAATCATCCCCACTGTTTATCCACAGATTCCCACACCTGGTGTTCTTTATTTCATACACTGTGTGTATTTAAGCTTCCTCTTTACTGGCTCTGCCATCTCATGTCATGGAGCTAAAGAGCTCAAGTTTTCACATTTTGTATCCCCTAATGCCCTGAACCCCTTTAAACCTAAGCCGAACCCTTAGACCCCCATGTCTAGCCCTAACCCGTAACCAAAAAGCCTAACCCTAACGCAAAGACCCCCTAACCCTAAAACCCACCTTACCTGCATTCTGGTGGTGCGCAGTTGTCGGCGACCTGATGACGGCGCACTGTTGTTGAACACTCTAAGGACATACTACTGGCTATATTATGTACCATGTACTCATGGTATTACTCAATACAATAACTGATCCAGTATGGACACAATTTTATAAAATCTCAGGTTGATCTCTTATGGAGTTTCAATGTAAATTGCAACCACCCACATGAAAAAAATATCCTATTTACTATCTGGGGTCTGAGCATGCTCAGTCTTAATTTTCACATGGCTTATTAGTGAAACCAATAGTGCATTTGGTGGCTGTATTTAGCAATTATTAGCAACAATTCCCCATTTACGAAAGATATGCCTTTGTCCACAGCTGATTGACAGATAAAAAATTGCATATTTTAATTAATAAAGTAATTGTCATTACATATAGATTTAATCTTTGTTCATAGTACATATTTATACCAACTGGGCACACTCCTCAACCTTTACACCTCCGTTTTATTAATCACCTTAAATCAATGTGTTACTTCCAACGCTATTTGAGCGTCTCATCCATCTGGCCAGCAGAATCTCTTACTTTGCATTTTGTTATAGAAACTAGAAGTCACACCCGCCTGAGATGATGAGCTTTTAGATAATGGTAACCGTATTGGACTTTAGACCTCATCTCATTTGAATTATACCATGGCTACATGAATACACAATAGACCCATTACTTCTGCTTTGTATATTATTGAGCAAATGAGGCTGAAAGCCTAGATCGAGATTATAGTCTAATTGTACAGCTTTTACGGTATACCAGTAAATTCAAATGTCAGTCTATTCCAAGTTTTACCAATTTGTTTTCAGGTTGTAGCATCAATAAAAGATTTTCCCTATCTATTAAAAAATAATAGGTCATAGAGCACTAATGATTGTAGAGATTTAATTTACAGGATATGTAAGGTCCAGAAGAAGGAAGTAATGGTAGTGGATTTGTCCAATATAAAGGACCACTAAAGTGTCTTTTATTTATAATATGGTCTTATGAAGAACTTGACTCAATAATACGCAGAATGTAGACTACAAAAATTTAAAAAAACATTAATTTAAATGACTGTGTTCATTAAAATAATGCACACCATAAAAAATATATTTTTAAATAATTACCTAATCAGTCTTATTAAAATTGGCCAACCTTGGACTCTGGTCAAGTTACAGTTCTAATAACTCTGCCAGTGACAAATATACCCAAGGTAAACAGAAGGCCAGAAACAAATATGGGCACTGCAGGCAAATTATACATTCAGTTAAACAGAGCCTGCCTGCTTCAAAAGAGAAATAAGAACAAAATAACATTTTATATTTGTGTGTGTATGTATATGTGTATATATATATATATATATATATATATATATATATATATATATATATATGTATATGTGTGTATATATATATAATAATATCTCAGATGCACTCACTCTGCCTCACTCTTGCTTTCTCGTTAAATGCTCACTAAAAAGGAAATGTCTATATTTACTTAAATTAAGCCAGTGATGCAAGATTAACAAACCAAAATTAAAGAACATAGTAGGCCTTGATTGCACTGAAGCACTGCCTTAAGTCGTATACAGTTTCCTTACTAAGCAACTCTCATCCAATTAACCTGAATGTTTAACAACCCCCCCCCCCCCCCCTGTATATTTTTCACAGGTGTTCCACTGTTGCACCAAGTGGTTCTCTCTCTCTCTCTCCTTCTCTCTCTCTCTCTCTCTCTCTCTTTCTCTCTCTCTCTCTCCTTCTCTCTCTCTCTCTCTCCTTCTCTCTCTCTCCTTAAATCAGGGCTGCCCAGGTGCACCTGATTATCTGAGCAGGAATGTCAACCCCCGTAGTCCTACGGGGGGAAGTATTGTGACATACACACCTTGTATGACTGTCACACTATGTATATACTGTATATTATACACACTAAGCACCACAGTGTTTTCTTTTTCTATACAGTATGTTATTTCATTCTCCTGCCTGTAGCATGGTATAATCCGCTGCATGGTTTACCTATGGAAGTGGGCAGTACTCCTTGGGTCCACAAATGGTGAATAAGAAACATTGGGAGCGAGCACCTAGTATATTCATTATATTGGAATCTAGTTAGTGGGGTACTTAGATGATTACGGTATATTAAATGCTTATTCACTGGCAAACCAAAAAATATTCTAGAACACAAAATACTGCTGAAATAGCTGCGTTTTGAATGTTGTTTTGATGTATGAACTCCCTCAACACATTGCTCCTTTTCTGACAGTCTAATAACCATGTGTAAGCTATTATTAGTTATAATTACACCTGAAAAATACACTCCGCTAGGAGCTGTCACTTGGATTTCAGCTCCATTTATCTTGAGAGCATCTACAAGGTTGATGAAAAACTGCTTTTAAAGGAATACCATCAGAAGGAAATAAAAAGGATAAATTAAAGTGACACCAAAAAGCTTCCACAAATATAAATAAATATGATTGCAATTGGTGGTTATTAAAATTATTGTGAAAGTGTTGGATAACTATGTTTAAAGGTTAAAGTGCACAATATATTATACTAAATTGGTTCCCCTTGGTTTCAGCAGTGAAACAGCATGTTGTTGGACTTGCACAGACATAAACACACATTTTATTTTATTCTCTTACTTGTGAAGCAAATGTGTATTACAAAGAATCATAAAATATCTCAATGTGTTTTTCAAAAGATATTTAAGGTGGTATAGTCTACATTGCTCTCATTTAGGTGGCCCTTTTATGTTTATTAAGCTCAATTAGTCTAGAAAGTCATAGAAAGTATAAATATCTTTGGCCCTCATTCAATTGCAATTTGGCCAATTGAATAGGGCCCTAAATAAGCACATAACATATATTTTTTAAAGAAGTTTTTAGTTAGCAAGCATCTATCCAAAAGAAAGGTTTTCACTAACTAAAAACTGCTTTCATAAAAATATGCTATGTGCTTCTTTAGGGCCCTATTCAATTGCCCACATCGCAATTGAATGAGGCCCTTTGTCTGGGGCTATTATTTATGCCCACGCAGTAGAGAGAGGCACTTGCTCAGTTGGTAGATTAATGGTAAGCCTTTAAAGGTATATGGAAGTTTCATGCACTATGACCGCATCTGGTAGAGGAGAATCAGTAGTGTATAAAAATATTTTTTTACATGAAAAAAACCCATAATACACATTAATAAACTTACCCTAGTATGTGCAAATGTTGTTGTTTTCTGGCAGTTAATTTTGAGAAGGAACACCCCTTGAAATCCAAGCTTAATTAGTATAAAAGTCATAATTTTTTGTGGTCAATCAGGGGCAGCTACAACATTGTAGCAAAGTATGAGGATTCAGTCTCTGCAGCAAAGCATCATGGGATGTGTAGTCTTTAGTTCCCACCACACACCTCTCTCATCCCTGGAAGGAAGCAATGCAGACAGTGCTGCTCTGGATATCGGCACTGTGCTGCTACTTGCTGGAAGGTTAGTGTTGCATTTTTCAGTTTTGCTATTGGTTATTATAAGGTGCCTATTTAGGCACCTCTGGGGCGTGGAAACTATTTTTTGAAATACAATAAATCTGTGTGTGTATAGAATGACCCCATGCAATGTGTGTGTCTGATATAAGCAGCAGGTGTTAGGAAAAAGCTACACACAGGGAAACTTCCTTATACCTGTAATAATCAATCGCTGTGACTTATTATTTAATCAGTTAGGTATGACTTTCTTTTTTCACCGCTACTGTGAGAGAGTGTATTTAGCTGACTCTTCTGAGCGTGTTTTGCTTCTTGGTCCCATCAGACATACAGAGACCTGAAGGACCGGCATCAGCTGATGGTTTATCGCTGCAAAGTGGAGCGAGGTTCTCCTGAGGAAGAGAAGATCGACAGTATTCTGAGCAACACAGTGAGTGCAACCCATGTCTACATGTATTGTACTAGGAGATATGCAGGTAACTGAAGAAAAAGGAATGGTATATTAGAGCAAGAAACATGTGAAGGAGGGGTGGCAAACAAGGGCACCTCCCCTAGAGGAAATGATAACGCAGAGTACTTCACAAATTGTAATTATGATGTAGGAGCAGCGCAGGCATCTTTTAGCACAGTATTCTGTCATTTATTGCTTAGCTGTTAGTTTGTGTCCTACTCTCTGTGGCCCAATGGACCGCAGCATGCCAGGCACATCTTGTTTTATCCATAAGATACTGGAGTGGGTTGCAAGTTCCTTCTCCAGTGGACTGCAATTTGTCTGACCTTGCTGCTATGACCTGCCCATCATAATGGTATAGGTCACAGCTTCACTGAGGTACACAAGCCCCTTCACCACAACAAGGTAGTGCTACAGTAAGGGTTGCTGTAGAGGTAAAGGTCCCACACTCATTACAGGCCTGTTGTATTATAGACCAACACTGCCTTTTCCTAATCTGCTTTACAATCTGCTTTTATTTCAGCAAATGCGTTGGAAAAACTGAATGATGATTCCTGTCTGAGCTGTGGAACTGTGCCAACCTTGGGGTGAAAGATGCCAATAATAAATAAACCTTTATTTAAACTTGTGCTTTTTTTCTGTTTCATGGGGTACTAGACTATTATGAATATGGGCTCTATCACTAATTTGTAGATTCTCATCTTCCATACTGATCATTCTGGCATTATGGTTGGATTTTAAATCATCCAAAGCTTACTCTGTTTAAGTCATTACCATCTGTATCTGTGAGCATCAGGCACTTCTAATGTTTCATATCATTCTCCATAGAGGTTTAGCAACAAGTTTGTCTTTTTGTGCAGGTACATTTTTTTGGATTTTACTAGATGTATAATATACCTGTGATTCTATTTGCTTTTATGAACTTTATTGTATAAAAAAAACTGCTGGAATTTCTGTTTTTACTACCAAAAATCACACAAATAGTCCCTGTATGTGTCTGCCCACTGCAGAGTATGCAGACATAGACTCTGTAGGGCTAACCAATCAGGGACCACATCTCGGCAGAATGTTGCTGAGAGATGGTCTCTGGTTAGTATGAGACACAGCAAGAACAACAGAGTCTGTGTCTGCATACTCTGCAGTGGGCAGACCATATTTGTTTGCTTTTATGCAGTAAAACAGAGCTTACAGGGATTTCTTAATAAAATAAAGTACATGTCACTAAATATATACACATATATATTATATACCTACTAACATCCAGAAACCTTCTATATCCATTTTAATTATTGTGCTCATAATAGTCTTTCGGTCTATGTGATGGTCACAAAGCCAATACAGAACAATCTTATTGGCTGCTCAGTGGTGTGAATGCCAGAGCTGCCCTCGTGGAGAGTCTTCTTATGACGGCTCTTGAGACTGGTTTATCAATTTAGTGGCAGAAGAAACATTCAGGGAGTTTACAGCCTACACAGCTTCATAGACTACCCTCATAAATTACCTTTCTCTTTTTAGCTTTAGTACCAGTGGCCAAATAACTGTCCTTCACAAAATAGGTCATGTTGTTGTAAGCCTGTTCAACTATATCCATACAGGTGCAACATGGATTATTCAGCAATGGATGGTATGGCACCTCCCATTCATCCGGGTAAACTGCTGTTGGGTTGCTCATGTGCGGCTGTAGCATTGGTTGGACTGTCCGCACTGTTTGCAGCTTCGCCTTGTCCTGGTGACTCCTCTCTTGGCTGGGTCTCTTCGGGGAGGGACTTCTGGGTGGCCTCTACATCTTTGGCATCAGGTGTCTTTGCCTGTAGCCGAGAAACTGGGCCTGCACACCCTTCCAACCATTGGTTCAGCAAATCAATTAATCCGGCAAGGCGTTGGAATGGGGGATGCCAAATTAGCGTTGTACCTGTATACCGTCACATTTAAAGCCAGTAATGATAAATTATACATAATGTGAATCTTCACACTTGGGAGGAACACTGTTTTTGATAAATCAGATTTTTAAGGTCAATAGAGGTCAGCGGCTGGTATTTAGGGTGGAGTAATTTTATACTCTGTTCATTCTTCTAGCCGCTACTCTGCATTTGTGTTAAGGCAGCGGTTCACCATTTTTTTTCTGGTGCATGACTTGAAAGCTGACAAATGTCTTGGTGGACCACTTCATTATTACTGGAGATCTTTGGACCACCTAGTGATTTATTTTGCCTGCTTCTTGATGATGATAATGCTGCAGTGTGTGCTACTGTAATGTAGTATCAACTATAATAGATGTGGTAGTTACAAATTGTCTGTCACGCCATGTTAAAAGTTACAGGCATGCGCAATGAGCACTGAAGGCACTCATTGCGAGGCCCGCACCACTTTGCTGCAATGAGCACTAAAGGCGCTCATTGCAGGGCTAGCGATAAGCGCCAAAGCCGCTCACTGCGAGGCCCGCAAAACGTTGAAATTTAAAAATGACATTGCAGTCAGCGCGAGGCACACAACACTTTGAAACAGAAACGACTCGCTCATGGTGAAGCCCGCGATCAGTGGCGAAGGACGTAGGATTGGGGGTTAACGTGAGGCACACAAGACTGAAAAAATTACGGCTTTTTTTTCAAGAACGTATCTCGGAAACTGTAAGGACAATGCCAAAGGACGCCAATTAATTCAAAAATTAACTTACACCGTCACACACAGCACAGGGGGAGAGGCAGGGAGTCTGTGAGTGAGGTGGAAAGCTAATTTGAGGCTTAATTGGCAATTTCTTGATATCGAAAATCAGCTAAGCGAGGGGGGAAAAATGGCGGCCGTAAAAATGTAAATGTTTGATAAAAGGCTCAAAACGAGGCCGAAGCCCGGAACACTTGGCCGATCGTTGCGAAGGATGCAAGACTTGAAAAAAATAAAAATAACCAGCGGGCGCTTATCCCGAGGCACGCAAGACTTGAGCAGGGAGAGAGAGAGGAGAAAGGGGTGATGGTGGAAAGAGACACAGGGGTGAGCGAGAGGGTAACAAGGGGAAAAACAAAAACAGGGCAGAAAGAAGGGTGAAACAGACACAGGTCAGAGAGTGGGGATAGGCTCGCAATAAGCGGCAAAAAGCATTGCCAGCCTTCAGATTTTATTGCCGTCATATTTGACGGGCAAGTCGCCAGTATACTTATAGACCACACACTCTAGAAGCTGGGGCCTGCTACATGATTTTTTTCATTTTCTTAATTTTGTTTCATAATCGTATTATAATCCAAGTTGTACCATGGACCATGTGAATGGACCAATGTAATATGGTCTAAGGGATGTATAAAATATAGTACTACTGATGCTTTATTGTTTTAGATACAAGGTGATGATATTGTCCTTTTCAATAAATCCTGACTGCATGCCCTAAATGCACCCAGTGGTTTTGACTAATAATCTGGTTGCATTGCACCCAATTTATTACTAGAAAAAACATTAGATATAAACAACTGGGCCTTGGTGCAAATCCAATTGATCAAATTAATAAAATCAATAATTATAATACATTTCTGGCCACTACAAGCCTTTATCAAGCTGTGTGCTGTTAAAGGGATATAGAATACTAACTTATTCTTTTTTTGCCTTCCAAAAAGTATATTTAAAAATGGTTGACATTGTATTTTCTTTTTTTAAAAGGTGCCATTGTTGAATACTCTCTATTGAATATATATACCTAGCTACTTGCCCGTCAAAAATGACGACAATAAAGTTCGAAGCCTGGCAATGCTATTTGCTACACAATGAGAGGCTCTCCCTCCTCTAACTGTTGGGCCTCACGATGAGCGCCCTTGGCGCTCATTGCAAGCTTCTACCCACTCTCTCACCCCTGTGCGTCTTCCCCCCTTTCTCCCCCCCACTGTCTCTTTGACCCATCTCCCTACCCTGTGTTTTTTTTTTCCTTATCTCTCTTTTCCTTGTACTGTATTTTAGATGCTTTGGTTTATTCTCTGGGAAGTCATAGCAAAACATCAGTATTTTCAAAATCAGTATAAGAAAGCACTAAAATCTACTTGGAGCATCCATTTATAATCCGGTGTACTGCACAGTATCTCCATTGTGTCTATTCATAAAGATGAAAACCACTGTAAAGCAGCGTAGTCTAGATATGGACCCCATGCTTGCTGATGAAGTCTGAAACAATCATGTAAGGGTCTACTGTTCCCCATGGTAGAGACATGCTTGGCATATTGCTTCTTGGGGATGAATATAGTTTATACTAAACATTTTTCATCTGTACTTACACAAATAAGCAAAATGTTGAGATATTGTGCTCTGTGGCAGTACCTTACATAGGGCCACTAGTGCTGATACCCTGGCTCTTTCCTTTTATGAGTGAACCGGCAGTGGCAGTAGTTTCGGTGCTGCTGAAATTTTAGACAGTTTGTAAGCGCTGCTCAGATCATACTCCATTCCCAAGCTTAAAACATTACCCTTACCCTAAAGCTATGAGACATACCCCTTCTCAGGAGTGCATCTCTTAAAGACAAGTTGTTGAGCCCTTCAGTTATGTCCAACTCTTTCACTGACCCTATGGACAGAAACATTGTAGGCACATCTGTTGTAATGTCTCTGGTTATGCTTATCTATAAGGTTTTCTTGGGAGAGATACTGCAGTGGGTTGTCAGTTCGGACCTATCCTGTTATGGTAGCGCTTAGTACTAACAGTTACTGCAGGCAAATAACTATTCTCCCCTCCGATGTGGCGCAACTCAACGGCACTGAATCGAGAGCGAGGCCATTGGTATGCTCTGCGCGGGGTCTCAGTCCTCGGGCGCGCCTCTCATACCTCAAGACCTCTTCTGTCTGCGGCCCTTATGAGCCACATCGGAGGGGAGGATGTTGTTTTGCCTGCAGTACTGCATTACCATTAAATAAAACCTAGATGGCGCTAGAGCTTGCACCTCTGCAGAATGCCAAAGCACCACCATAAAAAGAAGTGACAGTCTGTTCTTCCAGTGGACCGTGATTTGCCTGACCTCTCTGCTATGACCTGCCCATCTTGAGTGACCCTACATGGTATAGCTCACAGCTTCATTAAGTACACAATCCCCTTCACCACAAGGTAACAATCAAGAGAATCACCTATTCACTAATAAGTAATATACACTATAAATAATAAACACAAACAGCCTTATTAAAAATGTGATTTGGCCAATTGAATAGGGCTCTCTATAAGCACAGAGCATATTTCTTACAGAAGTTTTTAGTTGGTGAACTTCTATCCAAATGCAAGGTCTTCACTAACAAAAAACTTCTGTAAAAAAAATATTATCTGTGCTTATAGAGAGCCCTATTCAGTTGGCCGAATCACAATTTAATAAGGCTGTATGTCTGGATTTTACAATTAAGAGGGCAATTGGCTTCATATTGAAGTTGTCTTGTCTTAGAACTAGTCTGGGGAGTACTAGACCGGCCTTCTTGGTTGGTGATAGTTTGGAAGCCAAGTTCCTTGGAGTTAATATGCTGTTTTGAGACACCAGGTGCCTTTTACTTTGGTTACAATGGATGGGTCACATACACACCAGAGGCTTATCATCTGCCACTACCCTAAGGCTAAGCTTCACTCTAAGAACAAGTTGAACATCCTCGGCACACCACCTAGTGTCTGCTGGATGCCCTGCTGGCGGGAACCCAACAGGAAAGACCCCTGCCCCCTTGTGAATGAATCACAGAAGGGCTTTCAGAGTAAGGGAAGTCATTGCTAGGTCGGTTAGTTCGCGGTTGTATTTAACTAAATATTGTATCAACTACGCAGAACCTAAACGGAAAAGATGTTAATGGCAAGCAGGCAGTGACTTTACTGTTACCGAATCTCGCAAAGAGATCTGGAATATGTAGCACAGAACCTTCCATCTCATGAGGTGAGAATCCTTCCCGCCTTTTCATTGGCCCCACCTCTCTTCAGTGCACCTTTTACCAAGCCCCGCCTTCCTTCTGCTCGCCCTTGCAGCGCAGAACCTTTTATTAGATTTTGTCCTTTCAGAAATCCGCCCCTCTCTACACACCACAGTCACGTGAGCCGGAGAGAGGCGGGACAAAGGTGCAATCTTGTTCGTTTCCTTCTGTTTCTTATTGGTTTGCTTACTTTTAGCCCCGCCCACTGCACGGTTTGTGCGTTGATTGGGTGTCTTTTTACCAGGATATGGAATCTTTGTATATATGCGTTGTTATGGTTACATGTAAGATAGTAGCCAGACTTCCGATTAAATACTAGGTGAGTGTAAATGAGGATTTCCAATTGAGTGTAAGTATAAGACAAGTGTGCTGAGAAGAGGTGTATGAGTACCTGCATATAAATGAAATAGAGCTCCTGGGCACTTGCAGAGCCAGTCACAGAGCTCACCCACCTGACACCAGCACGTCTCATACAGCTCACCCACCTGACACCAGCACCTCTCATACAGCTCACCCACCTGACACCAGCACCTGGTGAGCTGTGCTAGCTCATACAGCTCACCCACCTGACACCAGCACCTCTCATACAGCTCACCCACCTGACACCAGCACCTCTCATACAGCTCACCCACCTGACACCAGCACCTCTCATACAGCTCACCCACCTGACACCAGCACCTCTCATACAGCTCACCCACCTGACACCAGCACGGCTCATACAGCTCACCCACCTGACACCAGCACGGCTCATACAGCTCACCCACCTAACACCAGCACGTCTCATACAGCTCATCCACCTGACACCAGCACGGCTCATACAGCTCACCCACCTGACACCAGCACGGCTCATACAGCTCACCCACCTGACACCAGCACGGCTCATACAGCTCACCCACCTAACACCAGCACGTCTCATACAGCTCATCCACCTGACACCAGCACGGCTCATACAGCTCACCCACCTGACACCAGCACGGCTCATACAGCTCACCCACCTGACACCAGCACGGCTCATACAGCTCACCCACCTGACACCAGCACGGCTCAGACACCTCAGGCACCTGACACCAGCACATCTCATACAGCTCACCCACCTGACACCAGCACGTCTCATACAGCTCATCCACCTGACACCAGCACGGCTCATACAGCTCACCCACCTGACACCAGCACGGCTCATACAGCTCACCCACCTGACACCAGCACGGCTCATACAGCTCACCCACCTGACACCAGCACGGCTCAGACACCTCAGGCACCTGACACCAGCACATCTCAGACACCTCAGGCACCTGACACCAGCACGTCTCATACAGCTCACCCACCTGACACCAGCACGTCTCATACAGCTCAGGCACCTGACACCAGCACATCTCATACAGCTCAGGCACCTGACACCAGCACGTCTCATACAGCTCACCCACCTGACACCAGCACGTCTCATACAGCTCAGGCACCTGACACCAGCACGTCTCATACAGCTCAGGCACCTGACACCAGCACGTCTCATACAGCTCACCTACCTGACACCAGCACGTCTCATACAGCTCACCTACCTGACACCAGCACGTCTCATACAGCTCATCCACCTGACACCAGCACGTCTCATACAGCTCATCCACCTGACACCAGCACGTCTCATACAGCTCATCCACCTGACACCAGCACGTCTCATACAGCTCACCCACCTGACACCAGCACGGCTCATACAACTCACCCACCTGGCACCAGCACGGCTCATACAGCTCACCCACCTGACACCAGCACGTCTCATACAGCTCACCCACCTGACACCAGCACGGCTCATACAGCTCACCCACCTGACACCAGCACGGCTCATACAGCTCACCCACCTGACACCAGCACGGCTCATACAGCTCACCCACCTGACACCAGCACGGCTCATACAGCTCACCCACCTGACACCAGCACGGCTCATACAGCTCACCCACCTGACACCAGCACGTCTCATACAGCTCACCCACCTAGCCCCAGCACGTCTCATACAGCTCATCCACCTGACACCAGCACGGCTCATACAGCTCACCCACCTGACACCAGCATCTCTCATACAACTCACCCACCTGACACCAGCACGGCTCATACAGCTCACCCACCTGACACCAGCACGGCTCATACAGCTCATCCACCTGACACCAGCACGGCTCATACAGCTCATCCACCTGACACCAGCACGGCTCATACAGCTCAGGCACCTGACACCAGCACATCTCATACAGCTCACCCACCTGACACCAGCACGGCTCATACAGCTCACCCACCTGACACCAGCACGGCTCATACAGCTCACCCACCTGACACCAGCACGGCTCATACAGCTCACCCACCTGACACCAGCACGGCTCATACAGCTCACCCACCTGACACCAGCACGGCTCATACAGCTCACCCACCTGACACCAGCACGGCTCATACAGCTCACCCACCTGACACCAGCACGGCTCATACAGCTCATCCACCTGACACCAGCACGGCTCATACAGCTCACCCACCTGACACCAGCACGGCTCATACAGCTCACCCACCTGACACCAGCACGGCTCATACAGCTCACCCACCTGACACCAGCACGGCTCATACAGCTCACCCACCTGACACCAGCACGGCTCATACAGCTCACCCACCTGACACCAGCACATCTCATACAGCTCATCCACCTGACACCAGCACGGCTCATACAACTCACCCACCTGACACCAGCACGGCTCATACAGCTCACCCACCTGACACCAGCACGGCTCATACAGCTCACCCACCTGACACCAGCACGGCTCATACAGCTCACCCACCTGACACCAGCATGGCTCATACAGCTCACCCACCTGACACCAGCATGGCTCATACAGCTCAGGCACCTGACACCAGCATGGCTCATACAGCTCAGGCACCTGACACCAGCATGGCTCATACAGCTCACCCACCTGGCACCAGCACGGCTCATACAGCTCACCCACCTGACACCAGAACGGCTCATACAGCTCACCCACCTGACACCAGCACGGCTCATACAGCTCACCCACCTGACACCAGCATGGCTCATACAGCTCACCCACCTGGCACCAGCACGGCTCATACAGCTCACCCACCTGACACCAGCACATCTCAGCCACCTGTCATAGCTCTCATGTCGCATAATTCACCCACCTTTATAACATGTCTCAGGCAGCTCACCCATGAGTCATAGATTCCTGGTAACAGCATTGGCTCAAGAGTCAAACATGGATTACAGCAAATGCAATTATACTGACATATTGATTATTATTACTTTTTTCAAGGGAGCCAACCTTTTCTACAACACTGAACACGTGGTACAGTAAAACTACAAGACAAATGACGACAACACAAATTAAAATACTGAAACAAAAAAGTTAAAGAATTCAAATATCACCACATTTATTGAAAATGTATGTGGAAAAAGTGTTCCCTTTTTAAAATCGATGCTGAATTCATGGAGTTATGATCAATAGAAATCAGGCTACTTCAGTGTGTTGCCTCTGCCCGAATGAGCTCTGTATGACGCAGGCTGTAATGAATATTAATTAGAATCAGTTGTAGAGGATTTGAATCGGGCAGTTGCTAAGTGATTTGTGACTTATTGATTATATTCTAGCAGCTAATGACCACAGAATAGATAGCATAGTAGGTAAGGCTGAAGTCTGTGGTGGTAAAGGTCCTGGGTTCAGTTTCCCATACAAACTATTTTTTTACTTACTGTTTAAAAATTAGAAATATTTCCTCTAGTTTATATCTTAAAACATACGTTAATATGAAGTAATGGTGTTGATTTAAAAAAAATAAAAAATTATTTGAATAATTATGTGAACTAGTTATTTCAAATAACATAATTAATTCTAATCCAATGGCTTCCATTTTCTTTTTTAATTAGACTAATGTATTTATTAATACACATATATATATATATATATATATATATATATATATATATATATATATTATAACTGAATAGTACATTAAACCTAAAAAACAAGTGGAAAGCAGTGGAAATGAACCTATAACATACTAATGAAAATAAATCTTTTAAACAGAACACCTACCACTACACCAACACCCTCTGCTTTTAGATACAGTGTAAATCACTAATACAATGTGTAACGATTACAGACTCCAGACTCGTTATTTATGCAATTTCTTGTGGGACGGCTTCAATAGCTAATTTAAAATTACAAGATGTAAACCAATTCTTGATCAATTTTAAAAATGTAAACACATTTTGTTCCTTTAATATGCAAATTGTTTAGTTGAGTGACTGTGTATTTTGTCCCAAATATTAATACTCTGTATCTTCTTGTTTGGTTTTTCTTTCGAAGGATGTCCGGAGTCTCTGATCTCACCGCAGGCCTGTGCTCGCTGCAGTTTGAATGTGGGGTGCAGCCTAAATATAAATGCTTTCTACATTTAGTGAAAAAGAGCCGCTCACTGACGCTGAATGTCTGCTCTCATTCTGTCTTCTTCTGCAAGATGCTCCTCTATGTTCGGTGAACTACATATTCCTCTGTTAAAAATCAATATACTGCTGGAGGGACAGTGCCTTGCTTTGTAGAATTATCAAGTGTCTGAATAGAGAATATTTAGATTATTTTTTGGCAGAATAGAAAATTTGTTACATGAATGGGAATATAAAAATCTGGAAATATTGAAACAAAAGAAAATAAAGATTGGAAAGGATAAAGCAGTTGTATAGGAAGGAAAATAGTGTCAAAAAATGGATTGCGGAAATTGTAGTGGGGAGGTGTAGGAAAATAGGAGGTGTAGAAGAAAATCGTGGAGGGGTGAAAGATGGGGGCTTGTGGAGAAAACTATGGAGGACGTAAAAATGATGAGGTTAGTTGCCCGTCCACCCATGATTTCCTACTGCTTTTAGCCCAGGCTTGATTGGGAAATATCATCCTAATCTATACATTGTGGAATAGGCAATTCCTTACTGTAAATAATATTGTTCCAAACACTTTGAAATGAAACAAACTTTCCCAAAACCCAGGGGTGGTAGACAGACTTTACATATAGGGGAATGGGGTCATAAAATAGTTTGATACAAAGCAGGTCACAGTAATGGGAGAGAAAAGCAACAGAGCTGTTGTAAGGTTATGTTTTTACTTTTATGTAGTTTATTGGATTAAGAAATGTTTAAAAGCTCTGTTTTTTTAAATCCCTAAAATCAAACAAACAGTCCCTGCATGGGTCTGCCCTCTGTAGCACACCGATACACAGGCTCTGTAGGGCTGGATGTGCAGTTTTTCATACTAACCAATCAGTGACCATTCTGCAGCATGCTGCTGAAACATGGTCCCTGATAGACTAAGACACTACACTGCTTAACCAGCCCTACAGAGACTGTATCTGCATATGCTGCAGTGGACAGACCTACACGGGGAATAATGTTTTTCATTTTAGGAAATAAAAACAACAGTTCCTAATAAAATAAAGTAAAAGTAAAAAGATACACATATATTGTATGCCTAGAAAATCCAGAAAACTTTGATATTCCTTTAAGTGTGATATAAATCCTAAGATCCTGGGAGCTGTGCTCCTAAGTTATTAGTACAGGCTTCTAGTTCCTCACTAGCCTGCATGATCCTTAGTTGTATAAAATGTTATCAACTTATGATGTATGGATTAATACAAACATTCCTTCATTACCCTTCAGGCACCCGAAGGAGCAGTGGTGCAGCCTCCTCTCTGCTCCCAGGACTCTGCAAACAACAAACTCTGAGCATCTCCGAGTGGGCATCATTGGTGGGGGCCATTTGGGAAAGCAGCTAGCTCTCTGTCTGAGGGACTTGAGTGGACTACAAGCCCATGACATCCGAATCTCCACCCGCAGACCAGAGACTTTGCGTGAGCACTAAATACCCAATATCCTATACCCTATATACCCAATACACTATAGACATGTTACTAAAAGGCACATGGAAGGTAATACCATGATGTATCTATTTACTTTGATGTACTTTATTTTATTAAGAAGTGCTTATAACCTCTGTCTTTACTGCCTAAAATTATACAAATAGTCCCTGTATGGGTCTGCCCACTGCAGTGTATGCAGACACAAACTTTGTAGTGCTGGATGTGTAGTGTAGTGTCCTAGCCTATCAGTGACCATGACATTAAAACAAAAAACACATACTTTTTATCCTCAAAGAGTGAATATTTTTTCGAAAAGTCTAAATAAAAGATCCCTTCTTACCAGACTAGGTAAGCCTGTATTCAGTTAGTGGATGTTATCACATGGTGGGAGTGACTTTATCTTTTATCACCTTGTATTATTTTACTGGTCCCTTCAACAGTACATTAATCTTGCACTATGTACCATTTCTGCTGTCTTGTCTCTCCCAGGAGAACTACAGCAGCTAGGTGTGCAGTGTATCTATAACAATGTAGAGCTCACAGTTTGGGCCCAAGTTCTGTTCCTGTGCTGCCTGCCATCACAGCTGCCTAGTGTGTGCGCAGACATCCGAAATCAACTTCGAGACGACAGCATTGTATACAGTCTGGTGTCTGCTGTGCCATTATCCAGGTATCACAAAGAGGCTGTGGGATAAAGAAACTTAAAGGGATATGGAAGGTTTCTGGATGTTACTAGGTATATAATATCCGTGTGTATCTAATTACTTTTATGTCATTTATTTTATTAAGAAGTGCTTATATGCCCACTGCAGATTGACCATCTCTCAGCAATATTCTGCAACATGCTGCTTAGTCATAGGAATATTATTATATCTAGTAATCTCCAGGAACATTCCCTATCCCTTTAAAGGGCCATATAAATAGTTATAAAATGTACTGGGCTGTGTAAAGGCATTATTACCATATATTTATTTTCAAGTGACATTTTGTTAAAATCTTAACACAAAATATATGAATTTTAACTATGTTTAATTAAAAAAACATTATATAGGAGATATCAACATGTATGTATCTTTTTTTTTTTTTTTGTATATGGTATTGTTACTGTTGAATCCCTAGAATTTTTATTTGTAAAATACATTATTCCACTTATACCTCTAGTACTGTTAAGAACAAAATGTAATTGTCTGCTCCCATTACAGCAAAGCTGAAGGCCTTATTTTTTATTTTAAACTTTGTAAAAAGTAATGGTACTCCCAGTATTACGGATGTGAGAGCTGGACTATAAAGAAGGCTGAGCGCTGTAGAGTTGGCGCCTTTGAATTGTGGTGTTGGGAAAAACTGAGTTTGAGGAAGCTCAGAGGGCTGACAGATGTGCCTGGTATGCTGTGATCCATATGGTCACGGAGAGTCAAACTCGACTGAACAACTAAACCACAACAAGTAGTTTGATGCATGGTATATGCACATAACTATTGGAAACAAACAAGGCCCAGCACTAAATGGACTTGGATGCTTTGACAAATCTGAAGCATAGTTAGGGGATTAGCTCTCCCATAAATGTATTAGTTTCTGTGATGTCTAGTGATAAATCTGCCCTTTTAACCCTCTGAAAGGGCGGTCAGCAACACATTGAGCAGTGAAAGGTTAAAAAGGACTGGTGAATGGTGTATATATATATATATATCTGTTGTCTCTCATATACTAACTGCTTGTTATTCTTCTTTCAGACTGAAGCAACTGCTATCCCACAGGAATATTGTTAGACCCGATTTCCATTATGAGATCAAAGATGTGAAACATGACTGGGAGAAAAAGGGGCCAATTGCAGCTTGTTTGAGAGATGCATCTGTTTTGACGGCCATGATTTCTACGGGACCCCAACAAGGTAGGAGATGGTTTCCTGCAAATGTGCACACTCAGAGTCCATCACAGAGATGTATTGGAAGGCTGCCCATGAGAACTACCAAATTAGATAGAAACCCAACACTGTCCATATAATGTGCAGTCAGATTACCCCATATTAAAGGACCAGCGTGGCCTTTTTTTCTGTATGGTATTTTAAATAACTAAGTTTGATTATGTTGAATATTGATAAAATGACTTTAGGAAGCAAAAAAGACCACAGCATTTATGTTTGCACTAGCGACTTGCCTGTCAAAAAATGACGGCAATAGAATTGTAAGTCAGTGTTTTGGTTGTGTGAGTACCTTCGGCGTTGAACGGCTCTGGTGTTTTTATTGCGATACTATCATGTTGTGTTTTGTAATTTTTTCTGTATATGTATTTTTGTAAATATAATTAATTACTGAACTAAATTAATCTACTTTACCTATTTGTAATGAATGTATGCTGCAGGAACCTCAAAACAGATTGTTAGCTCTTCAGCATATTGGTTGCTGCATATATTCATTATAATGTAGATTTTCAGTGTTGTTGAGATGAGGTGTAAGTGTCAGCAATGTGTGCAGTGTGTAGTGTAAATAGGCTGCGTGCGCGAGGGGAAGCCGTTTGTGTAGCTGTGTAGTTCCGCATTCTGTAAGTTAGTGTTGTAAAATGGCGGCGATTGTGTATGTGTTACGCGTCCTTCCTAATAGTGTATTTTGTAGCTCGTACTGGGTTGTGTAAAAGTTGTATGTGCCTGGCGGTGTTTTGCGGTTCTAGGGGACGTGTAGCCTCGTTTTTTTGTTTTTTTTTTGGGCGGCCATTTTTTCTCTCGCTTAGGAGATTTTGAAGTGTCTAAACTCCTGAAATTGGACTTTAAATTGAGTTGTAACCTCACTTCCAGACGTCCTGGGTGTTACCCGCCCCCCCCCCCACCCCCCACCGCTGTGTGTGATGTTGTTTTTTACATTTTTGTTTGTATTTTGTGTGGTTTTCGTGTTTTTCGGTGTGCGCAGTTAAAACATTTTTGGTGCGTTTTTTCAAAGTGCTACAGTAGTTGCACCAGCGCAGTGAGCGCCTTTGGCCCTCCCTGCCTAAGTGCTACGGGGTCGTAGGGATGATCGCCTACGTCGCTAATCTCCACCTTGCCTGGCCGCAACCATGGCCCTCGCTTTTTCAAGGGCCGTAGTTGCTGTGGTCTCGCTTTGCGAGCCCGCAGTTTCCCCATTGCATTAGCAACGGATTTTGGCAAGCCCGCGCTGCTGACAACTATATATGTGATTGCATTGTTTTGTGGTAATTCAAGCTATACTGCGTGACCCGGTCCTTGTAGGTGTAATCAAATTGTTTGTAAAGACAGATCTATGAGGTGCTTTGTGGAACTGACACAATGCCTCAACTACTTTTTTAACAGTGGGACTTTTTATTGTTGTCCTGTGGATACTAACCAGTCACAAATTATGCAACAGCTCTGAGTAATTAAATTAATTTGCCCTTCTGATCTAGTAATCTTGATTATGTTACCAAGTTGTATTGTTTAATGGCACTACTGTGTAAGCACTTTATGTTAATGTGTTTATTTGCCATTGTCATTTTTCTATAAATATGCTGTACCCTGTCCCATAAAGAGATCTTCTTGTTGAGACATAGGTGATAGTACTATGTTCTTGCCCTGGATGCTGGGATTTCAATGCTCTGTTTGTGGTTGTCTGATTCGATAAATGGCTACCACAATTATGCTGTCGGCTAGTGGGGTTGAGGAAAAATATCTCTGAGCACAGAAGTATTGTGAAATTGTACATTTAAAAAATGGTTCAAAGTCTCCTCCCACCTCAGAAACTTAAAGGACCACTGTACTATTAAAAAAAAATAATGGCTATTAAAATGAAAGCAGCGGGTCCAGCTTCAGCAGACTTCCCACTGTGTGTCCTGGTGTCTGACTGGTGTAGATCAGACCTCACTTCTACACCAGTCAGACACTGAAACATGTGGCAGGACGTGCCCCACCCCTAAATAAGGAAAAGGGGCATAGCTAAGCAGCACAGCACTTCAACAGCTCTATAAAAGTAAGACCTTTAAAATATGACTACTAGCATTAAATGTGTAAGTATTCTAAATCAAGTATACTTCTGTACTTTCATTTTTACATCCATTATTTGTATAGTACAGTGGTCCTTTAATCAGAAGAATGGTAGATTCCAAGGCAGTATAATTGTGCATAAGATGTAAATAGGTAGAGGCTATATCTAATTGTGTGTAAGATGTAAATAGGTAGAGGCTATATCTAATTGTGTGTAAGATTTAGGTAGAGGCTATATCTAATTGTGTGTAAGATGTACGTAGGTAGAGGCTATATCTAATTGTGTGTAAGATGTAAATAGGTAGAGGCTATATCTAATTGTGTGTAAGATGTAGGTAGAGGCTATATCTAATTGTGTGTAAGATGTAAATAGGTAGAGGCTATATCTAATTGTGTGTAAGATGTAAATAGGTAGAGGCTATATCTAATTGTGTGTAAGATGTAAATAGGTAGAGGCTATATCTAATTGTGTGTAAGAAGTAAAAATGTAGAGGCTATATCTAATTGTGTGTAAGATGTAAATAGGTAGAGGCTATATCTAATTGTGTGTAAGATGTAAAGAGGTAGAGGCTATATCTAATTGTGTGTAAGAAGTAAAAATGTAGAGGCTATATCTAATTGTGTGTAAGAAGTAAAAATGTAGAGGCTATATCTAATTGTGTGTAAGATGTAAATAGGTAGAGGCTATATCTAATTGTGTATAAGATTTAGGTAGAGGCTATATCTAATTGTGTGTAAGATGTACGTAGGTAGAGGCTATATCTAATTGTGTGTAAGATGTAAATAGGTAGAGGCTATATCTAATTGTGTGTAAGATGTAGGTAGAGGCTATATCTAATTGTGTGTAAGATGTAGGTAGAGGCTATATCTAATTGTGTGTAAGATGTAAATAGGTAGAGGCTATATCTAATTGTGTGTAAGATGTAAATAGGTAGAGGCTATATCTAATTGTGTGTAAGATGTAAACAGGTAGAGGCTATATCTAATTGTGTGTAAGATGTAAATAGGTAGAGGCTATATCTAATTGTGTGTAAGATGTAAATAGGTAGAGGCTATATCTAATTGTGTGTAAGAAGTAAAAATGTAGAGGCTATATCTAATTGTGTGTAAGATGTACGTAGGTAGAGGCTATATCTAATTGTGTGTAAGATGTAAATAGGTAGAGGCTATATCTAATTGTGTGTAAGATGTACGTAGATAGAGGCTATATCTAATTGTGTGTAAGATGTACGTAGGTAGAGGCTATATCTAATTGTGTGTAAGATGTAAATAGATAGAGGCTATATCTAATTGTGTGTAAGATGTACGTAGGTAGAGGCTATATCTAATTGTGTGTAAGATGTACGTAGGTAGAAGCTATATCTAATTGTGTGTAAGATGTACGTAGGTAGAGGCTATATCTAATTGTGTGTAAGATGTACGTAGATAGAGGCTATATCTAATTGTGTGTAAGATGTACGTAGGTAGAGGCTATATCTAATTGTGTGTAAGATGTAAATAGATAGAGGCTATATCTAATTGTGTGTAAGATGTAAATAGGTAGAGGCTATATCTAATTGTGTGTAAGATGTACGTAGGTAGAGGCTATATCTAATTGTGTGTAAGATGTACGTAGGTAGAGGCTATATCTAATTGTGTGTAAGATGTACGTAGGTAGAGGCTATATCTAATTTTGTGTAAGATGTACGTAGAGGCTATATCTAATTGTGTGTAAGATGTACGTAGGTAGAGGCTATATCTAATTGTGTGTAAGATGTACGTAGGTAGAGGCTATATCTAATTGTGTGTAAGATGTACGTAGATAGAGGCTATATCTAATTGTGTGTAAGATGTACGTAGATAGAGGCTATATCTAATTGTGTGTAAGATGTACGTAGATAGAGGCTATATCTAATTGTGTGTAAGATGTAAATAGGTAGAGGCTATATCTAATTGTGTGTAAGATGTACGTAGGTAGAGGCTATATCTAAATGTGTGTAAGATGTAAATAGGTAGAGGCTATATCTAATTGTGTGTAAGATGTAGGTAGAGGCTATATCTAATTGTGTGTAAGATGTAAATAGATAGAGGCTATATCTAATTGTGTGTAAGATGTAAATAGGTAGAGGCTATATCTAAATGTGTGTAAGATGTAAATAGGTAGAGGCTATATCTAATTGTGTGTAAGATGTAAATAGGTAGAGGCTATATCTAATTGTGTGTAAGATGTAAATTGGTAGAGGCTATATCTAATTGTGTGTAAGATGTACGTAGGTAGAGGCTATATCTAATTGTGTGTAAGATGTACGTAGGTAGAGGCTATATCTAATTGTGTGTAAGATGTACGTAGGTAGAGGCTATATCTAATTGTGTGTAAGATGTACGTAGAGGCTATATCTAATTGTGTGTAAGATGTACGTAGGTAGAGGCTATATCTAATTGTGTGTAAGATGTACGTAGGTAGAGGCTATATCTAATTGTGTGTAAGATGTAAATTGGTAGAGGCTATATCTAATTGTGTGTAAGATGTAAGTAGGTAGAGGCTATATCTAATTGTGTGTAAGATGTACGTAGGTAGAGGCTATATAATTGTGTGTAAGATGTAAATAGGTAGAGGCTATATCTAATTGTGTGTAAGATGTAAATAGGTAGAGGCTATATCTAATTGTGTGTAAGATGTAAATAGGTAGAGGCTATATCTAATTGTGTGTAAGATGTAAATAGGTAGAGGCTATATCTAATTGTGTGTAAGATGTAAATTGGTAGAGGCTATATCTAATTGTGTGTAAGATGTACGTAGGTAGAGGCTATATCTAATTGTGTGTAAGATGTACGTAGGTAGAGGCTATATCTAATTGTGTGTAAGATGTAAGTAGGTAGAGGCTATATCTAATTGTGTGTAAGATGTACGTAGGTAGAGGCTATATCTAATTGTGTGTAAGATGTACGTAGATAGAGGCTATATCTAATTGTGTGTAAGATGTACGTAGGTAGAGGCTATATCTAATTGTGTGTAAGATGTAAATAGATAGAGGCTATATCTAATTGTGTGTAAGATGTAAATAGGTAGAGGCTATATCTAATTGTGTGTAAGATGTACGTAGGTAGAGGCTATATCTAATTGTGTGTAAGATGTACGTAGGTAGAGGCTATATCTAATTGTGTGTAAGATGTACGTAGGTAGAGGCTATATCTAATTTTGTGTAAGATGTACGTAGAGGCTATATCTAATTGTGTGTAAGATGTACGTAGGTAGAGGCTATATCTAATTGTGTGTAAGATGTACGTAGGTAGAGGCTATATCTAATTGTGTGTAAGATGTACGTAGATAGAGGCTATATCTAATTGTGTGTAAGATGTACGTAGATAGAGGCTATATCTAATTGTGTGTAAGATGTACGTAGATAGAGGCTATATCTAATTGTGTGTAAGATGTACGTAGGTAGAGGCTATATCTAATTGTGTGTAAGATGTACGTAGGTAGAGGCTATATCTAAATGTGTGTAAGATGTAAATAGGTAGAGGCTATATCTAATTGTGTGTAAGATGTAGGTAGAGGCTATATCTAATTGTGTGTAAGATGTACGTAGGTAGAGGCTATATCTAATTGTGTGTAAGATGTACGTAGGTAGAGGCTATATCTAATTGTGTGTAAGATGTAAATTGGTAGAGGCTATATCTAATTGTGTGTAAGATGTAAGTAGGTAGAGGCTATATCTAATTGTGTGTAAGATGTACGTAGGTAGAGGCTATATAATTGTGTGTAAGATGTAAATAGGTAGAGGCTATATCTAATTGTGTGTAAGATGTAAATAGGTAGAGGCTATATCTAATTGTGTGTAAGATGTAAATAGGTAGAGGCTATATCTAATTGTGTGTAAGATGTAAATAGGTAGAGGCTATATCTAATTGTGTGTAAGATGTAAATAGGTAGAGGCTATATCTAATTGTGTGTAAGATGTACGTAGGTAGAGGCTATATAATTGTGTGTAAGATGTACGTAGATAGAGGCTATATCTAATTGTGTGTAAGATGTACGTAGGTAGAGGCTATATCTAATTGTGTGTAAGATGTACGTAGGTAGAGGCTATATCTAAATGTGTGTAAGATGTAAATAGGTAGAGGCTATATCTAATTGTGTGTAAGATGTAGGTAGAGGCTATATCTAATTGTGTGTAAGATGTACGTAGGTAGAGGCTATATCTAATTGTGTGTAAGATGTACGTAGGTAGAGGCTATATCTAATTGTGTGTAAGATGTAAATTGGTAGAGGCTATATCTAATTGTGTGTAAGATGTAAGTAGGTAGAGGCTATATCTAATTGTGTGTAAGATGTACGTGTTTAGAGGCTATATAATTGTGTGTAAGATGTAAATAGGTAGAGGCTATATCTAATTGTGTGTAAGATGTAAATAGGTAGAGGCTATATCTAATTGTGTGTAAGATGTAAATAGGTAGAGGCTATATCTAATTGTGTGTAAGATGTAAATAGGTAGAGGCTATATCTAATTGTGTGTAAGATGTAAATAGGTAGAGGCTATATCTAATTGTGTGTAAGATGTACGTAGGTAGAGGCTATATAATTGTGTGTAAGATGTAAATAGGTAGAGGCTATATCTAATTGTGTGTAAGATGTAAATAGGTAGAGGCTATATCTAATTGTGTGTAAGATGTAAATAGGTAGAGGCTATATCTAATTTTGTGTAAGATGTACGTAGAGGCTATATCTAATTGTGTGTAAGATGTACGTAGGTAGAGGCTATATCTAATTGTGTGTAAGATGTACGTAGGTAGAGGCTATATCTAATTGTGTGTAAGATGTACGTAGATAGAGGCTATATCTAATTGTGTGTAAGATGTACGTAGATAGAGGCTATATCTAATTGTGTGTAAGATGTACGTAGATAGAGGCTATATCTAATTGTGTGTAAGATGTACGTAGGTAGAGGCTATATCTAATTGTGTGTAAGATGTACGTAGGTAGAGGCTATATCTAAATGTGTGTAAGATGTAAATAGGTAGAGGCTATATCTAATTGTGTGTAAGATGTAGGTAGAGGCTATATCTAATTGTGTGTAAGATGTAAATAGATAGAGGCTATATCTAATTGTGTGTAAGATGTACGTAGGTAGAGGCTATATCTAATTTTGTGTAAGATGTACGTAGAGGCTATATCTAATTGTGTGTAAGATGTACGTAGGTAGAGGCTATATCTAATTGTGTGTAAGATGTACGTAGGTAGAGGCTATATCTAATTGTGTGTAAGATGTACGTAGATAGAGGCTATATCTAATTGTGTGTAAGATGTACGTAGATAGAGGCTATATCTAATTGTGTGTAAGATGTACGTAGATAGAGGCTATATCTAATTGTGTGTAAGATGTACGTAGGTAGAGGCTATATCTAATTGTGTGTAAGATGTACGTAGGTAGAGGCTATATCTAAATGTGTGTAAGATGTAAATAGGTAGAGGCTATATCTAATTGTGTGTAAGATGTAGGTAGAGGCTATATCTAATTGTGTGTAAGATGTAAATAGATAGAGGCTATATCTAATTGTGTGTAAGATGTAAATAGGTAGAGGCTATATCTAAATGTGTGTAAGATGTAAATAGGTAGAGGCTATATCTAATTGTGTGTAAGATGTAAATAGGTAGAGGCTATATCTAATTGTGTGTAAGATGTAAATTGGTAGAGGCTATATCTAATTGTGTGTAAGATGTACGTAGGTAGAGGCTATATCTAATTGTGTGTAAGATGTACGTAGGTAGAGGCTATATCTAATTGTGTGTAAGATGTACGTAGAGGCTATATCTAATTGTGTGTAAGATGTAAGTAGGTAGAGGCTATATCTAATTGTGTGTAAGATGTACGTAGGTAGAGGCTATATAATTGTGTGTAAGATGTAAATAGGTAGAGGCTATATCTAATTGTGTGTAAGATGTAAATAGGTAGAGGCTATATCTAATTGTGTGTAAGATGTAAATAGGTAGAGGCTATATCTAATTGTGTGTAAGATGTAAATAGGTAGAGGCTATATCTAATTGTGTGTAAGATGTAAATAGGTTTGCCTATTTTAACAAGTAGCTCTTCAAAACAGTATATTTCAAATGTAGGACTACAGTGGCCCTTTAAACACAACTCTGAGCCTTATCTTGTAGGATATTTCATGTATTAAGAAGTGTATAGAAGCCAGGGAAGCAAATATAATTCTGTGACTATACAAATCTCTAGTACGCCCTCATTTGGAATATACAATTTTGGGCACCACTTCATAAAAAAAAGAAATTTTAGAGCTGGAAAAGGTACAGAGGAGGGAAACAAAACTAATAAGGGGAATGGAGGGGCTAAGTTATGAAGAAAGGCTAACCAAATTAAACTTATTTTCTCTAGAAAAAAGGCGTCTAAGAGGAGATATGATTACCTTATATAAATACATCCACGGTCAGTATAAAGATTTGTCAGGGGAGCTTTTTGTGCCAAGAGGTTTTCAACTGACAAGAGGACATCCCTTGAGGTTAGAAGTAAAAAGATTCCACCTTCAAGAAAGAAAAGTGTTCTTCACAGTAAGGGTGGTTAATCTGTGGAATTCTCTACCAGAGGAGTTGGTGACAGCGGATTCGATAGATAACTTTAAAAGGGGACTGGATTTATTTCTAATAAAAAGGGAATTCAGGGTTATCCTGGATAATTAGAGAGACAGTATTGATCCAAATTTTTTACATTTCCCTTTGAGACAATTGGCTAAGTCTCGCTTGTGTTTTTTTTTTTTTCTATTTGCCTTCCTCTGGACTAATTAATAATAAAAAAAAAACATTAAATAATTAATTAATAGTTAATCCACATATTGCAGATCAGAGGAGATCTTAAAAGGTTGAACTTGATGGACTGAAAGTCTTTTTTCAACCTTAAATACTATGGGCCTCATTCTATTATCCGGCCGTAGGAGATGCGGGGCCGCAAGGACCGGCCGCAAGCTATTCGGCTATTCTATTCCCCTCCGGCCGGGGACTCCGGCAGGCTTGCGGCCGGCGCCTTGCTATCCCTTGCGGCCGCACGCACCGGAGGAAAGCCTTTGATCTTAAACGGCTGCAAGAGTTTCGGCCGCAAGAAAGCCCCGGTTGCTATTCAATTGCTCCGGGAACCCTCTCTGCAAGGCTAAAACCGAGCCGCAGCTTACTTGCAACAAAAAGGTCCCGCAGGCACACAATTAAGCACATAATAAAGCCATCCTGCACTCTGAGGAGACTATAAAGTGATTTGAGGTGTTAGCATTCATAGCACAACATTCCCCTATACTAAAATCCGTAAATAATTTTTTTTTTAATTCTTGTCAAATATCCGTGGACAAAGTCCCGAGGGCTTGGAGCACCTCAGACCCGCAAAGGCTGCGGGATTAGCCTCCGTCAAGTCCGTAAATGGGTAAAATAGACCTACAGGTCGTAAAGGGCTTACTTACAAGTCGTAGCATAGAAAAGCCATCCTGTACTTTTATTAGAAGTGAAAGTGATGTTTGGTTTTAGAATTAATAGCTCAACATTCCCCTACTCTCAAATCTGAAAATATAGATATTTACCTTCATCTATCATGCAAGCCCGCACGGGTTTGAATAAGGAGCTACGGGCTTGATCATTGAAGTCCGTGGGACTTGTACGAATTTTAAAATCAAAGTACAATTTGGCGATGTGCAAGCTTGAGAATGTTTTGCTATTAATCCTCATGCCCCCCCATTATGTTCCCCTCATTTACAGTGCTTTGCAGTGCTGTATTGAATATATATTGGCTTCTACAATGCTGTGTTTGCGGCCCTCCACCTCCGAACCCGTACGGGTTTTAACAAGGACGAGCCTGCGGGACTATGGGATGGAAAGTAAACCGTAAATGATATATCGGATTTGGGCTGATGTGCAAGCTTGAGAGGGTGTTGCTATTAATCCTCATGTCCCCCATTATGATGCCTAGCATTTACGGAGCTTTACAGTGCCATCTCGAATTTATATTTGCATTTACAGTTTTCTGACTTTGCGGCCAGAAAACAAGATTTACGGGCGCTGGAAAACGCTTCCGCCCGTTTGCATGATATGCGGCCGGCCGTAAGGGGATATCCTTGCGGCGCCGTCCATTTGAATTGCAAGGTAAAGGTAGCTCTACACGGGGCCGTAAGACATAATAGAATGAGGGCCTATGTAACTATGTAGTGAAAAAATATGTTTGCTTTTTTAAGGGAATCGACAGTAATAAAAAAAAATTGGGATGTTCTAGTGCAGGGGTGTCAAACTCGGTCCTGGAGGGCCACACCCAGGCCTGGATTTGAAGATTTCCTTTATGTGTACATGTGAGTCAGTCAGGATGACTGCAGAAGCAATAGTCTCACCTACTTGTAGCAAGGATATCCACAAATCCAGGCCTGGGTGTGGCCCTCCAGGACCGAGTTTGACACCCCTGTTCTAGTGCTACTGTTATATTCTTCTATGGCCTGTCCGTGTATAATGCCATCAGTGTGTCTCTTTGTAAGGACTTCTAGACACAATCTTATTTGCTGATACACTCTGTATTTTACGCAGGTGGTGTCCACATAGTGGGCAGGTGGATAGAAAGTGCTGTGTATGCCGCCCTCAACATGTGCAGAGTGCAAGGTCTGTCACACCAGCAGTCCCTCAATGTCCTCAACACACTCATCCAAAAGACAGTCACAAGGGAAGAGGATACTTGTTACCCCATTCTCAGAAAAGAAGATTTTGTGACCCAGGACATTTCTTCTGCCTTGTCTGAGGACAGGTGAGTGAGGGTGTTGAGGAACCTCTCTGATATATCTGGACGGAGGTAACGAACGTCTAGCACCTTTTGCAGCCCTAGATCTAGCAAAACTGCCCCAAAGCGCTGAAAAGTTTTGAATCTACATTTCAGTTTTCCTTGTCTCGAAAAGTTGCATTGAACTCTTTCTGCCCCAAAAGTTAAAATGTTGTGAGCCAGAAAAAAACTAAATAAATTTTAGCTTATTTTTAGACATCCACATGTACTAATTATTCTCTAAATACATTTTGTAATACAGATTGCATTGAACTCGGCGTTATCAGTTCTCTCACATCTTCTAACAATAAAAGGGTGCATTTTAAATATAGATTATTTTATTATCTGGTTTTAATGTCTCTGGTATGTAGAGCCATGTGCATATTTTTACTATCTGCTTCTGTTTCATTCAACTGCCCCTTTATATAATTTTCATGAAATGTTTTCAACTGTGCACCTTTACAATATATGTTTTAATTGCTGTCTGGTTATAAACATAGTTTGATTAAATTGCTGATTTATATTGCTGCTATTCTGTTTATGTAATGCATTATTGTTAAACAGACTTTGTCAAACTGTCTAATCACACTAATCTCACTTCTTTATTTGTAACGCACCAACATATTCCATAGCGCTATATAGGGGTTAAGTGCAAGGCAAAAAACAATATTAACACATTGCAAAATAATGGAGGGCCCTGTCTTTGAGTTTAAAATCAAATGTATTATTCCCAGAGCAGCAACACAAGATTGAAAACTCATGAACTTACACATATAAATATTAATGCGGATGAGAAAAGTGGGAGCCAGAGATTTCTTCCTCCTGGGGCACCATATGGTCTGAGAGTGACCTTTATCTGAACACAGTTTATTGCATTTACTTTAATCTCCTAAAATGTCATGCAACATTTACTTGGAAACCAATGTTCTGACAGAGCACAGTGTACATATACTCTTATGCTATTATTATTATTTTATTTCTAACATGCCAACATATTTCGTAGCGCTATACTGGGGTTACCTACAAAAAGAAACACAATATTAACACATGACAAAAAGTGAAGGGCCCTGTCTAAGTATAAAAACTTACGTACATGGGGCTTTTTTCCAAAACACCTTACAAGATTGAAAACTTGCACCCTAAAGGGAATAGGAGAGGCAGAAAACTGGACATGAATAACTGATAATAGATTGGAAAGAAGTCAATTCTGTTGCTGTAAGACCGGCGCGGAGTTTACCTGGGTAAAAGATGTACAACGTTGGGAAGGCCTTTCAATTTAATAGGAATGACTAACATTGTCTACATTGTTCCCCTCAATCTCTCAGTTAGATCTGTACTTTCACCACATGGGGTGAGGGGACCATGTGTGCCGCAAACCCTCCTGCTTTCCTGGGCATCACACCCTTCAGTTTTGAGCATTCTCTTTGGTGGTGTTCTCTCTCTATAGAGTAAACTCTTATCTTACTAGATATATCTGTTTTGCATAGTTTTTTTATTTGTTATAATGGTATATTCTATAGTCAGTGGGAAGAGTTGGTCTAAATATGACTATTGTACTATTGTGTAGTGTGGGATGATAGTATGCAGGCAGGAGGATCTCTTTAGTAGTGATCTTACTTCACTTATTTTTTGACAGCTATGAGAGACAATTTAAGAACGTCAATGGTATTTTAACTATGATGTTATGGATTTTATATTGGTCACGGGAACACCCCTAGATTGTCAGGGTCTTGGTCATCTCAGCACCCCAGGTATCTTTTCCAGGTATCAGGATACATTCACAGGAAGAAGACTTAACAGTGGTACTCTCAGTGGCTAAGAGTATAGTTCCAGGCAGAGTAGTACTAATAATTCCAGTGATTTTAACTATTATATTCCCTCAGAATATATACAATATAAACATATAGTTTGCTTATGTACATTTCAATTGACAAATCTTTATTGAGGCACACACAGCATATTTATCCATAACACTACCCATTCATAGTCTCCAACCCCCCATCAGCCTACACCCTAGCCACCTGGAAGGCCTGTCCATCAAGTGATGTCAGCCCTAACTACCCCCCTGTGGTCTTGGAGCCTAACAGGGTAACTAACTTAATTGTACCCTTTGTTCCAGGGGGTATCTGAATAGATCAGAAATGGAGATACACTCTCTGATGGTGTACATGACCCTCCCTGTAATAGATTGAACCCCTGCAACCAAGGATCTTGTACCCTGTACCCCTCATCCCCAGGAGCCCCTAATAACATAATTTATGGAACTATCTGGGCAAAATGCAGCATTTACAGACTGAACATGACTAGGTACCATCCACACATCCATAACTGTACACAACATATTAACAAGTATAACGTGGCTCATTATAAACAAGATAGCTGCCAGTAAAACATGGCACACAATATGGCTGTCCCAGTCCCAGTATCCAGGCTTGCAAGACATCTTCCTGGGGAAAGGAGTCGCTCAGCTAATTCATGTTAGCCCAGGGTGCGCACCAGTCCAATAGTCCAAAACGGTCTCAGGGTCTCCCTGGGCATTGCAATAACACAATATAGTGCCACACACAAACATCTGTAGTAACATTATCTTTCTTGGGTCAGCATGGCAACCACAGTCCAGGGATTTTGGCATTGTTCTTGGTGGGGAATGGGAGGAGTTGTGTTCTTGTACCAGGTCCCAGCAGTGCCCACAATAGTCCATAGTCCCCAAAAGTCCAGTGGGCTTTCCTGGGCATCACACCCTTCAGTTTGGAGCATTCTCTTTGGTGGTGTTCTCTCTCTATAAACTCTTATCTTACTAGATATATCTGTTTTGCATAGTTTTTTTTATTTGTTATAATGGTATATTCTATAGTCAGTGGGAAGAGTTGGTCTAAATATGACTATTGTACTATTGTGTAGTGTGGGATGATAGTATGCAGGCAGGAGGATCTCTTTAGTAGTGATCTTACTTCACTTATTTTTTGACAGCTATGAGAGTATATTTAAGAACGTCAATGGTATTTTAACTATGATGTTATGGATTTTATATTGGTCTCGCATATATACAGTACGACCAGTGCATTCAATCACTGGTCTATGTGCATATAACATATTCATCTGCATGTAAATTGATTTGTTGTTGTTGTTTAATCATTCAGTCTTGTCCAACTCTCCATGACCTTATGGATCTCCACACACCAGGCCAATCTCCTGCACACTGCCCTCTGAACTCCATCAAGCTCATGTGTCATTGCTTAAATTACCTCATATATCTGTCTCTGCCTCTGTCGTCCCCTTCTTTGTGTTTCTTCAATCTTTCCCAGCATCAGAGTCTTCTCTAGGAAATCCTGTCTTCTCATAATATCGACAAAATATCTGATATTCAGCCTCATGATCATACCTTCTAGTGAACAGTTTTTTTTTGGGTTTCCTGTAGTACTGATTTATTGGATCTTCTTGCAGTCCAAGGAACTCTGAGCAGGCCAGGAAAATAAAATGTCACTGCCTCCACTTCTTCCCCAATTTATACAAATATTGGTAAATTCATACATATATCTAAATAATTTCACAGGTTTCCCTTTTGACAATTTCCATTGATATACAGTGCCTTGCAAAAGTATTCACCCCCTTGACTTTTTTACCTATTTTGTTACATTACAGCCTTAAGTTCAATGTTTTGTTAAGCTGAATTTTATGTGATGGATCGGAACACAATAGTCTAAGTTGGTGAAGTGAAATGAGAAAAATATATACATAAAACTATTTTTTAAAAATATAAAACAGAAAATTGTCATGTGCGTATGTATTCACCCCCTTTTGTTATGAAGCCCATAAAAAGCTCTGAAGCAACCAATTATCTTCAGAAGTCATGTAATTAGTGAAATGATGTCCACCTGTGTCCAATCTAAGTGTCACATGATCTGTCATTACATAAAGCCAAACTGGAGCGTACAGCTTATTGTCGTCCTGTGTACAGATTCTCCAGTCTCTGCTGTGGAGCTATGCAGCTCCTCCAGGGTTACCGTAGGACCTTTTTTGAAAGGCCCCAGAGGCTGCAACACCTAAGCAAGAGGCACCACTAACCAAACACTGCCATGAAGACCAAGGAACTCTACAAGCAAGTAAGGGACAATGTTGTTGAGAAGTACAAGTCAGGGTTAGGTTATTAAAAAAAAAAAAAAAAATACAAAGCTTTGATGGTTCCCAGGAGCACCATCAAATCTATCATAACCAAATGGAAAGAACATGGCACAACAGCAAACCTGCCAAAAGCGTCCGCCCACCAAAACTCATGGACTGGGCAAGGAGGGCATTAATCAGAGAGGCGGCACAGAGACCTAAGGTAACCCTTGGAGGAGCTGCAGAGTTCCACAGCAGAGACTGGAGTATCTGTACATAGGACGACAATAAGCCGTACGCTCCATAGTGTTGGGCTTTATGGCAGAGTAGCCAGAAGAAAGCCATTACTTTCAGCAAAAAACTAAATGGCATGTGGGAGACTCTGGTGCTCTGGTCTGATGAGACTAAAAATGAACTTTTCAGCCATCAAAGAAAATGCTATGCCTGGCGCAAACCCAACACATCACATCACCCAAAGAACACCATCCCCACAGTGAAACATGGTGGTGGCAGCAGGGACTCGGAAACTGGTCAGAGTTGAGGGAAAGATGGATGGTGCTAAATACAGGGATATTCTTGAGCAAAATCTGTACCACTCTGTGCGTGATTCGAGGCTAGGACGGAGGTTCACCTTCCAGCAGGACAATGACCCCAAACACACTGCTAAAGCAACACTTAAGTGTTTTAAGGGGAAACATGTAAATGTGTTGGAATGGCCTAGTCAAAGCCCAGACCTCAATCCAATAGAAAATCTGTGGTCAGACTTAAAGATTGCTGTTCACAAGCTCAAACCATCCAACTTGAAGGAGCTGGAGCAGTTTTGCAAGAAGGAATGGGCAAAAATCCCAGTGGTAAGATGTGGCAAGCTCATAGAGACTTATCCAAAGCGACTTGGAGCTGTGATTGCTACAAAAGGTGGCTCTACAAAGTATTGACTTTAGGGGGGGGGGGGGGTAATAGTTATACACATTGACTTTTTCTGTTATTTTGTCCTATTTGTTGTTTGCTTCACAATAAATAAAAAAAACATCTTCAAAGTTGTGGGCATGTTCTGTAAATTAAATGATGCAAATCCTCAAACAATCCATGTTACTTCCAGGTTGTGAGGCAACAAAACATGAAAAATGCCAAGGGGGTGAATACTTTTGCAAGGCACTGTAATTATTATGGGCAACCCCCGTGGAAAAATCTGTGGATGCCCATATTATAGTGTCTGATACATGTGTATTTAAATGCACTATTTGTAATTGTATGCTTTACCGTCTCAGTGAAATGATCTCTGATGTTTACTTCATGTGGATAATATTTTGTGTGTAATAAATGCAGTGAATACTTTATTCTGCAAAAAAAATTGAAACATTTCAGTCTAAGACAATAATTTAGGCAGGGAAAATGTAATAAAGGTTTTAAAAATAAAAATGTTGATGCTGCTGGAGGCATCCATGGTACTTTGGTGAAGGTTGTGTGTTTGAGAAGGTCCATTTACATTTGTGCAGTAGCAGGCCTGCCTTATGTTGGGCATGTGTAGGGGAAGCAGATAGGTAACAAATCACTTGCACTATGAATTAACCCTTCCTGTGTTTGTTTGCAGCCCATTCCCCTGGTTTGACCTGAGCTCTGTCCAGGTGAAGGAGACGACTTTTAGTCAGAACCTTGAAAATGTCCCAAGGATCCGAGAATGTTTTGAGCAGCTGTACCTCGCCGCCTTTGGTGTTCAGTTTGATACCATCAAGAATAATCTGGCTTTATCTTCCAAGGATCCTTCCTGACTTTCAGCAACATTTTTTGTGATAAAACTTGAGTCAGATAACTGAAAACACTCAATATTATCAGAAAACAGGATTGTACAAACCTTGGTACTGTTAGAATATAACTGATTATCACAAACCAAACACTGTAAATAAAATGGGGAATTTTATAGTTGTATGACATTGCTCTATTATTTAAATCTATACAAGTGGGATAAATGTAGTTAGCAATTAATATTATTATACAAAAGCACAAAACTAAAAGACAGTGGCTGATGACAGATGTAAAATTACAAACTTCAAAATAAGTATGCTGTAAGAAAATTCAATATAATAACAATTGGGTACCTGTTACTACCCCTAATTTCCTGTTAGACCATATCTGTAGCCTTTGCTGTGTCCCTTTAATTGCCACATTAATCCCTCTAGATAGTAGGTTGTTTTACTCAAACAAATGTAAGTAGAATACAGTATAAATGAACAATATACTTATATTAAACGAGATCTATACAATAAATGATTTGGTATTGTATTGTTTTACAATATAAATTAGTTATAATAATGGTGACTGCTACAATATATAAGAAGTCCCGGGTTACAGACGACAAAGGCTTTTTGTATGTTCTGTTTGTTTGAATTAAAAGAGCACAATAGCAACTTATTACAGTATAGGGGTATTATTATAATTACCACATATGAGACATTATAGTATTATTATTATTCACCAGGGCTACAAGTTGCATACAAATCTGACCTAAAGACGTTTTCAGGAACGTATCTCATCCTTAACCCGGGGACCGCCTGTAATGTGCAATTTCAGGCCCTAATAGAAACTAGTTGTTTTAATTATACTTTAATCATTAACATTATAGTTAATTATTTATTATAGCAATATTTATAATTTAAATAATTATTTTAAAAAACTATCCGATTTAGATAAAAGGCTAAACAATGAGTCATAGGCTGCTCTCACAGCAAATGCTTGTAGGTAAGGGAAACCACTTTAACACAGCAACTCTTCAGCCAATGGAAAGCATTTTTTTACTGTAACCGTACTCCTGATAATGTAGCATTGCCTGCTAGACAAAAACTCCTTGTATTTGCCCTAGTGGGCTGAGAACATCACCAACTGGGCCTGAAAAAAAGAACACATCTCTCATACTCCACTTATCAGGAAGTGATGAGACAAAGACAAAAATGGAAACTTCTACACCTGATAAGTGGAGTATGAGGGATGTGTTTTTATTTTTTTTTATCCATCAGTGAGGGTAGGGCTGGGAGAAGAGGAAAGACGGGTAACTGGATCTCATTATACATTAAACCTGCCATAAGCAGGCATGCTTGGATCAATAGATGCCAGCGCTGTTCTCCAGAAATATAAATGCCCCTGATACACATTCACCAAAGTGCCATGGATGTCTCCAGAGACTAGGCTTATGATTTTTTTTTTATGTCCCTAGTCCAAAATATTTGTTGTTGCTTTTTTTTTATTTATCCGTGTTCCTTTAAGAGATAGGATTTCATTTTTTTAATATTGTATATTTCATAAGGATAAGGGGGAGATCGAACGGAAAACTTTGGCTTAATGTTATAGTTTAGAACAAATACATATATAACAGTCCTTTTATATCCTAAGTATTTTAACAAAGAGTAAGTGTTGTTTAAATGCAGGGATTAGACAACTGTCTGTCAATGGGAACAATGATGGGGACAGAAACCATTCAAACCTTGACATTATAACTTATAATAAGTGGACCAATCTGCCAATATTCTGCTGCAGTTGTTCCTGAAGCTGTTAATTCATTTAATCTTTCCCCATGTATTAAAACATATATTGTACAAATATTAACTCAAAAGTCTCCATTTATTAATAGTATCATGGGATCATTAGACAAACAGAGCAGGGTTTAATGGAAACAATATGGCTGTTAAATTCATATCTAAGTTTCCTGGATTATGAATGCATCTGATAGAGGAGAATCAGTAGTGAATGAAAACATTTTTCACATTAAAAAAATAAACATTAATAAACGTAAGCCTAACACGGCAACATTTCTTCAGTTTTTCAGGGAGATGATTATGAGAAGGAACGCCCCTGAAAACCTAAGATAAATTAGCATAAAATTAATGATTAGTTGTAGCCAAACAGAGCGGCTACAACAATGTATCAATTTCCCTTTTACTGGCTGAGACGAAGCAGCCAAGATACACTGTGTACTAGTTAATTATAGGATCAGGCGTGCACAAAACCAGTCCCACCATTTTGTTCTTAAAATATTATAGTGGTTCAGGTCCATTCTCTTAGTATATGGGCAAATGGTGTGAGCCTGGCTTCTCGCATATATACAAGGAGTTACAGTAACTTCATGGTTTCACTCCTTCAAATAGATTGTAAGTTTGCAATATTGTGTCAGTGCCTTGGAAACAAGCTCTATGTACATTTGCTTTTATGCTCAAAAACAGGGCTCCCTATTCTTTACAAGGTGTTAAGTTTTTTTTTTTTTTTTGCCATGTACTCAACCCCTGTACAGCGCTACGGAATATGTTGGTGCAATATAAATAAAGATATTAAGTAATAATAATAAAAAAACACAAATAACTTTCAAGGCCCTCATAAGACAGCACGTCCGAGTAGGCCAACCCGACGCGTTTCAGCAGGCTACATAACTAGTGAGATCTATAACATGTTATAATAGCGCGCACACACACACAATCATGACACAGTAAAGGGGTCACACAGTGTGACTTGGGGTGGTAGAACATGACTACATGAATCAGTAGCCCAACCCATCGCATTACTCTGGGACTGACTCAGAGGCTCATAAACGACTGGTGTGGGGCTAATTACTCCTTGGCTCAATGGCGTTCCACTTAAAGGAACATGGAAATTTTATGGATTTAACTAGATGTATACATGTGGCGTAGCTAGACTTTCTACCACCCAGGGGCTATTCCTGAGTTTCCCTCTACCCTCCAGGTACAAACATTATACATCACTGTGTATCTATTTAGTTTTATGAACTTTATTTTATTAAGAAGTGTTTATAAGTTTACTGCCTAAATCCAACAAATAGACACTGTAAAGGTCTGCCTACTGCAGTATATAGAAACACTATAGGACTGGATAGGCAGTGTAGTGTCCTATCCCTATCTGCGACCACGTCTCAGCAGAATTTTGCTGAGAGATGGTCAGTGACTGATTAGTATGAGAAACAGGCCAATCACAGGAAGCCAATACATTTTAATACAGTGTGATGCAACTTGTGCAGGGAGGAATCGTGGGATGTGTAGTCCTCTGAAGCTGGAAGCTGGAGGAGACAGACACTACTGTGAAAGATCTCTACATTGAGCTTCTGTTGGCTTGAAGGTTAGTTAAGGCGTTAAAATCCATAACCAGATGCAGTGTTTCTATTGGGATGTTCACTATTTAAGCAGCTCTGGGGTGTGGAAAACATGTTTAAAAAATAAATATAAATATATTTAGGATGAATCAATGTAATGTGTGTGTGTCTGATATAGTTACATACATAGGCCCTCATTCAATTGCAATTTGGCCAATTGAATAGGGCTCTAAATAAGCACATACCATATTTTTTTTAACAAAGTTTTAAGTTAATGAACAAGGTTTTCACGAACTAAAAACTTATTTAAAAAAATATATGCTATGTGCTTATTTAGTGCACTATTCAATTGGCCAAATCTCAATTGAATTAGGCCCATAGTATTTAAGTTTGAAAAAAGACTTTCAGTCCATCAAGTTCAACCTTTTAAGATCTCCTCTGATCTGCAATATGCGGATTAACTATTAATTAATTAGTTGTATAAAAAAAATATATATATTAAAAAAAAAAAAAATCCCTCTTGATCCCAGACACCGGCGACCGGACTTCTCCCTGGATCAATAATGCCTCGCTAATTATCCATGATAACCCTGAACTCCCTTTTTAGTTAGAAATAAATCCAGTCCCCTTTTAAAGTTATCTATCGAATCTGCTGTCACCACCTCCTCTGGTAGAGAATTCCACAGATTAACCACCCTTACTGTGAAGAACACTTTTCTTTCTTTAAGGTGGAATCTTGTTACTTCTAATCTCAAGGGATGTCCTCTTGTCAGTTGAAAACCTCTTGGCACAAAAAGCTCCCTTGACAAATCTTTATAGTGACCCTGGATGTATTTATATAAGGTACTGTATATACTCGAGTATAAGCCGACCCGAGTATAAGCCGAGGCACCTATTTTACCACAAAATACTGGGTAAAATGAGTGACTCGAGTATAAGCCGAGGGTGGGAAATGTGCTGCCCCCTGTGTCCCTCTTGTGCCCTCGGGGTCCCCCTCTCTCTCCCGTGTCTCTTCTCCCCTCTCCCTTCCCTGTGTCTCTTCCAACCTCTCCCTTCCCTGTGTCTCTTCTCCCCTCCCTTATCACCCTCCTCAACCCCCCTCCTCATTCTCAACCTCCCTCCTCAACCCCACTCCTCATCCTCCCTCCTCATCCTCATCTTCAACCTCCCTCCTCAACCCCCCTCATCCTCAACCTCCCTCCTCATCCTCCCTCTTCATCCTCCCTCCTCAACCTCCCTCCTCAACCCCTCCATCCTCATCCTCCCTCCTCATCCTCCCTCCTCAACCCCCCCATTCTCATCCTCCCTCCTCAACCCCCCATCCTCATCCTCCCTCCTCAACCTCAACCTCTCTCCTCATCCTCAACCTCCCTCCTCAATCCCCCCATCCTCAACCCCCTCCTCAACCCCCCATCCTCATCCTCAACCTTCCTCCTCATCCTCAAACTCCCTCCTCAACCCCCCCATCCTCATCCTCCCTCCTCAACCCCTCATCCCCAACCTCCCTCCTCAACCCCCCCCCTCCTCAACCCCCCCATTCTCATCCTCCCTCCTCAACCCCCCCATCCTCATCCTCCCTCCTCAACCCCTCCTCCTCAACCTCTCTCCTCATCCTCAACCTCCCTCCTCAATCCCCCCATCCTCAACCTCCCTCCTCAACCCCCCATCCTCATCCTCCCTCCTCATCCTCAACCTCCCTCCTCATCCTCAACCCCCTCATCCTCCCTCCTCAACCCTCCCTCCTCAACCCCCCTCCTCATCCTCAACCTCCCTCCTCATCCCCCCATCCTCATCCTCCCTCCTCAACCCCCCCTATCCTCGACCCCCTCCTCATCCTCAACCTCCCTCCTCAACCTCAACCCCCTATCCTCGACCCCCCTCCTCATCCTCAACCTCCCTCCTCAACCTCAACCCCCTCCTTAACCCCCCCTCAACCCCCCTCCTCAACCTAAACCCCCCTCAACCCCCCTCCTCAACCTTCGGCACCAGGTATATGCTAATGACGCAGCGCGCATGTGACGTCACATGCGCGCCGGGTCAAGAAGGAGGCCGGAGCAGAAGCAGGTAAGTGAAGGGATAGGGGGAGGTATTTAGGGGGGGTAGAATGAGGAGGGGGGTTAAGGTTGAGGTGGGAGAATGAGGAGGGGGGTTTAGGTTGAGGAGGGAGAATGAGGAGGGGGGGTTGAGGATGAGGAGGGGGGAGGGAAAGAGACACGGGGGGGTTAGAGAGACACGAGGTGGGGGGGTGGGAGTGACTCGAGTATAGGCCGAGGGGGCCCTTTTTAGCCTTAAAAAAATGGATGAAAAACTTGGCTTATACTCGAGTATATACGGTAATCATATCTCCTCTTGGACAACTTTTTTCTAGAGAAAATAAGTTTAATTTGGTTAGTCTTTCTTCATAACTTAGCCCCTCCATTCCCCTTATTAGTTTTGTTTCCCTCCTCTGTACCTTTTCCAGCTCTAAAATGTCCTTTTTATGAAGTGGTGCCCTAAATTGTACTCCATATTCCAAATAAAGGTGTACTAGAGATTTGTATAGTGGCAGAATTATATTTGCTTCCCTTGCTTCTATACCCTTCTGAATACATGCTAATATTTTATTTGCCTTTGCAGCTGCTGCTTGGCTTTGAGCACTGTTACCTCGATGGGTGTCCACAAGCACTCCCAAATCCCTTTCAATATCTGATACACCTAGATTTGCTCCATTAAGATTATAAATTGCATGGCTATTTTTCCTTCCCAGATGCATAACTTTACATTTATTCGTATTAAATCTCATCTGCCATTTAGATGCCCATTCCTCAATTTTATGTAAATCCCCTTGGAGGGAAAGCACATCATTATCTGATTTAATTACCTTGCACAACTTCGTGTCATCAGCGAAAATGGAGACACCGCACTCCAATCCTACCTCTAAGTCATTAATAAATATGTTAAAATATGTTAAAAAGGAGAGGACCTAATACTGAACCCTGAGGAACCCCCACTTACCACATTAGTCCAATCGGAGTATGTTCCATTTACAACAACCCTTTGCTTCCTGTCTTTTTGCCACCTCTCAATCCATGAGCAGATATTTACTGCAACTCCTGTATCTCTTAGTTTGCACAATAGTCTCCCATGTGGCACTGTATCAAAAGCCTTTGCAAAATCCAAAAAAGACTACATCCACTGAGTTGCCTTGATCCAGGTTCCTACTAACCTCCCCATAGAAACTAATTAGATTTGATTGACATGACCTATCCCTCATAAATCCATGATGACTCCTATTTATTCATTTAATTTTGTTCAAATAGACATATTCTTGTATATTATCCCTTATTAACCCTTCTAAAAGCTTCCCCACTACAGAAGTGAGGCTCACTGGTCTATAATTCCCCGGATTTGCTCTTGCTCCCTTTTTAAATATAGGTATCACCTCTGCTTTTCTCCAGTCATCTGGTAGAGACCCTGTGTTGAGTGAATCTTGAAAAATTAAATATAATTGTTTGGCTATTACAGAGCCCAGTTCCCTTAGTACCCTTGGATGTATTCCATCAGGACCCGGGGCTTTATTAACATTTATTTTTTCCAACCTCTTTTGGATTACTTCCTGTGTTAACCAATTATTTGGCAAAGGTAGTGTAGCCCTATTATGTTGCCGTGTCCCAACCACTGGTACCTCCCTTGTGTATACCGAAGAAAAGAACCTATTTAGCTCATCTGCCTTTTCTTGGTCACTAATTATCAGACGGCCTGTGTCACATTGTAATGTTCCTATAGCTTCCTTCCTCACCTTCTTCCCATTAATATACTTACAAAATATTTTAAGGTTAGTCTTACTCTCTTTTGCAATTAATTTTTCATTTTCTATTTTAGCCAGTCTAATCACCCTTTTGCAAGCCTTATTGATTTCCTTGTATTCCTGTAAAGCAGTCTCTGTCCCCTCTTGTTTGTATAATTTAAATGCCTGTTTTTTGCTCTCTATCTTGATCTTTAAATCATTGTTAAGCCACATTGGATGGGATTTACTCCTTTTACTTTTATTCCCACATGATATATGCCGATGTGTATGTATATTTAGTAAGGATTTAAATGTTGTCCACTTGTGGTCAGTGTTTTTACCTGCCAGTTCTCTGTCCCAGTCTATACTTTGTATTGCTGCCCTTAGACCGTTAAAATCTGAGCTTTTAAAAAGGTTGCCCTATTTCAACATTTGATACCATATCAATATTATTTGTAATGAGTAAATCTAAGATAGCTTCATTTCTAGTAGGCTCTTGTATAACCTGGGCCAGATAATGATTCCTGAGTGTATTTAAGAACCTGCTCCCCTTAGCTGAACTGCTGGTCTCATTTATCCAGTTTATTTCAGGGTAATTAAAATCTCCCATTATTAGAACTTGCCCATGCTTATCTGCATTTCCAATCTGTAACAATAATTGTATTTCCTCACTTTCAGCTATATTTGGGGGTTTATAGCATACTCCTACTAATATTCTTTTGGAATTTGCTGCTCCGCTATTTAACTCTACCCACAAACATCCAGCTTTATCACTAGGTCCACCATAAATATCTTCTTTGACTATAGGCTTAAATTCAGGCTTAACATACAGACAAATCCCTCCTCCTCGTTTACCATTGCCTCTATCTTTCCTAAATAGGTTATAACCATCCAGATTAACAGTCCAGTCATGAGATTCATCCCACCACGTTTCAGTAATGCCTATTAAATCCCATTTTTCATTCATTGCTAATAATTCTAACTCTCCCATTTTTCCTGGCAAGCTTCTGACATTAGCAAGCATACATCTTATGTTATGAGTCTGTAGTTCTGAAGTGCCTGCCACTGTACTTAAATTACTTAGTACTACCTCCCTATTGACTATACTACCCCTACCCCCATCTCTTCCCCTATGAGTTGTTAATTCATCCCTTATACCCTCTACACTTTCTAGCACATTACATTCATCTAGTCCCTACCCCCACCTACTAGTTTAAAAACTCCTCCAGCCTTTCTACCATCCTATCCCCTAGCACAAAAGCGCCCTCATCATTAAGGTGCAATCCATCCCTACTGTAGAGATTGTACCGAAGTGAGAAGTAAGCCCAGTGCTCTAAAAACCCAAACACCTCCTTAGTGCATTACACCTTTAGCCACATGTGTTAGATTAGAAAAAGATAAACACAGTGAAGCTTAGATACACTTTTAATAAAATAAAGTACATAAAAGTAAATGGATACAACACCAATTTTAATTAGAAAAGGAGATTACATCCGTTAGGATCACCTGTATAATTTCACTATTTGCATGTACTAACCTGTGACCCACAATGGGTTCCTCCTAACCTAGAGAGTGCGGATCTATTATGTCACCCCAAAAGCTTACTTACGTGTCCCTTAGTAACACAACTGTTAATTTTGGGCATAGTATAAAGTACGCCGAGTTTAGAAGGAACCCTTTGTGGCTCACAGAATCACCTTAGTAATTTCCCTATTTGCATGTACTAACCCAAGGCATTTAATTTAATTTTCTTTTAAATTATTTTTTTATTTGCTTTTAATTATGTTTATTTCAAATATTGTTAATAAAGAGTTAGTTTTACTTTCTTGCCTGGATTCTCACATTTCAATAATAATAATTAAAAAGATAACTGATCTCCACTATTGCCTTTATCATATTATGTCTGGTATGTTCAGTATTTCACATGATATATAAGCTAGTATCTGACCCCTATCTCTATGTGTTCTCCTAGATTGCCATTGCTGTAAACATGGATGGTGAGATTGGCTGTAATCCATTTTTGCTTTGAGAGGACAGTGATTTTTCATGACAGTGATCTTTCAGACAGTAACTACTTCCTTTACTACCAAACTCTACAGTGTAGTGTGATCCCTGCTGGCAACCAATTTTTCAGATTCCCAAGTGTAATGTTTCTTTGAATTATGAGAGATCATCTGAAGGAAACCAGACACTTGCTTGGTCCTTTCTTTGGACTCGGCTGATCCTTAGGAATGGTTCCATGAGACAATATTTCTATATCAGCCCTTGCTGTTTGATGAACTGATTGTATGTTAGAGGGTCGTAGGACACTCCTGTCTGAGACTTTTGCTCCAGGAACAGGCCCATGTTGTCTCGATGATGCAGGGAGATGCTACGGCTCCAAGGAGGTTCAGTAATGCCCAGTAGGTCTCTGATCAGCAAGGAGATGGTCTGCAAAAGTTAAAGGGATATCTAAGTTTCCTGGATTATGAATGCATCTGATGGAGGAGAATCAGAAGTGTATGAAAAAAAATGTTTGCATAAAAAAATATCAAAATAAACATTTAAACACTTACCATGAAGTTAGCAAAATCTATTGTAATTTCTGACAGTTTAAAATTAAGGTTAACACGCCCTCCAATTTGTTTTGGTCAATCCAGTTAGAGAAAGGTTTCAGACATAGCACTATGTTAGTTGCTATGGCAACACCACACAGCATAGCTAAGCAGCAGGGGTGAGTCATATACCAGCAGTGACAACACTGCTCTCCTATTGGCTGTGGTGCAAAGCAGCATGGGATATGTAGGCAAAGGAGCCTGAGAAATGTAGTGTATCACTGACATGAGACAGGAAGCGACAAGGAGCAAGCTGCAAGGAGATTGGCTGAGCAAGCAACGGCAGGTAAATAGTGGGTTAATATTGCTCCCTGCATGCTGATTGGGTGGGGAGGCACACCAGGAAGTTGTGTAGACACCCCCCGGGGTGTCAACATAATCATTAGACTGATTTTTAGATATTAATAAACATAAAATATTTTAGGAGGAGATGTGCTGCATACACATAGGCTGCTTTTTGCTTACAAAGTGCAGAAATGTATTAATCCAGCTCACTTAGATATCCCTTTAAGAGTGGTTAGCAGTGAGCTGTATGCAATCACAAACAGAAGGCAATGAATAATGTCGGTGTGACTGGAGGTAAGTGTAATGTTTAGGGTGAGTATGTGAAGCTTTAGGTTACATGTGATACTAGAAATGAAGGAGATGAGTTTGTGTAAAATGTAACTTATTTGAGGCTGCAGTGTGTGTTGGAGGCTGGAAATAAATGAGTGTCCGAGTCTGGAAGTGAGTGTGTAAATGAAGATGAGGCTAAGTGAGACTCAAGATTAATGCATTTGTGAAATAGTTAGCTTGTATGCAAGACTGGTGGTGCAGATCTGGGTACAAGGCTACAAAAATGTATGTGAGGGTAGAAGTGATTTAATGCATGAGGCTGGAATGTGTCTATAAAATGTTTGAGGCTGGAAATAAATGAGTGTCTGAGGCTGGAAGAGAGTGTGTATGCAAGACTTATTGTTAATTTCGGTTTACAAGGCTAGAAAAGTGCGTGTGGCACTGAGGGTGACTAGGTTGAGGATGAATGCGTCTTGAGGATGGATCTTGAAGATGTCAGAGCCAATGGTTTGTGTTTGTGTGTGTGTGTGGGGGGGAGTTGTATCAGAGACTCCTCACTGAGTGCAATTAAAGATGCTTGTGTATAGAGGTTGGAGGTATGTGCAGTTCTACTAACCTTCATGTGCTCAAAGTCGGTGACTCCGATCTGAGGAAGGTTGGAGCAGTTGACATGAATCAGCTTCCTGCCATTTATACAGTTTTCTGTGAAACATTCCTGTGTAACGAGACAGATCAAAGGCTAAATGTGTTAACTAGCGGAATATAGCTACTATAAGATGCCTACCTGTTAGACAGGCAATTAATAGATTTACGGCCATCTGCCTGTCTATCTATCCAGTTCTGCCTATGTTTAGATATATAGGACAATGTCCTGAGTACTGATATATTGTTGCTGGGTAACTATTGTTTTCTGTGTAGGTTATTGTGTTGGATGCTTGATTTTGCCAGGATAAGTTGTTTTGGTCATGCCTCTGTGTATTGTTGTATTGATCATGATGTCTCTGTGTTCATCATGTCACTCTGTGTTAACGAGTTTATCACGTTATTCTGTATATTGTGTCGATCATGTCTCGTTGTGTCATTATGTTGACTATGTATCTTTTCATGTTTTTTTTTTCCCCCAAAAGTTTTTATTAGGTAACATTAGTTCCAACGTGAAACCATTACTTTTACAGCATCAAAATGCGTAATTGACAGAAAAATATGAAATAATTCCCCGTCTGACACAGTATACAAAGTTGTTTGGAAGACCAGGTAGATATTAATTGTTCATAAGAAATAGGACCTATCCCCACCTGTGGGAAGGCCTAACCAAACCTAAGTTACCTAAATATTTTCATATTTTTAAGGATAACAACAGTAATAAATGATACTTTTTAAAGAACTCGGTGTGATACTCACCTAGAGCTAAAAATAACTTATTTAAAAATGTAAAAAGAAAAAATGGTTCTTATTGAGCAAAAACAAAAATGTAAAACATTGTACAGGATTGATCTAGAATTTTATAGCAAACATGATATTTTCATATTTTTAGGATAACAGTAATAGATTATACTTTTCATGTTTTGATCATGTTTTTCTCTTTTATTGAGTTGCTATTAGCCCAGTGTGGTGTTGTGTTGTCAAGCTCGCTTTGTTGTTGCTCTGTTTGTTGTTGCTATTCTTTGATGTCCTGTGTGTTGCTATGTTGATGATGTCTTTTTCTTTGATCATGTCTCTGGGTGTTCCTGCTTTGATCAAAACCCTATTTTATTGAGTTGCTCATACTTCTCTGTATGTTGTTATGCTGTTTTTGTTGATGTTGTGAGTTTTTTGCTCTTCTTGGATGTCCCTCTATTTGTTATTATGCTATTGTTGTGTTGATCATGTCTCTCTGTATGTTGTTGTGTCAATCATGTCTGTGTGTCATTGTGTTAATCATATGTCTGTGTGTGTTGTTTTGTTAGACATGTCTCAGCGTGCAATTGTGTCAATCATGTCTCTGTGTACTGATCACGTCTGTGTGTTACTGTGTTGATCATGTCTCTGTATTGTTGTGTTGATCTCATCTGTGTGTGTTATTGTGTTGATCATGTAAATATGTACTGTTTTGATGATGCCTGTGTGTGCTGGTGCTATCAAATTGTGAGTTGATGATCTGTGTGTGTTATCACGCTGTTTGTTGATAAATAGAAAACAAAATATGCACTAGATATGAAACAGAGACCACAACAAGTACTCAAAGAATACATGTTTCTCTAGGAGTACCGGTGTCACACTCATATGTATGTAAAGAAAAATCACTATAGAATTGTAAAAAAGGAAAATATGATTAATGCGCACTCATTGGTCAACGCAAATAATTATAAGCTCCGAAATGTGATGAGAAGTAACCCTAATATACAAATTCTAACTCTGTTATATTAGGAGTTTGAGTTTACATTACTAGAGATACACTTACAAATTGCAATAATAGAGTTTTGTCAAGACACTGGAGTTTTATTCTGACACTAGATACAAAGCATTGCTGATCCAACGTAATATTTAACCGAGGGTACGATTCAATACAGTGAGTGTTTATTAACCTAATATTAGCTCTTTGTTCCACTTTACATCACACTGTATTTAAATGATCACTTCTCTACGGCAGTCATTTTCATGATAACTCTTATGGTTTATTGAAACAAGAATTACTTTCCCATATGTGGGATATATTCTTGGCAGAGTAGTTGTAAGCCTGGCAATGCTGTTTGCCACACAATGCGAGGATATGGGCCCTCTGAGCCCCTTCAGTGCTCACTGCGAGCCACAACTTTCCTGCTTTGCAATGATCACCTTCGGCGCTCCTTGTAAGTCCACCGATGAGCGTCCTTGTCGCTCATCGAGTGGCTCACAAGAGCGCCTTTGGTGCTCATTGCAAGCCTCTCACCCTGTGTACTTTATAGGAGTTGCGCTTGAGCGTTACTGGCTTTGGTTGTGTTACTGACTTGGGGTAAATGATAGTGGCTTGGATTAAGTGTTACTGCTTAGGGCTCCTTTTTACGTTCTACAGGCTAGTTTTACGTCCTTCGGTCTTATTTTCATTGTGTTTTTTTTTTTCCGTCAGACATTTTTTTCCTCGCTTAGGCGATTTTCGATCATTAAAAAAACAGCAAATATGGCTCAAATTACCTTGCAACCTCGCTCACAGGCTCCCTGCCTCTCTCACTATGCTGTGTGCATGTATGTAAGTTAATTTGAGGCATATTTGTTGTTATTTTCAGGTCTTTGGAGTTCCGTGGTTCGGCCATTGAAGTCGTAATTTGGCGAGGCGCACAGTGCATGTATGGGTTTCGGTCATAAGTGGTACGGGTTGTAAGTCCTGCGTGCCTCAACTGCTCGCCTTACTTTGAGAGGCTCGCAATGAGCACCTGTGGCTTGCCTTGCAGTTGCGCTTAAGTCCCACGGGCAGCGCAAGTCCTGCGAGCCTCAACTGCTCGCTTCGCAAAACTTGCGGTCGCAAAGTGTGACCAACATCGTAAGCGTTCCCAACACTGACAACTATATATATATATATATATATATATATATATATATATATATATATATATATATATATATATATATATATATATAACATACATATACACACATACATATACACACACACAAGCGACTTGCCCGTCAAAAAATGACTGCAATAAGATTGTAAGGCAGGTAATGTTTGTGTGCAAAATAAATTTTGTTGGTGTTTTAAGATCCTTCGACGCTCATTGTGAGCCTCGTGGTGAGCGCCTTTGGTGCTCATCGCGTGGCTCGCAATAGGCACCTTCGGCGATCATTGCGAGGCTCTTGGTTGTTTGTGTGCTATGAGCAGCGTTGTTTTTTTGGGGGGTATGGCAATGAATAAAATAAGAAATTAATATACTTTACCTATTGTGAAGTAATATATGCAGCATTGTGTTGAAGAGCTGGCAATCTGTTTTCATGTTGCTGCAGCATCAGTGCTGTGGAGCTGCTGTGTAAATGTCATGAATGTGTGCAGTGTGTAGTGTAATAGTGTGCGTGCCGGAGGCAAATCCGTTAGGGTAGCTGTGTACTTCCGGATTGTCTTCTAAAATGGCGCCTAATGTGTGGTATGCGGCAGTGGCTGATTTTGCATCCTTGTTTTCGGATGTCGTCTGACTTTTTCGGAAAATCCGTAGGTGTTTGGTGGTGTTTTGCATGTTTAGGGTCCGTTAGCCTCGTTTTCGTTTTGTTAGGCGGACATTTTTTCTCTCGCTTAGGGGATATTCTGTTGTCTAAACTCTGTAATTTGGACTTAAATCGAGGTGTAACTTCACTTGCAGAGGTCCTTGCTGTGGGTAAGCTTTTTATGTGTTTGTTGTGTGTATTTCTTGTTTTTCAGGCTGCGCGTTTTTTCGGATTTTGTACGTCTTTTTCGGAAAGTCTGTAGGTGTTTGGTGGTGTTTTGCGTCTTTAGAGTCCTGTAACCTCGGTTTCTTCGGCGGCCATTTATACTCTCGCTTTGGGGATTTTTGGGTATCTAAACTCTTTTATTTCGAGTGAAATTGAGGTGTAACTTTAGTTTTCAAGGTCCTGGCTGCCTCCCCTTGCTGTAGGTAAGCTTTTTATGAATTTGTTCTGTGTATTTATTGTGTTTTTCGTGTTTTCGGGCGGTAAGGTCTTATTTTTACGTGGTCGTAACGTGTCTCGTATTTGTTTGTCGTATTTGTTTGCCAGCAACTGAGGCCCTTTCTTCGCTATGCGAGCCCGCAGCGTTAGCAACAACCTGCTTGCTCACAACTATATATGTGATATATATCATTTGTGGTCGGGTACCTCTCCTACGTCGTGGTGTAGCTGAATTGTGGTAGTAGCTACGGGCATCTGGCCTGCTTAGAGGGCCGGATGAGTCCTTGGACATGGAAAGGAGACTGATGGGGCAAAGGCAGCAATTAGGCACTTAGCGGAAGCCAAAAGCGTTACCTAGGAACACGGGCAAGGACACGGTTTAGTAGATATTCTACATTGAGTGTCATGAATCAGCCAGTGGCCATATTGGATTTGGCCTGAATAGCCGGTGGCCATATTGTGTATGGGCATGACAGTTCATGGCTCAGTCTGCATCCATATTGGGACTGGCAGTATTGGTCACACCCAGGGGCCATCTTGGACTGGAACTGTTATCTGCCACATGTTATTGAACAGAAGGTTTTGGGCTCCCAGAGCCACTGTTATAATGTTATATATTCAGGGCAGAGTCCCACTGTTATTGTTATGCATTCAGAGAAGAAGCAGTTTACCACGTCACCACTAATAAAGTCGTCATAACGCATTAAGTGGACTGGCGTGGGAAGTACTGCCTCAACTCATAACATGTGGGAAAGGGAGAGATGCTGTGGGTTATAAAATGTTGTAGTGGTATTATCTGTAGCAAAAAAGAGTGGGCAATAGTAAAATGTTAAACTTTATTGGTTAGATGAAAACACCGACGATTAAAAAACTTTAAAAAGGGAAAGAATAAAAACAAACTGTACAAATTTCTTTGGACAGAAACAACTGCAAACCTAATGACCACTGGACAAATGTCACTCATTAAGTGGGGTTTTAAGCAGTATTATAAATGAGAAACAGAGAGTGAATGGGTACAGGCTTGAAGTACTATACAAAAAAGGGTGTATATCGTTAAAGTAATGGGCCAGACCTTCCTATATCCACTTGTGCTATAAAAATATATCTCCCCAGCACAGGGAGACGCTGATATACTATATGCGAGTATACAGAGAGTGAGCTTGCCTGGAATGGCTCAAATTATACTTACACCACTAAAATAGTTGTGGTGTTATACTCTAATAAGAGGAAATGCAATATCTGGACATTCAAGAGCCAAATCGTTTGAATGGTTGAATTATACATATACCACTCAAATAACTGGGGCACTGCACTTTAATAAGAGGCAATGAAGTACTTGGTGATTTAAGAGCCAAACTGCAGAATTTTTTGTATGCAAACAAATCTGTTGCTCATAAGCATACTACCACGCTATCTATATTTTCCTAGTTTATGATATACTAGGTTACAAACCGTTACTGGGGAGATATATTTTTATAGCACAAGTGGATATAGGAAGGTCTGGCCCATTACTTTAACGATATACACCCTTTTTTGTATAGTACTTCAAGCCTGTACCCAGTCACTCTCTGTTTCTCATTTATAATACTGCTTAAAACCCCACTTAATGAGTGACATTTGTCCAGTGGTCATTAGGTTTGCAGTTGTTTCTGTCCAAAGGAATTTGTACAGTTTGTTTTTATTCTTTCCCTTTTTAAAGTTTTTTTTAATCGTCTGTGTTTTCATCTAACCAATAAAGTTTAACATTTTACTATTGCCCACTCTTTTTTGCTATATATATTTAGAGTGTGATGCACTAATGGGCTCTATTCCCTAAAGATTTTTTTCTGCTAGTGGTATTATCTGTAAATATATTGTATTGTAATGTGGGAGCCATGTTATGTGCAGTCATCCATATTGGGTCTGATACAGATAGTAACCTGAGTAGATCACCCATCTGCCCTCCAGCTATCACCTAAAGTAAACACTTGAAGTGATAGCAAGGCCAGAACAAAGGGGTCTTTACAGACATTGAGGCACCTTAACCCCATGGGGTCTTCAGCCCAATACCAGGGTCATAGTACAGGAGCAAATAGATGTTTCTCCCTTGAGAGCCAGAGACCGAGTGAATTAGGTAGCCACACCTAGTGGGTGGCCCATGGGAGGGGTCTGGAAGTTCCCAGAGCTTACCTCTAGTCCATTGGCCAGAGGTAATCAAGTTACTCTGGAGATTACCCAATTGGCCAAGAGGAAGATGAGGGTTGGACAAGGGGGTAGCCACTCCCTGTACTGGTTTTGTGAGTTGTTTAAATACTTGTGTAAAAATAAAGAAGTTGTTCTTAATTTTCATACTTTGACTAAGCATGTATTATTGACCCAGAGGCATATGCTTGTAGAGAGCTTGTTCCGACTCCCTACTAAGGTGCTCCCAGGTACACTACCACAGCAGCTGGGACTTATGCCTTTGTACTGACAAAGACTGTCCATAGGTCTAGAGTCACCCAAACTTAGGTCTAAACCTACTGGGAATAAGAGTACTAGGATACTCTAGATCCCATCATCATAGTAGGTTGTGACATTGAGGGCTTGTTGAAAGTCACGTGACAATGAAAAGCCAGGTGTCTTTGGTCATGGACCAGGACGCTGAAGGGGTCTGAATCGACAAGAAGGTGCTTAGTGAAGGTCGAAAGCGTTACCTTGAAACATGGGCGAGGCCGCGGATTAGCAGATACGGGATGAATCTACAAAAAGGGCTTGTTGAAAGCTACACAGCGATAAAAAGACGTTTCCTTGGCCATGGAAAGGAAACCAAAGGGATGAAATGATCAAGGTAGTGCCTAGCGATGGGTGATTTAGGACTGGGGGCTTGTAGAAAGCCACATGATGATGAAAATGTGCGTCTTTGAGCATGGAGAAGACACCAAGGGAGTTGAAATTTTTCGAAAGTAGTGCCTAGCAAAGTAAATGCACTTACGGGCAGCCTAGAGGCCCAAAACCAACTTGAGGATGCACTGCTCCAACTTACTTGCAGAAACAGCTAGACCCCCAGTGGCCCATAGCCTTGATTTTGTGCACTGGCATATTGCCCTCTCTCTCTGTGCATCCTCTGCCTGTCTCCCTTCTCTCTCTCTGTGGCCTTTGTCTCTAGCTTTGTGCCCTCTCTCTGGGCTCTGTGTGGGTTGATAATAACTGTGTGTGTGTATGTAATATGCTTTGTATTTTGGCGATGTGTTTTGATGATGTCTGTGTTTGTTATATTATCACTGTTTAGTCTGTGCGTTTTATTCTCATGCTGTGTGTTGATGATGTCTCTCGGTCATGTCATCACTCTGTGTATTGATGATGTTTCTGTGTGTTGGTGATCTCTCTCTATTATGTAATCACTCTGTGTATTGATGATGTTTCTGTGTGTTGGTGATCTCTCTCTATTATGTAATCACTCCGTGTATTGATGATGTTTCTGTGTGTTGGTGATCTCTCTCTATTATGTAATCACTCCGTGTATTGATGATGTTTCTGTGTGTTGGTGATCTCTCAGTCATGTCATCACTCTGTGTATTGGTGATGTTTCTGTGTGTTGGTGATCTCTCTCTGTCATGTAATCACTCTGTGTATTGGTGACGTTTGTGTGTGTTGGTGATCTCTCTCTATTATGTAATCACTATGTGTATTGATGCCTCTGTGTGTTGGTGATCTCTCTCTGTCATGTAATCACTCTGTGTATTGGTGACGTTTGTGTGTGTTGGTGATCTCTCTCTATTATGTAATCACTATGTGTATTGATGCCTCTGTGTGTTGGTGATCTCTCTCTGTCATGTCATCACTGTGTATTGGTGACGTTTGTGTGTGTTGGTGATCTCTCTCTATTATGTAATCACTATGTGTATTGATGCCTCTGTGTGTTGGTGATCTCTCTCTGTCATGTCATCACTCTGTGTATTGGTGACGTTTGTGTGTGTGTTGGTGATCTCTCTCTATTATGTAATCACTCTGTGTATTGATGATGTTTCTGTGTGTTGAGGCTGTCTCTCTCTATATTGATGACGTCTCTATGTGTCGGTGATCTCTCTCATGTAATCACTCTGTGTATTGATGAGGTCTCTGTGTGTTGGTGATCTCTCTCTGTCATGTAATCACTCTGTGTATTGATGAGGTCTCTGTGTGTTGGTGATCTCTCTCTGTCATGTAATCACTCTGTGTATTGATGATGTCTCTATGCGTTAGTGAGGTCTTTGTGTGTTGGTGATCTCTCTCTGTCATGTAATCACTCTGTGTATTGATGATGTCTCTGTGCGTTAGTGAGGTCTTTGTGTGTTGGTGATCTCTCTCTGTCATGTAATCACTCTGTGTATTGATGATGTCTCTGTGCGTTAGTGAGGTCTCTGTGTGTTGGTGATCTCTCTCTGTCATGTAATTACTATGTGTATTGATGATGTCTCTGTGTGTTAGTGAGGTCTCTGTGTGTTGGTGATCTCTCTCTGTCATGTAATCACTCTGTGTATTGATGATGTCTCTGTGGGTTAGTGAGGTCTCTGTGTGTTGGTGATCTCTCTCTGTCATGTAATCACTATGTGTATTGATGATGTCTCTGTGGGTTAGTGAGGTCTCTGTGTGTTGGTGATCTCTCTCTCTCATGTAATCACTCTGTGTATTGATAATGTTTTTGTGTGTTGGTGATCTCTCTCTATGATGTAATCACTCTGTGTATTGATGATGTCTCTGTGTATTGATGATGTCTCTGTGTATTGATGATGTCTCTGTGTATTAATGATGTATCTGTGTATTGATGAAGTCTCTGTGTGTCAGTGAGGTCTCCGTTTGTTGGTGATATCAATGTGCTGTCTCCAGTCTCCTGCTCTTTCACCTCATACTGTGGGAAGCCCCTCCGTCTGATCCAGCCCGCGACCTCTCGAGCGCTCCAGCGCAAACAGTCCTGGGCCTGCTCATCCATAGCAACCGCAGTATGCATCTCCATGGCAACACTGAGCACGCTGTGAGCTCTCCATGAGAGCACTTCCGGTCTGAGTAGGAAGTCCTGAGCTCAGTGGGCGGAGCTATCTAGTGTGTGATGAAGCTTCACTGTGAGGGAGAAACATTACTGCAGTTACAGAGAGCTGCTGTATAGTAACTTATTATTATTGGTATAATTTTTTAGGGGGTAAAACTCCAGTTGTTGTTGTTTTCCAGTCTGGTTCTGATGCTGAGAGGAAAGTTACACAGGACAGGATGTGAGAGAGAGGACTGGGGTGTGCACCGGATAGGATGTGAGATTGCTGGGGGTATACACACGGTGAAGAGAGGACAGGAGTGTGTGCGCAGGATAGGATGTGAGAGAGCTGGGGTATACACACGGAGAGGAGAGGACAGGAGTGTGTGCACAGGATAGGATGTGAGAGCTGGGGGTATACACACGGTGAGGAGAGGACAGGAGTGTGTGCACAGGATAGGATGTGAGAGAGCTGGGGGTATACACACGGTGAGGAGAGGACAGGAGTGTGTGCACAGGATAGGATGTGAGAGAGCTGGGGTATACACACGGAGAGGAGAGGACAGGAGTGTGTGCACAGGATAGGATGTGAGAGAGCTGGGGGTATACACACGGAGAGGAGAGGACAGGAGTGTGTGCACAGGACAGGATGTGAGAGAGCTGGGGTATACACACGGAGAGGACAGGAGTGTGTGCACAGGATAGGATGTGAGAGAGCTGGGGTATACACACGGAGAGGAGAGGACAGGAGTGTGTGCACAGGATAGGATGTGAGAGAGCTGGGGGTATACACACGGTGAGGAGAGGACAGGAGTGTGTGCACAGGACAGGATGTGAGAGAGCTGGGGTATACACACGGAGAGGACAGGAGTGTGTGCACAGGATAGGATGTGAGAGAGCTGGGGTATACACACGGAGAGGAGAGGACAGGAGTGTGTGCACTGGATAGGATGTGAGAGAGCTGGGGTATACACACGGAGAGGACAGGAGTGTGTGCACAGGACAGGATGTGAGAGAGCTGGGGTATACACACGGAGAGGAGAGGACAGGAGTGTGTGCACTGGATAGGATGTGAGAGAGCTGGGGGTATACACAGGACAGGAGTGTGTGCACAGGACAGGATGTGAGAGAGCTGGGGTATACACACGGAGAGGAGAGGACAGGAGTGTGTGCACAGGACAGGATGTGAGAGAGCTGGGGTATACACACGGAGAGGACAGGAGTGTGTGCACAGGACAGGATGTGAGAGAGCTGGGGTATACACACGGAGAGGAGAGGACAGGAGTGTGTGCACTGGATAGGATGTGAGAGAGCTGGGGGTATACACAGGACAGGAGTGTGTGCACAGGACAGGATGTGAGAGAGCTGGGGGTATACACAGGACAGGAGTGTGTGCACAGGACATGATGTGAGAGAGCTGGGGGTATACACACAGTGAGGAGAGGACAGGAGTGTGTGAACAGGATAGGATGTGAGAGAGCTGGGGGTATACACACGGTGAGGAGAGGACAGGAGTGTGTGCACAGGACAGGATGTGAGAGAGCTGGGGGTATACACACGGTGAGGAGAGGACAGGAGTGTGTGCACAGGATAGGATGTGAGAGAGCTGGGGGTATACACACAGTGAGGAGAGGACAGGAGTGTGTGCACAGGACAGGATGTGAGAGCTGGGGTATACACAGGCCAGGGTGAGGAGAGGACAGGAGTGTGTGCACAGGACAGGATGTGAGAGAGCTGGTGTATACACATGACAGGGTGAGCAGAGGACAGGAGTGTGTGCACAGGACAGGATGTGAGAGAGCTGGGGGTATACACACGGTGAGGAGAGGACAGGAGTGTGTGCACAGGATAGGATGTGAGAGCTGGGGGTATACACACGGTGAGGAGAGGACAGGAGTGTGTGCACAGGATAGGATGTGAGTGAGCTGGGGGTATACACAGGACAGGGTGAGGATAGGACAGGAGTGTGTGCACAGGATAGGATGTGAGAGAGCTGGGGGTATACACACGGAGAGGAGAGGACAGGAGTGTGTGCACAGGATAGGATGTGAGAGAGCTGGGGGTATACACAGGACAGGGTGAGTAGAGGACAGGATGTGAGAGAGCTGGGGTATACACAGGACAGTCACTGAGTGCATGAACTGTTGGAGCAGACATTTGTTGGGACATTCTGGAGGGTTTCAGTTAGACCCTTTATGGGTCTACCCACTGCAGCATATGCAGACAGACTCTGTAGGGCTGTGTGGTGTTCTAGACTATCAAGGACAATGGCTCAGAAAACATGCTGCTGTGACGTGATCCCTGATAGGTTAGGACACTGCATATCCAGCTCTACAGGGCCTGTGTCTGCATATGTTGCAGTGGGCAGTCCCATACCGGGACTATTTGTTTGATTTTCAGCAGTAAAAACAGCTTATAAACACGTCTTGGACCTTTCTTGTTGGGTGGCCGCTAGCAGTGGCGGCGAGCGGCCGCTAGATGGTGCTGCAGAGATTTTACTGCCGATTTTACTGCATTTCATCTGAAATGTAACTCAATTTTATAGGGTATGGGTAACAGTTTAAGAATAACAATTGTATAAAATGTAGACAGCGACATCTAGCAGCCCCTTGCTTCACTCCTACTGACACTGCTGTTGGCCATTAAACAGGAAAGATTCCACTTCTTAATAAATTAAAGTACATAAAAGTAAATAGACATGGATATAATATACCTAGTAAACTCCAGAAACCTTCCATATCCCTTTAAGAACTTGTTAAAATGATATTTAGATATGCAAACAAATAATATTAAAATCAGGGAACCCTACAAGTTCCTTTAATGATGTTGAGCAATATTGATACATTTCACAAAACTGTGAATAACTCTCAAATTCAGACATGTTTGAAAATATATTTCAAATAGTGTATCACAACACTTTATTTTAGATAAGGAGAAAGCCGGTCCAGCCTTCCCTGGGGCAGTCTTTGTGTCTCACACCTACACTGTCATTGTGGTTTCCTGAGAAATAAAGAAGTCTGAGGGGTTGTCCTTTCTATATCCACCAGACCTGCGGTTTTAACATCTAAAGAGAGAGAAACAGTGTGTGTGTATTGCAGCATGTCTGGGCCTATCATAAGCAGTGGCGGAGTTATTGTTGGTGCTGCGGGTGCAAAGCACTGGTACCCACAGTAGGATAAGGGCCCTATGCTATCTACACTCCTCAATTTATTAGGGCAGATCATTATTTTAATAAAAAGGTGATCTGATTTTCTGCATTAAACCCATACACTAAAACAAATTACCATCAGTACCACAGTAGCAGAATAAGCCAAAGGAAACACCGTCAAAATAAATATATTTTATTGAGAAGCTACAGGGCCTAGTGACACAAGGCTCTCAGTGCTGCCATGATGCTCCTGCCCCACTGTGATCTCAGCAACATCATGACCACAAATACTCATCGATAAAATGTCCACCAGTGCTCAATGCCATAACCAATATTTTGACACGCTAAACAAATCTCAACCACAACGGAAAATACTGTCAGCCATGCCCTAATGCTCTCTGACATATATACATGGGCTTTGTTGTTGTTGTTCAGTCGTTTCTGACTCACCGTGACCATATGGAGTGAAATACATCAGACACATCATTGTGTCCCCAGTTGTGCTTACCCATAAGGTTATCTTGGCAAAAATACTAGAGTGGTTTACCAATTCCTTCTCCAGTGGACCGCAATTTGTCGGAGCTGTCTGCCATGACCGGCCCATCTTGGGTGACCCTATATGGCTTAGCTCACCACTTCACTGAAGTACACAAGCCCCTTCACCACAAAAAGGTAGCGATCCAGAAGGGTTCATGAACTTTTGCTCTAAGCTATGCGTAACGACACTCTGTTGCATCCCAATATTGTGAGCCATGCTCCTTTCCTCTAGGACCCAATAGCCATAAAGTATTTTTACCCCTACCCTAATATTCTCATATATGACCACCAATACTCTTCATCCTCAAATACTTTCAGCATTGTGCATCAGTGCTCTCGATTATACTGCAATACTCTAACTCATACCTTAGCACTCAGCTAAATGTGTTCATATTGTCAGCCATATCCAATTACTCTCCATCATATGTTAGATCTCCCACCAATACTCTCAGTCATAATGTAATGCTCACAACCATACCCTAGTATTCTCCCCTATACTCTAATACTCACACATACCCAGTTTTCTTACAGAACCCAATTGTCTTAGTCATATTTAATACTCTCATCTATATCCAAATATACTTACTCTCCAATACTCTCAATTATGCCAATGCCATTAGCCATACTTTAATACCCTCAGCCATAGCCTAATTGTGTCTATCAAACTCCAATATTATCAGGCATATCATAAAACCACACAATGACCTATTTCGCCTTCACTCGGAAATCCTCGGTTATCTCCGTCACGCCCTGAGCTCTTCTGGCTCCGCCCATCTCAGGTATCCGTCCTGTGATTGGCTAAACTGCTCACCGCTTTGCTTCTGGCGACCCGCCCTTCTCCGGATATTACCGAAGATTACCGAGCAGCAGGAGGGCGCTTGATGTCTCTGGCTCCGGCTGCAGCATCCCTGGTGGGTACCCCCTCCGGTACCGGGGACCCAGAGAACGGAGAGGTCTGCCAGAAGGAGGCGACGGAGAGAGGGGGTTGCGAGGAGGAGGCATGTGCACCCCCAGCAGGTGAGAAATGAAACAGGGATGTGATGGAGGCATGGAGAGAGATCACACATGGTCCTAATGGGGACACTGTCAGGTCACTTCCTGCTTTAGTCTTTCTCTCTGGCTATAAAAGTGACGCCCAGAGACCCCTCGCTGAGTGCAGCTATAGAAGTGCCACCCAGAGACCCCTCAGTGAGTGCTGCTATAGAAGTGTCACCCAGAGACCCCTCAGTGAGTGCAGCTATAGAAGTGGCACCCAGAGACCCCTCAGTGAGTGCAGCTATAGAAGTGTCACCCAGAGACCCCTCAGTGAGTGCAGCTATAGAAGTGCCACCCAGAGACCCTTCAGTGAGTGCAGCTATAGAAGTGCCACCCAGAGACCCCTCAGTGAGTGCAGCTATAGAAGTGGCACCCAGAGACCCCTCGCTGAGTGCAGCTATAGAAGTGTCACCCAGAGACCCCTCGCTGAGTGCAGCTATAGAAGTGGCACCCAGAGACCCCTCAGTGAGTGCTGCTATAGAAGTGCCACCCAGAGACCCCTCGCTGAGTGCAGCTATAGAAGTGCCACCCAGAGACCCCTCGCTGAGTGCAGCTATAGAAGTGCCACCCAGAGACCCCTCAGTGAGTGCAGCTATAGAAGTGGCACCCAGAGACCCCTCAGTGAGTGCAGCTATAGAAGTGCCACCCAGAGACCCCTCAGTGAGTGCAGCTATAGAAGTGCCACCCAGAGACCCCTCAGTGAGTGCAGCTATAGAAGTGTCACCCAGAGACCCCTCAGTGAGTGCAGCTATAGAAGTGCCACCCAGAGACCCCTCGCTGAGTGCAGCTATAGAAGTGGCACCCAGAGACCCCTCAGTGAGTGCAGCTATAGAAGTGCCACCCAGAGACCCCTCGCTGAGTGCAGCTATAGAAGTGCCACCCAGAGACCCCTCGCTGAGTGCAGCTATAGAAGTGCCACCCAGAGACCCCTCAGTGAGTGCAACTATAGAAGTGCCACCCAGAGACCCCTCGCTGAGTGCAGCTATAGAAGTGCCACCCAGAGACCCCTCGCTGAGTGCAGCTATAGAAGTGCCACCCAGAGACCCCTCGCTGAGTGCAGCTATAGAAGTGCCACCCAGAGACCCCTCAGTGAGTGCAGCTATAGAAGTGCCACCCAGAGACCCCTCGCTGAGTGCAGCTATAGAAGTACCACCCAGAGACCCCTCAGTGAGTGCAACTATAGAAGTGCCAACGAGACACCCCTCGCTGAGTGCAGCTATAGAAGTGGCACCCAGAGACCCCTCAGTGAGTGCAGCTATAGAAGTGCCACCCAGAGACCCCTCGCTGAGTGCAGCTATAGAAGTGGCACCCAGAGACCCCTCGCTGAGTGCAGCTATAGAAGTGGCACCCAGAGACCCCTCAGTGAGTGCAACTATAGAAGTGCCACCCAGAGACCCCTCGCTGAGTGCAGCTATAGAAGTGCCACCCAGAGACCCCTCGCTGAGTGCAGCTATAGAAGTGCCACCCAGAGACCCCTCGCTGAGTGCAGCTATAGAAGTGCCACCCAGAGACCCCTCGCTGAGTGCAGCTATAGAAGTGCCACCCAGAGACCCCTCGCTGAGTGCAGCTATAGAAGTGCCACCCAGAGACCCCTCAGTGAGTGCAGCTATAGAAGTGCCACCCAGAGACCCCTCGCTGAGTGCAGCTATAGAAGTACCACCCAGAGACCCCTCAGTGAGTGCAACTATAGAAGTGCCAACGAGACACCCCTCGCTGAGTGCAGCTATAGAAGTGGCACCCAGAGACCCCTCAGTGAGTGCAGCTATAGAAGTGCCACCCAGAGACCCCTCGCTGAGTGCAGCTATAGAAGTGGCACCCAGAGACCCCTCGCTGAGTGCAGCTATAGAAGTGGCACCCAGAGACCTCTCAGTGAGTGCAACTATAGAAGTGCCAACGAGACACCCCTCGCTGAGTGCAGCTATAGAAGTGGCACCCAGAGACCCCTCAGTGAGTGCTGCTATAGAAGTGCCACCCAGAGACCCCTCGCTGAGTGCAGCTATAGAAGTACCACCCAGAGACCCCTCAGTGAGTGCTGCTATAGAAGTGCCACCCAGAGACCCCTCGCTGAGTGCAGCTATAGAAGTGCCACCCAGAGACCCCTCAGTGAGTGCTGCTATAGAAGTGCCACCCAGAGACCCCTCGCTGAGTGCAGCTATAGAAGTGGCACCCAGAGACCCCTCGCTGAGTGCAGCTATAGAAGTGGCACCCAGAGACCCCTCGCTGAGTGCAGCTATAGAAGTGGCACCCAGAGACCACTCAGTGAGTGCAACTATAGAAGTGCCAACGAGACACCCCTCGCTGAGTGCAGCTATAGAAGTGGCACCCAGAGACCCCTCAGTGAGTGCTGCTATAGAAGTGCCACCCAGAGACCCCTCGCTGAGTGCAGCTATAGAAGTACCACCCAGAGACCCCTCAGTGAGTGCAGCTATAGAAGTGGCACCCAGAGACCCCTCGCTGAGTGCAGCTACAGAAGTGCCACCCAGAGACCCCTCGCTGAGTGCAGCTATAGAAGTGGCACCCAGAGACCCCTCAGTGAGTGCTGCTATAGAAGTGGCACCCAGAGACCCCTCAGTGAGTGCAGCTATAGAAGTGCCACCCAGAGACCCCTCGCTGAGTGCAGCTATAGAAGTGGCACCCAGAGACCCCTCGCTGAGTGCAGCTATAGAAGTGCCACCCAGAGACGCCTCAGTGAGTGCTGCTATAGAAGTGCCACCCAGAGACGCCTCAGTGAGTGCTGCTATAGAAGTGCCACCCAGAGACGCCTCAGTGAGTGCTGCTATAGAAGTGCCACCCAGAGACGCCTCGCTGAGTGCTGCTATAGAAGTGCCACCCAGAGACGCCTCAGTGAGTGCTGCTATAGAAGTGCCACCCAGAGACGCCTCAGTGAGTGCTGCTATAGAAGTGCCACCCAGAGACGCCTCAGTGAGTGCTGCTATAGAAGTGCCACCCAGACGCCTCGCTGAGTGCAGCTATAGAAGTGGCACCGAGAGACCCCTCGCTGAGTGCAGATATAGAAGTGGCACCCAGAGACGCCTCAGTGAGTGCTGCTATAGAAGTGCCACCCAGAGACGCCTCAGTGAATGCTGCTATAGAAGTGCCACCCAGAGACGCCTCAGTGAGTGCTGCTATAGAAGTGCCACCCAGAGACGCCTCAGTGAGTGCTGCTATAGAAGTGCCACCCAGAGACGCCTCAGTGAGTGCTGCTATAGAAGTGCCACCCAGAGACGCCTCAGTGAGTGCTGCTATAGAAGTGCCACCCAGAGACGCCTCAGTGAGTGCTGCTATAGAAGTGCCACCCAGAGACGCCTCAGTGAGTGCAGCTATAGAAGTGCCACCCAGAGACCCCTCGCTGAGTGCAGATATAGAAGTGGCACCCAGAGACCTCTCAGTGAGTGCAGCTATAGAAGTGGAACCCAGAGACCCCTTGCTGAGTGCAGCTATAGAAGTGGCACCCAGAGACCCCTCGCTGAGTGCAGCTATAGAAGTGGCACCCAGAGACCCCTCGCTGAGTGCAGCTATAGAAGTGGCACCCAGAGACCCCTCGCTGAGTGCAGCTATAGAAGTGGCACCCAGAGACCTCTCAGTGAGTGCAGCTATAGAAGTGGCACCCAGAGACCCCTCGCTGAGTGCAGCTATAGAAGTGGCACCCAGAGACCCCTCGCTGAGTGCAGCTATAGAAGTGGCACCCAGAGACCCCTCGCTGAGTGCAGATATAGAAGTGGCACCCAGAGACCTCTCAGTGAGTGCAGCTATAGAAGTGCCACCCAGAGACCCCTCGCTGAGTGCAGCTATAGAAGTGGCACCCAGAGACCCCTCGCTGAGTGCAGCTATAGAAGTGGCACCCAGAGACCCCTCGCTGAGTGCAGCTATAGAAGTGGCACCCAGAGACCCCTCGCTGAGTGCAGCTATAGAAGTGGCACCCAGAGACCCCTCGCTGAGTGCAGCTATAGAAGTGGCACCCAGAGACCCCTCGCTGAGTGCAGCTATAGAAGTGGCACCCAGAGACCCCTCGCTGAGTGCAGCTATAGAAGTGGCACCCAGAGACCCCTCGCTGAGTGCAGCTATAGAAGTGGCACCCAGAGACCCCTCGCTGAGTGCAGCTATAGAAGTGGCACCCAGAGACCCCTCGCTGAGTGCAGCTATAGAAGTGGCACCCAGAGACCCCTCGCTGAGTGCAGCTATAGAAGTGGCACCCAGAGACCCCTCGCGAGTGCAGCTATAGAAGTGGCACCCAGAGACCCCTCGCTGAGTGCAGCTATAGAAGTGCCACCCAGAGACCCCTCGCTGAGTGCAGCTATAGAAGTGCCACCCAGAGACCCCTCGCTGAGTGCAGCTATAGAAGTGGCACCCAGAGACCCCTCGCTGAGTGCAGCTATAGAAGTGGCACCCAGAGACCCCTCGCTGAGTGCAGCTATAGAAGTGGTACCCAGAGACCCCTCGCTGAGTGCAGCTATAGAAGTGGCACCCAGAGACCCCTCAGTGAATAGAAGTGGCACCCAGAGACCCTTCAGTGAATAGAAGTGGCACCCAGAGACCCCTCAGTGAGTGCAGCTATAGAAGTGCCACCCAGAGACCCCTCAGTGAGTGCAGCTATAGAAGTGCCACCCAGAGACCCCTCAGTGAGTGCAGCTATAGAAGTGCCACCCAGAGACCCCTCAGTGAGTGCAGCTATAGAAGTGCCACCCAGAGACCTCTCAGTGAGTGCAGCTATAGAAGTGCCACCCAGAGACCCCTCGCTGAGTGCAGCTATAGAAGTGCCACCCAGAGACCCCTCGCTGAGTGCAGCTATAGAAGTGCCACCCAGAGACCACTCGCTGAGTGCAGCTATAGAAGTGCCACCCAGAGACCCCTCGCTGAGTGCAGCTACAGAAGTGCCTGGCATAGAGCAGACAGCCAGGGACCACCTGACTGAGTGCAGATAGTGACAGCCAGGGACCACCTCCATTATGTTCAGGCATCTGGCCAAGAACTCCTAAGGGACCATCTTCTTGCCTCTAACTTGGTCTGCCTGTCACAGTTTCCAAACAGCCATTGAAGCACCCTTTCCCACCCCAATTGGGTCTGTTCGTACTTTGGGGTGATTCCACCAACTTGCTGAGTCACTACACCTGGAACAGGTGACCTTATGTGCAAATCATAAACTGAAAGTTTATTTTAACCTAGAACTATATCCAAAGCTCAACCAAATGAGCACTGCCAGGTCTGTCTAGTCTGTCCCCCAGACTATGACCTCATGCACCATAACATAGAGCAGTCAAAATCAAGAAATATGTAAATACTTTTTCATGTGGTCCCTGCTTGCTTACCTTTATCATTGTAATAATACATTTATTTATCCTCATTGGAGTTAGAATGTCAAAAAATAAAAAACAAAATAATTAGCTGACCGTTTTTGGTCGCTGTAAATACTGGCATTTGCGTGTTCTTGTGATTTGTGGTCCTTACAGAACCTAGGAAGCTCCACACAGACATTAGGACTGTTTCACGATTACCTGGGTTTTATAAAACCCTTATTAGACAGTAAATATGTATTAGTTGTAAAAATAAAAAATGTACTGTTTGATTTAGAGCAGTGTTAATAAATCCCTTTATTCTGCCCATTTGGTTCTATTTTTTTTTCTCATTTTCTTTACAAGCTTTGTTGTTATTTTGTAGGCTGCTTTCATCCCTTTGGGCAAAAATCTAATTTAAATAGATATATAATTGTTTCTCTTGGCTGTGCTCTGTGTTCAGTATAATCCCATAACGATCCCAGGCTTGAACTCATTCCCTAACTGTATTAACCCTATTTACTCTATATGATGTTATTCTATAAAATTATTTTCTCACATAATTTCTAAGGGTTGCACACTGTAGACTGTTGTTCTAGTCATGCTGTCTAGGTTAGTGACCAGTTGTAACCCCCCCACCCCCTGCATATTTCTAATTAGCTACGTTGCTAAATATAATCCAACTGCCCCAGGGGGCAATTTATTTCCCTGGGGCCCAGAGCGACTCCCTCCCCTCTGATGATGGGTAACTATGAGGTTGCTGCAAGTCTTACATCAGAGATGTCCTCTGTGCTTTTATCACAGTAACTTATTATTATTATTATTATTATTATTATTATTATTATTATTATTATTATTACTAGCGCATTGCCCGTCAAAACATGACGGCAATGAAATTGTAAGGTAGCTAATGCTGTTTGGTGTATAATAATGAAATTGGTGTATAATAATGAAATATATAATACATTAATAAATTAATATACTTTACCTATGTTGAAGCATTGTGTTGAAGAGCTGTCAATGTGTTTTGATGTTGCTGCAGCATTTGTGGTGTGGAGCTGCTGTGTAAGCGTGCTGAATGTGTGCAGTGTAATAGTGTGCGTGCGCAGGACGAAACCGTTAGCGTAGTGGTGTACTTCCGCATTGGCGTAAAATGGCGGGTAATGTGTGGTATGCGTCTCAGCGGAAATATCCGTACGTCTTTTGTGGTGTTTTGCGAGTTTCTTGTGGTGTTTTGCGTGTTTAGAGTGCTGTAGCCTCGTTTTCGTTTTGTTCGTCGGCCATTTTTTCTCTCGCTTAGCGATTTTTTTAGTGTTTAAACTCTTTTATTTTTAGTTAAATGAAGGTGTAAGTTGCTTTTTTGAGGTCCTGGATGGTCCCTCTTGCTGTAGGTAAGCTTTTTATGTGTGTGTTGTCTGTATTTATTGTGTTTTAAATGTTTTTATGTTCGCATGTTGCGTCTGATTTTTGCGAGCTCGTAATGTGCGCTAACGTGTCTCGTATGGTGTTTGCGTGTGTGGCCTCGTTTTCGTTTTGTTCGGCGGCCATTTTTTCTGTCGCTTAGCAAATTTTTTAGTGTCTAAACTCTTTTATTTTGAGTGAAATCAAGGTGTAAGTTGTTATTTTGAGGTCCTGGATGCTACCTGTTGCTGTAGGTAAGCTTTTTATGTATGTGCTGTGTGTATTTATTGTGTTTTGAATTTTGTAATGTTCGCGAGTTGCGTCCGAGTGTTGCGAGGTCGTAATGTGTGTTAATGTGTGTCGTATGTTGTTAGCGTTGCGAGTTAAAGTTTGCAAAGGTCGTAATTGGTGTGTCGTGTTGTTTGCGAGGGTCGCAGTTGCTGGCATGGAGTGCCTTTGGCGCTCCATGCCAGCAACTGAGGCCCTCGCCCGCTGCCCTCACTTCGTGAGGCCCGCGGCTCGCTATGCGAGCCCGCAAGCGTTAGCAACAACTCGCAGGCTCACAACTATATATGTGATTATCCATTATTTTTAACGCTCCATCATATTCCATAGCTCTATAAAGGGGTTAGAAAACAATATTAACACATTGCACATAATTGCAGGCCCTGTCTTTGAGCTTAAAGTCCAGTGTACATAGAGCTTTCCCTAAAGCACCGACACAAGATTGGAAACACAAATTTACAATCTGGGAATAGAAATCAGTAGGATTCTGAATATATTAAAGGTATCTGGAGTTACCTGGATTCTGAATGCATCTGATGGAAGAGAATCGGTAATGCCTAAAAACCAATTTTTTTTTTATTTTTATTTTTTGCAATCCCAAAATTAGCATTAATAAATGTCTTCAATTTTCAGGCAGTTGGTTTTGAGAAGGAACGCCCCTGAAAAGCCAAGCTAAATTAGCATAATTTGTTGTTCTTGCCTCTGATTGGCCACAACTATGTATCTGATTCCCTCTCATTGGCAAAGCTGCTCAGGAGGCAGCCGTGATACGGACAGCCAATTGGCTAGGTCACAACTTTTTCACAACTCATTGACTAGGACGCTCTGCCTACATATGTGCCTTGGGGGTGGAGCTCTCACAAAAAAATTCAAATGTACTTTGAATTACAAATATACAGAATTCCTCAATAACATTATTTGATATGAGACACCCCGATCGGACAAGACGCACACACAGGATATAACACAGATACGTTTCATTTCTTGTTGTTGTTTAGTTGTTCAGTCGTGTTCGACTCTCCGTGAGCACACCAGGCACAAATTCTAATTCAATTATATGACAAATTCTACTACCCTATTTCTCTCTCCACTGACAGATCAGATAAGCACACCCCTCAGACTACAAGCCAGCAGGAAGATTTGAAGCCAGAGAAGACTTAAGCTTCTTCACATTAGGAGTTTTTTAAATTTATGATTTTTCTCTGAAAAATGACACATCTGCTAATGTTGTTAATTTATTATATGCTTTAACTTTTTTTTTTATTCCCTTTATTTACAAATTAGCAAAAAAACAACAGTACTTAAAGAAAAAAATGTCAATATAGTTTTTAAAAAAAAAACTTAAATTTTACCTTTTAACATTACATATTGGCGTCTCACCACTCCTGTTAGGTGCCTAGAGAGTAGGAGTGAAATATTCTGCCCAGGAGTCTGTCCTGCAATTACCATTCTAGACAAGCACACTGGTCTATCACTGTGTGTTTATTTACTGCCTAAAATCAAACAAATCGTCCATGTATGGGTCTGCCCATTGAAGGAAGCATATGCAGAGGGAGACCCTGGTAGGCTAGGACACTACACTGTACATCCAGCCCTACATGGGCTGTGTCTAAGCCACCCATAACATTCCCTTTGTGGAAGTTTTAAAGGTGCATTTAATTTTTTCTTAAGTCAAATATTTTGTTAATCATTTATTAAATAAGAAAATTAAACTCTATCGTATGACCACTACTGTAGTACTTTAAAGTATCACTTTCTGTTAACTCTATGAGATACAAGTTTCCATCCATTATAGATGCTAAGACCCAAAGACCCATCTTGTCTTCCCATTCTATCGATCTAGAAGCCAGTATGCTCATCCCTATCCTATACTTACATTTCTTTAGCCGTGTTTGACCATATCACTTCCACTGGAAGGCTGCTTTACTTATCTACTTCCTTTTCTGCATGTAAGTATGTCTTTGCTTTTCTCCTTTCCTGAAACTCCTCCATGTAGGAAACTTTGTGCTGCACTTGTTACTTTCTGTAACCTGTCTCCCTGGATTAATTGGTGGTTTCCATTTGCATTTGTGCTAGTTTCTACCGTCTCTCTCGTATCTCCACTAAGTTGTGCATGTAACATATTTTCTCATTTCTTTCTCACAGTTGATGCAGTTACAAGTGATATTGTGTCAGACGCTGCAGAGGAGGGTGCAGCACTGGCTGTGCAAGAACCTGAGAACACTGAGCACCCCAATACTGAGAACACCGAGCACCCCAATACTGACAGTGATGAAAGTAAAAGGTACATCAAGCTCTGCATTAAATCAAAGGTTATTTATACACAACTGCTCATCCTCCATCGCACTCTGCTTTGCATACACACTCCCGCTCTACCTGGATTTCACTGCTCTTTGAGTCTCTCACACATTGCTCTGCATTTAGTAATTTCTCCACCTTTCCACTTCTGTGCTATGTTGCTTAGCTTTGTGCCTGTGCTCTGCCTCCTGCATTGCTCTGCCTTCTGTCTCTCTGTCTATCTTGCACATTGCTCTGTCTTATCATTCTGACTCACAAATTGCTCTGCTTTTTACCCCTGCTCTTTCCTACTCACAAATTGCTCTGCTCTTTCCTACTCACAAATTGCTCTGCCATGCCTCTCTTGTGTTCTGCCTTCTACATCATCTCCACCCTGCCTCTCTTGGGCTCTGCCTTGTACAGTACCTTTGACTCTCTTGCGCTTTGCTCTGTGGGGCTTCTCACATCTTTGTATCGTAGTTCGTTGCTGTATTCCCATTATCCAGTATATGTGAGTCATGTAATTTTTTTTTTTTTTTTTTTTTTTTAAGGTCAGAGCCAGATGTTGGTGACACTGAAAAACCTTCACAATGTCCAAGAGAAAAGAAAAAGATCTCCAGAGTGCCCAAGGAGCCTGCCCAGACAAGTCTAGAGAAGGTAACTACCCATAGAGCTTGTCCACCCCCACAGGGTGACACAGACAGGATGGAGCTGTGGGACATGGAGTCTGTGTCTCTCCCTTGCAAGGAGAATGAGCTATGGGACATGGGGTATTTTCCCCCTCCCTCATAGGAAAATTCAGACAGGTGGGAGCTGTCGGACATGAAGTCTTTCCCTCCCTCACAGGATAACATAGAAATATGGGAGCTAGGGAACTTCAAGTCTGTCCCTCCCTCACAATGTAACAGAAAGGCGAGAGGGAACACTGGTCGCCCCCCCCCCCCCCCCCCCCCCCCCCTTCATGGTAACATACTAAGGAAGGAGCTGTGGGGCATGGAGTCTATCTCCCCTCCACCTGCCTCACTGGATATTACAGACAGGAGACACCTATGGGACAAGAAGTCTGTCTCTCCCTCACAGGGTGACATAGTCAGCATATATCTATGAACATGGAGTCTGTCCCTTCCTTGCATGGTGATGTAGTCAGGAGGGAGCTGTGGTACATGGAGTCTTTCCTTTCCCCCACATGGGGCCACAGATAGGAGAAGACTATACTTCCTGTGGGATGACACAAATGACTACTTCTCTCATCTCTTCTTCCCAGGAGCTTGATGCCATATTGTCCTTGTGCTCTGAGGAGTCCAATTCCCCAGACGTTCTTATGATCCAGTCCGAGCACTCTGGTCAAGTTGATATTGTAAAAGTGGAGAGCCCTCAGACAGACTCCGAGGAGGGTAAAGGAAAAGGTAACGGTGCAGAAATGGTAACCTATAAAGTGACCAAAGTGGCCCATAGGACCACTGTAGTTGCATTTATACTAAACTTGATACTGGGGGAACATTTTCTCAAAGTCCAAAAAACTAAATCCAGCCCATGAATATTTAGCATTTATGTAATCTTAACCTTTACTGTGTTTCTTTTTTTTTTATTTTCTGAACTGCATTTTCTGAGCTGCATCTAATTAGTTTACAGGCACACACCAATTTTCGCAGAAATTGGTATGTGCTTGTAAACTAATAAGATTTCCATTCTTTCTTATTGAAAGAACTGGCATTTTCAGTTGTTGATTTCCATTGTAGCAGGATCCCCTTCATTCAAGATCGCCTTCCAACTGTAAAGTGGTGGCTCTGGTGCAGTCAGACTAACTTCATATAGCAAGAAATAAATTCAATATTTGAGGTGTGTGTGTGTATTATATATATATAAATACTTATAACTTTTTTTTTTTTCTAAAAATATTTGCCTACTATCAAGTATAGTTCTTAAAAAGAGTGTATTTTAATTTTATGACAACAGATTCTGAGCACCTGTGCATATAACCAAGTGTTGTCCTGTGGTATGTCAGCTACTTAAAGGGGCTGGTCTAGCATTTTTATTATATACTAGCGACTTGCCCATCAAAAATGACGGGGCAATAAAATTGTAAGGCAGATAATGCTGTTTGCCACAGACATTAATTTTTTTGTTGGTCTGAGATCCTTCGGCGCTCATTGCGAGCCTCTTGGTTGTTGTATTTTTTTTTTTTTTCAGAGGCGCTTTTGCTGTCATTGTTTGGTCGGCGCTGATCTGCTTTTTGCTCTTATTGCAAGTCTGTCCCCTGTTGTAGTTTTGTGTGCTATGAGCAGCGTTGGTGCTCGTTGTGAGGCGTGCAGTGAATGGCTTTTTTGTTTATTGCGATAGTGTTTTTTAAAACATTTTTTTGTGTATATGTATTTTTGTATGCTAATTAAAAATTAATAAATGAATATACTTTACCTATTTGGAAGTAATAAATGCAGGAAGTATTGTGCTGAAGAGCTGACCATCTGTTTTGATGTTCCTGCAGCATACAATGTCGGTTTGCACTGTTGTGGAGCTGAGATGTAAGTGTCAGCAATGTGTGTAGTGTAAATAGGCTGTTTTCGCGAGGGAAAGCCGTTAGTGTAGCTGTGTACTTCTGCATTCTGTAAGTTTTTGTTGTAAAATGGCGGCGAATGTGTATGTGGGTGTGGATGATTTAGCATCCTTGCTAAAAGTGTATCTTGTACCTCGTACGGCTTTTTGGAAAAGCCGTTTGTGCTTGGTGGTGCTTTAGGGTCGTGTAGCCTCGATTTTTCTTTTTTTTTCAGCAAACCATTTTTTCTCTCGCTTTGGGGATTTTTGTCTGTCTAAACTCGGTAATTTGGACTTAAATGGAGGTGTAACTTCACTTGCAGAGGTCCTGGGTGCCCCTCTTGCTGTGGGTAAGCTTTTTATGTCTTTTTGTGTGTGTATTTATTGTGTTTTTAATGTTTTCAGGTGCGCTCGGTTTGGCCGTTAAGGTCGTATTTTTTCAAGGTCGGGAAGTTTTTATTTCTAAGTCCCGCTGTTCGTATTTTTTTGTGTAAGTCCGTATGTAGTGATTGCGTGTTAGATCTATTTTGTTAAAGTACCGCTTGTGTGGGTGTTTGTAACTGCGTGACGACGATTCGTAGTTTGACAACTATTATATGTGATTATATAATGTGTGTGTTATAATTAGATTTATGTAATTTATTTTGTCCACTTCAATGTAGCTATCATATAAAGTTTAAACTTCATGTACTTTTGGCAAGTCAACAGACTAACAGTTTGTTTGTTAGCATCTGGAACCTCCACTTTTTTCCCTGTATGCTCCCATGCATGTTGTCATCTATCACATCAGAAACCTGGCTTGTCTAATTCCAAACAAGCATCAAGCTCCAAGGAGGTCAAGAACCAAGGATCCTCTGTATATATTTTTAAACGGACAGTACATAACTTTTTTGTATTCAGGAACAACTATGCTTTTATTACATTGTACTGTTACAAAATGGAAAAAAAACTGCTTAAAAAGGATGAATTGGAGGATGGTGTAATTCCTAGCAATATTAGGAGTTGAAGGAAGAGGATTTTTTGAACCTAGAGATTATCAGTTAATTGTTACTATTACACCTCAATTTTGGCCATACTAATTTCATTGCTGCTTAGTCATTCAGTCACAAACAATTCTCCATGACCTTATGTACTTCAGTATGCCAGGCACATCTGCCAGCCACTACACCTCTGAGTTCCATCAAGTTTATTTTCATTGCTTCAATTACCTCATCTATCCATCTCCATCTCTGCCGTCCTCTTCTTCGTGTGACTTCAATCTTTCACATCAGAGTTTTCTCTAGTGAGTTCTATCTTCACATATTTAAGCTTTTTCCTCATGTTCAAACCTTCCAGTGAACAGTTTGAATGAATTTCCTGTAGATTGATTGGACTCGAAGCAGTTTTCTCCAACCCCACAATTCCAAGGCGTCAATTCAAAGGTGCCTAGCCTTCTTTATGGTCCTTTTCTCACATTCATATATGTTACTACTGGGAATACCATAGTTCTTACTATGCAGACCTTTGTTGATGGCTTAATATCTTTATTTCTGGGGAGGAAAGCTATGGCAAGTCTCGACAAGCTCGTAAACAATAAATGTCTCTCTCAATTTCATTGCTACAGTCACCATCTGAAGAGATCTTGCATCCCAGGAACATTAAAATCTGTCACTGCCTCCACGTCTTTTCCATCTACAGTGCCTTGCAAAAGTATTCACCCCCCTTGGCATTTTTCATGTTTTGTTGCCTCACAACCTGGAATTAACATGGATTGTTTGAGGATTTGCGTCATTTAATTTACAGAACATGCCCACAACTTTGAAGATGATTTTTATTTTTTTAGTGTAAAGCAAACCGATAGGACAAAATAACAGAAAAAGTCAACGTGCATAACTATTCCCCCCCCCCCAAAGTCAATACTTTGTAGAGCCACCTTTTGCGGCAATCACAGCTCCAAGTTGCTTTGGATAAGTCTCTATGAGCTTGCCACTTACCAGTGGGATTTTGCCATTCCTACTTGCAAAACTGCTCCAGCTCCTTCAAGTTGGATGGTTTGAGCTTGTGAACAGCAATCTTTAAGTCTGACCACAGATTTTCTATTGGATTGAGTTCTGGGCTTTGACTAGGCCATTCCAACACATTTACATGTTTCCCCTTAAACCACTCAAGTGTTGCTTTAGCAGTGTGTTTGGGGTCATTGTCCTGCTGGAAGGTGAACCTCCGTCCTAGCCTCAAATCAAGCACAGAGTGGTACAGGTTTTTCTCAAGAATATCCCTGTATTTAGCACCATCCATCTTTCCCTCAACTCTGACCAGTTTCCCAGTCCCGGATGCTGAAAAACATTCCCACAGCATAATGCTGCCACCACGTTTCACTGTGGGGATGGTGTTCTTTTGGTGATGTGTTGGGTTTGCGCCAGACATAGCGTTTTTCTTTGATAGCCAAAAAATTAAATTTTAGTCTCATTAGACCAGAGCACCTTCCTCCATACATTTTGGGAGTCTCCCACATGCCTTTTCGCAAACTCAAAACGTGCCATTTTTTGTTTTTTGCTGAAAGTAATGGCTTTCTTCTGGCCACTCTGTCATAAAGACCAACTCTTTGGAGCATACGGCGTATTGTCGTCCTATGTACAGATACTACAGTCTCTGCTGTGGAACGCTGCAGCTCCTCCAGGGTTACATTTAGGTCTCTGTGCTGCCTCTCTGATTAATGCCCTCCTTGCCTGGTCCGTGAGTTTTGGTGGGCAGACGTCTCTTGGCAGGTTTGCTGTTGTGCCATGTTTTTTCCATTTGGTTATGATAGATTTGATGGTGCTCCTGAGGATCATCAAAGACTTGGATATTTTTTTTATAACCTAACCCTGACTTGTACTTCTCAACTACATTGTCCCTTACTTGTTTGGAGGGTACCTTGGTCTTCATGGCAGTGTTTGGTTAGTGGTGCCTCTTGCTTAGGTGTTGCAGCCTCTGGGGCCTTTCAAAAAAGGTGTGTATATGTAATGTCAAATCATGTGACACTTAGATTGCACACAGGTGGACATCATTTCCCTAATTATGTGACTTTTGAAGGTAATTTGTTGCACCAGAGCTTTTTATGGGGGTCATAACAAAGGGGGTGAATACATACGCACATTACAATTTTCGGTTTTCCATTTCTAAAAAATTGTTCTATATATATATATTTTTCTCATTTCCCTTCACCAACTTAGACTATTGTGTTCCGATCCATCACATAAAATTCAGATTAACAAAACATTGAACTTAAGGCTGTAATGCAACAAAATAGGTAAAAAGTCAAGCGGGTGAATATTTTTACAAGGCACTGTATTTGCCAGGGGCTGAGACTGCTGTTTGCCATGATGCTCATCTTTTTAACTCTGAACAGCAGGCCAACTTTTGCACTCTCTTTTCACCCTCATCAATAAGGCCTTTAGTTCTGTCTCACTTTCAGCCGTCAAAGTAGTATCATCTTCGTACCTGAGGTTGTTGATATTGATTCTGGCTTTGGATTCATCCAATCTGTCCTTACGCATAATGTACTCTGCATTTAATTTGAATGTATAATTTATATTTACCTTTAGCACAGTTGATCATCCTCTTCTTATCCAAATTCTCCACTCTCTTGGCATCCGTGACACTGCTCTCTCTTGGTTCAAATCTTATCTAGAAAATCGAACATTTAGTGTCTCCTTCTCTGGCACCTCTTCATCTCCTCGCCCTCTAACTGTCGGTGTACCCCAAGTCTCAGTCCTAGGCCCCCTCCTTTTCTCTATCTATACATCCTCCCTTGGTGCCCTTATACAATCTTTTGGATTTCAGTATCATCTATATGCTGATGACACCCAAATCTACATCCCCCTCTCTGCTAGCTCATGTTGCCAATTGCCTCTCGAGCATATCCTCCTGGATGTCTGCCCGTCAACTCAAACTCAGCATGTCTAAGACAGAGCTCCTTATCTTTCCACCCTCTACTACAGCTTTCACTCCGCAAATATCTCTCACTGTTGACAATGCCATCATCACTCCCACCTCTCAGGCCCGCTGTCTTGGGGTCCTACTGGACCCTTCCCTCTCTTTCATTCCCCACATCCAATCACTCACAAAATCTTGTCACTTTCACCTAAAAAACATATCCAAAATACGCCACTACCTCACACAAGACACAACTAAAATTCGTATTCACGCTCTCATCATATCTCGCCTCGATTACTGCAACACTCTTCTTGCTGGCCTTCCTATCACCCGTCTGTCTCCACTCCAATCCATTTTGAATGCATCCGCTAGACTCATCTACCATACTAAACAATCAGTGTCTGCAGCACCTCTCTGTCAGGCACTCCACTGGCTTCCCATAGCGTCTAGAATACAATTCAAAATCATGACCCTAACATATAAAGCCCTCCACAATAGTGCACCCTCCTACATCTCTGCTCTCATCCCAAAATACACTCCCACCTGCCCTCTTCGCTCTGCTAATGACCTTCTTCTCTTCTCCTCTCTCATCACCTCCTCTCATTCCCGGCTTCAAGACTTTTCACGTGCTGCCCCTATTCTTTGGAACTCTTTACCTCGCACCACCAGACTATCTTCCTGCCTCAGATCCTTCAAAATCTCTTTAAAAACACATCTATTCAAAAAAGCCTATCATCTTTAGCCTCTTCATGCACTATGCATCTCTCACTCTCCTGTACCTCACCCATACCCTTTAGAATGTAAGTTTGCGAGTTTTAATCTTGTGAGGTGCTTTAGGGAAAGCACAGTGTATATCAGATTGAAAGCTCAATAACAGGGTCTTCCATTATTTTCATTGTGGGGTATTGTTTATACTTGTACCTAACCCCTGTATTGCGCTGCGGAATATGTTGGCGCGTTATAAATAAAGGATAATAATAATAAAATAATAATAGCTTGCTGGTATGTGAAATGAGTGCACTTGTTCCATAATTGGAGCACTCTTTGGAACTTTTTTTTTTTTTTTTTAGTTGGGACCTAGACTGGCCATTTCCAGTCTACTGAACAATGTTGAGTTTTCTAAATGTGTTGGTAAAAGGTATAATCTTGTAAGATTTTGAATAGTTCAGCAGGGATTCCATCAGCTCCTGCAGTTTTGTTATCAGCAAGGCTTCCTAGGGCCCATCTCACTTTGCTCTCCAAGATGTCTGGCTCCATTGGAGTAACTATTAAAGTGATCATTGCTGTTAAGATCCTTCCTGTATAAATATCTGGTGTATTCCTACCACCTCTTATTTATCTGATCTTCTTCTGTTAAGTCCATACCATTTTCCTTTTATCACACCCACTTTGGCATAAAAGGTTACTTTGAGATCCCCAATTTTCTTGAAGAAATCTCTTGGCTTTCCCATTCTACTTCAATTTAAAAAAAATGCAGTCAGTATAAACTGTCTATACAGTTTTTATATTCTTGTAGAATGAATCCACTCCCCTAGGTGGGCTCCACTTATCCTATCACCCACAATACACTGAGCCTGGTCACAGATGTGAAAGATGGCAGCATGCAGGGAAGGTTTGAAGTAGAAAGGGAGGTTCCAGGTGCTGCCAGTTTGTAATTGTAAATTTTGTATGATTATTACACTAAAGAAGAACAAGTATATTAATGATATACTTAGAACATTTTTATAAAATTGCTTAAAGAGTCCCTTTAAGTTAAAGGGAAGGTGTGAGGAAACAAGAGACTGGAAAATCATGATTACGCTTTTTATTTTTTTATTTTTTTTCCATCATTTTGTCTTTTAGCCCCACCCCCTCCTTTAGCTCCACCTTCAACTTGGACAAGTGTCAACCTGCGTGAGTTTAAGAGTAGGATGGCGCAGGAGAAGCATGGAATGTTGACGGTACGGAGGGGGGAAGTGATGACCATTCGAGTGCCCACACATCCTGAAGGGAAGCGGCTTTGCTGGGAATTTGCAACGGATGATTATGACATTGGATTTGGAATTTATTTTGATTGGACACCAGTCACCAGTACAGCAGTGACACTGCAGGTCAGCGAGTCCAGTGATGAAGAGGATGAGGAGGAGACTGAGAGCCCATGTGAGTTACCATCAGTGCCAGCTTTCTCCCCAGGCAGTGTCAGAATATCCCTAGAGAAACGACCAGTGATGTACCATATTTCCAATGTATTCCTTCTGGGAAAGCAGATAATCTAACACTGCAGTGGTGGCTCCTTGCACTGCATACCTTTATATAATATGTAAAAAAAATGAATGTATTCCTTTTATCTCTAGAACATGTTGCCCACTATAATGTTTAGTTCTTTAAAAGCATGCACTAAAACATGGACCTCGGAGATAAATACTTTACCCCTCTTCCAGTACTCGCACAACTGACAGCATGTGCAGGGTCAGTAATCCCAAGCCCCCAACTTTTTATATACAATATTTGCAAGATCATACCTTCCATAACTTATATCAGGAACAGTGTCCCCCTTCCCACAATATTTTAGCACTAACAGTGACATTTATACTTTTCTTTAACTTAAAGGTATATGGAATTTTCAACGGTTAGAGGTGAATCAGTAGTGTATAAAAACTATTATTATATATATATATATATATATATATATATATATTTTTTTTTTTTTTTTTTTTAAGAAGGAAAGCAACTGAAAATCAAAGCTATAAAATTCATAATTAGTCATGGCCAATCAGAGGCAGGTACAACAATGTATCTATTTCAGGAGGCAGCTCGGCTACTGACAGCTGATTGGCTAAGACACAACTCCACACAGCTCATTGGCCAGGATGCTCTGCCTACATAGGTGCCTTGGGGGTTGAGCTCAGACAAGAAATCTCAAATGAACTTTGAATTATAAATATACAGAATTCCTTCTAAAATTATGTGATACGAGACACCCAATCAAACAGACTTGCACACAGGGTATCACAGAGCCTGCTATATACCTTTTTGAAGTATGGGCAGTGTCAGCTGACTCCTAAGTTACAGCAATGGCAGTGCCAACTTCCTGTGACAATGCAAATGGCACTCTTTTTGCTGAAACTAAAAGTATATAAATAAATATGATTACAATCTTATATATAAGATAATTGTCAGAAACGTGTGAAAAGCCTACTATACGCAGACGCAAGAAAGTGACTTTAACTCCTGTTCTTGCCTTTCTTTACTTCGGCGCAAGATACCCAGAGAAGAAGTACTGCGTTTATTGCCTGGTTGATGTGACCAGCCTGCTGCTCCACTGCACCGAGAGTCAGGACATCGAGCTGTGCACAGACTGCTTCTATACAGGGCCAGTGAGCAGAAATCACCACTGTGAGTGGTGCAGCGCTGCAGGAGAGCGGAGGGAGACAAAAAGGAGAGCAAAGCCAGAAAAGGAGGGAGGAAAGGAGAATGGAGCAGTGGGGTTGGGGGGGGGGGGGGGGGGACAGAAGAGGGAGCAAAGACAGAAAGGATTGAGAGATTAAGATGAGGAGAGAGAGACTGAGTGGAGAGAAAGAGAAGGGAGAGTAAAGACCGAATTGAGTAAGAGAGGAAAGAGAAAAGGAGAGAATAAAAGGATAGCAAAGACAGAAAAGAAGGGGAGAGGAAAAGAGAGAGAAAGAGAAGGATTATCAAAGACAGAAAAGGAGAAAGGACTGGAGAAGAAAGACAGGGGGATGAGAGAGAGAGAGAAGGTAAAGGATATGGACTCATACTGTCATTTTTGACGGGTATTCTAGTTTGTTAATAACATTCTGAGTGGAAGTGTTCGATAATTAAGCCGGAACATTGGGTAATTACCGTAAGCATAAATTACTTGAAAATTCACATGATTAATTATCATCAGAGTGGGGGTAATAAGCCACAAGAGCATGCTCAGTTCAATAAAAAAGAATTGTCAAAGACACTTAATCATTTTTATCATCATTCTAACCTATATAGCTGCTCACGATCTGGTGTTTCATTAACCCCCACTGAGAGGTAATTTGTAAATTTATTAGGAAGGACGGGGACCTTTACATGTATTTTTAAGATATGCCTATTGTAATTCCATTTTGTTTATAAGTGTACTTGTGATTGCTGCAACATTGTACTGTCGTTATTAACTTCTTTCATTAAATTGCAGTGCCATTGTCTCTTAAATAAGGAGCCAGCTTTCCCTGATCGAATTGGCATTTCTTTTTCAGGGCACAGCCGGGAAGGGGATGTGGAGCGCGGCTCGGTTTACCGACTGCGCAGTCGGTATGGCGAGATCATGCAGGTTTTCCGCAGGGACAGCCACAGAGAAGTACAGGCGGGCAGCCATGAATACCCCGGGGAAGGGGTGTACCTGCTCAAATTGGACAACTCCTACTCTTTACTGCGCAGCAAGACTCTGTACTTTCATGTGTACTACAGCAGCTGAGGGGCTGGATGGGAGGATTCAAGTACCATCTTACCACTGAAGTGTATGTGTGGGAGTTGTACCTTCTGGTCTGAGTGTGTCTGTTTTAACTTTTGTGTTTAAAGAGACACAGCAAAGGCTCCAAATACAGTATAATTTAAAACTATAGGTAATAAAAGGTACTTTATCAACTAAATGTTATTTAAAAACGCAGTTTTTAACAGTACATTTATTCAATTAATTAACCTACTTCTTCCCTGGGATTTGCATCCACTTTCTATTTTCATTCTCCAGTGGATATTTAGCAAATATTCACCCAGAAAAATAAGATAGCAGATTAGGGGATCACAAACCTGAATGACATGTACAAAGTGTACATTTTAATGTAAGTTTACGGTTATAAAATGTAATTTCTTTTAATCGCAATTGATTGATAAATGACAATTACAGTTTTGAATTATATAATATTTGAAAACTCTGCTGTTTTCAAGTAAGCGTGCAAATCGTTTTGCCGGATCATGCACGTTTCATTTGCCTGTGCATACTTCTATTATGTGTATGAATCTCTTGTATGTGTGTATCGCTTTTCTTTGTTTGTGCAATCTTTATGCACACCATGTGTTTGTGTTTTTTAGTACATCACACCCCACCATGCCTTTTCTTGTTTTCACATTGTGCCCTGCGCCTCAGATCAGATTGGAAGGTCGGATTGTACAACACAGTACCCACAATCCCCTGTTACAAAGCAATGCACTAGAGCTTTCTGTGAGTGGGTTAATGCCACACTTATGGTACAGGCAGAGGTCGACCCACTGCCAAATGAAGACCCATGTGACAATCGGCCAAACTGAGACAGTTTTGGCACAGACATATATCTATTTAAAGAGAAGTTACATAATAGTGGTAAAATAATTATATTTATTTTCATAGTACAGTAACTTGCAGATGGTAGGCACTTAAAAAAAAGGATCATCAGTCAGCATTGGGTTTAACAGGATCTGGGATATTTATGTATAAATCTTGGACATTTTGTGTAATTTTTGCTGGGTGATATAGACCTAATGGTACTAGAAGATAGGTTATTATGGGATGGCTTTTGTAACGCGTGAGAATTAATTTAGCAGACTTAGAGTTTGTACAATGAATTAAACTGTGTGACGGTAAACTAAGAATGGCTGGTTGGGTTGCAGCTTTTCAAGAAAAACTTGAAAAGCTGGTGAAGAATGTAACAAACTATCAGCTGTGTATTTAATCTTTATTGATTTTTTTCCCCAATAAATTTTTTTTTATTGAAAATCCGATTCATGACAAATTCATATTGTAGTAACATATTATAATTTAACAAAAAAATTGTGCATAATATACACTTTTTCACAAGTATATTCCGCTTTTCTTTCTTTTTTTTTTTTTCTTTCCTCCCCCCCCCCCCCCCCCCCTCTAACTTGCGAAACCTTGTGATGAGCGCCTCCACCCCCCTACACACACACTACACACACACTACTTTACGGGCCTTGAGATGAGCTCTCCCTTACCTGTGCTCCTTTTGCCATTTATCGGTGTGAAAACATTTGCGGGCTTCGGGAGTCCAAGTTATAGCCTTGAAATTTTAGTTTTTGTTTTTAATGGCTGCCATTTTTTTTCAAGCAAGTAACTCAGAGGCCGCCAAAAGACGCCAATTGAATAGCAAATTAGCTTTCAACCTCACTTATGGACACCCCTCCCTCAGGGGAGACTCATTTCCTATTCATTTGGCATCTTTTGGCGGCCTCCCAACGGCTTCTGAGTTACGGGCTTGATAAAAAAATGTCGGCCATTTACCTTGCAAGCCCTACAGTTACGGGTTTGACAAGATCTGCAATGAGTGCCGAAGGCTCATTGCAGATCTTGTCAAACCCGTAACTTTCGGGCCTCGCAATGAGCTCCTTTGCATGCACAAGCCCGTCATTTTTAACATAGCGTTACAGACAAACTCACAATTACGACAACTATATATATGATACTACAATTGATGTTCCAGGATCCCACTGATCTCCCTAGGTTCCATGCTGAGTATTCAAGACTCCCTCACCACAGGTTCGCTAACAGATGTGATACCTATATTTAAGAAGGCAATAGCAAATCCAGGGAATTATAGACCTGTAAACCTCACTTCTGTAGTGGGAAAGATTTTAGAATGGTTGGTTAATAAGGGATTGTATACAAGAATATGTCTATTAGAGCAATGTCATGAGTAGAAGTCAACAAAGATTTAAAGGATTAATTTCAAACAAATCTAATTCGTTTCTACGATGGGGTTTGAACGTGGATCAAGGCAACTCAGTAGATGTAGTCTTTGGATTTTGCAAAAAGTTTTGATACAGTGCCACATGGAAGACAATTGTGCAAACTAAGGGATACAGGAATTGCAGTAAATATCTGCTCATGGATCGAGAGGTACAGGTGAGAGGGGAGTGTTTTTACCTCGGCTTACAATTGCATATATGTTCGGGCCTTGTGTGTGACTGTTTACAGGGGAAGGTCAAAGAAAAGGGTCAAAGTGTAGTATTTTTTTTTTTGTTGTAATTGAGTCAGTCCTGTGGCGACCTCACTCAGTGTACATCCTGTCATATGTATGCACTACTGGAACAGATGACACATACCTCTGTGGCAGGTGTGAGCATGTTGCCTCTCTGGAAGCTCAGATTGGAGAAGAGAATTGCAGCACTTACTGATATTCACAGTTTAGCTGTGCCCAGCATGGAGGGTGGAGCTGGGGCTAGTGAGGATGTCCAGGGAGGTAGCACGGTTAAAGTTAGAAGGGGAAGCAGGGGGAACAAGAGCAGGAGGCAGGCCTCAGGTAGCAAACGCCAACTTATTTGCCAGATTGAGTGAAACTGTTGGGGATTTCCATTCAGGAATGGCAATGCCAGATAGAGCTGTTCCCTCTAACAGCCGGGAGAACAGTTCTACTGGAGGAGAGGGAGGGCAGTTTAGGCAGAGCAACAGACAGGTTTTGGTGGTAGGGGGACTCTATTATTAGCAATGTAGACAGTGTGATTTGTCACCCAGATCCCAGCAATCAAAGAGTTTGCTGTCTCCCGTGTGCTTGGGTTCGGCATGTTGTGGATAGGATAGATAAATTATTGGGAGGGGCTGGATAATGAACCGGCGGTCTTGGTACATATAGGATGGTAGAAAGGCTGGGGGAGCTTTTAAACTAATAGGTGGGGGGAGGAACTAGATAGAAGTAATGGGGTAGAAAGTGTAGAGGGAATAAGGGATGAATTAACTCATAGGGGAGGAGATGGGGGGGAGGGTTAGTATAGTCAATAGGGAGGTATTACTAAGTAAGTCAAGTACGGTGGCAGGCACTTCAAAACTACAAACTAATAACATAACATATGTATGCTTACTAATGCCAGAAGCTTCCCAGGAAAAATGGGAGAGCTAGAATTCTTGGCAATTAATATATGGTGGGATGAATCTCATGACTGGACTCTTAATCTGTATGGTTTATAACCTATTTAGGAAAGATAGGGGCAATGGTAAAAGGGGATAAGAGATTTGTCTGTATGTTAAGCCTGAATTTAAGTCTATAGTCAGAGAAGATATTTATGCTGGAACTAGCAGTAATGTTGAGTTTTTGTGGTTAGAGTTAAATAGCGGAGGAGCAAATTCCAAAAGAATATTAGTAGAGGTATGTTATAAACCCCCTAATATAGCTGAAAGTGAGCAAATACAATTATTGTTACAGATTGGAAATGCAGCTAAGCATGGGCAAGTTCTAATAATGGGAGATTTTAATTACCCTGAAATAAACTGGGTAAATGAGACCAACAGTTCAGCTAAGGGGAGCAGGTTCTTGAGTACATTCAGGGATCATTATCTGACCCAGGTTATACAAGAACCAACTAGAAATGGGGCCATCTTGGATTTAGGTATCACAAATAATATTACATAGTTACACAGGGCCTCATTCAATTGCAAATTGGCCAATTGAATCGGCCTCTAAATAAGCACACCACATATATTTTTTAAAGAAGTTTTTAGTTAGTAAGCATCTATGCCAAAGCAAGGTTTTCACTAACTAAAAACTTTTTTTTAAAAATTATGGTATGTGCTTATTCAGAGCCCTATTCAATTGGCCAAGTTGCAATTGAATGAGGGACACAGTAATTAAGGTTGAAAAAAAGACTTTCAGTCCATCAAGTTCAACCTGCTAAGATCTCTTCTGATCTGCAATATGCAGATTAGTTATTAATTAATTTGTTGTTAAATAATTATTAATAGTATAGTATTGGGGGATGAATAAAGAGTTAACCATCAAGTTCAACCTTTTTAGATCTCTATTGATCTTTTTAATATGTGGACTATTTGTTATTAATTGTTAATTGATCCAGAGGAAGGCAAACAGGAAAAAAAAAACATTGAAACTTTGCCAATTGTCTCATAAGGGGGAAAAAAGCAAAATTCCTTCCTGACCCCAGAAACTGGCGATTAAATTTCACCCAGGATCAATATTCCTTGCTAGTTATCTAGGATAGCCTTGAATGCCCTCTTTATTCAAAAACATATCTAATCCCTTTTTGAAGTTGTCTATCGAATTCGCTGTTACCACCTCCTTTGGTAGAGAATTCCACAGTTTAACCACCCTAACTGTGAAGAACCCTTTTCTTTGTTTAAGGTGAAATCTTTTTTCCTCTAACCTCAAGGGATGTCCTCTTGTCAGTTGAAAATCTCTTGGTACAAAAAGTTCACTTGACAAAGCCTATTGATATGGTATCAAATGTTGAAATAGGACAACCTTTGGGTAACAGTGATCACAACACAGTCTCGTTTGAGATTGAATTAAAAAAACTAAATTTTAAGGGGCCATCAAAAACTCTGAATTTTAAATGGGCAGCAATACAAAGTATAGACTGGGACAGAGAACTGATAGGTAAAGACACGAACATAAATGGACAACATTTAAATCCGTACTAAATATACATAAACATCGGGGAACCTGTGGAAGTAGTGGACATGGCTGCGAGTGGAGGTGGTCAAAGTAACCACACAATAGTTTGTCAAGGGGGATGCCCGGCAACAGCAAAAAAGAAGAAGCAGTGCTCCAGCAGGCGTGTGTGATGTCAGCAGCACTTCTACAGGGCTCTAGTTGCTAGCAGGCAAATCAGCCGTTATGGATACAGATGGTTAGAGGTACTCTTTTTCTATGCCTTTTTCTTGCTTGTCTATAAGGCTGTAGATGCATAGTAGAGGTCTTCGGCCAAAATATCTGAGAGCTGCTTTTAGACCACACAAATTGTATGCAGGCTCCCAGACACTCTCAGGAAGCTTATTATAAACTGGGTTAACAGCTGCAGGTATCCAGATAATAATGAAAAGATTATATTGGTCTGACGATCAGTTGACTGGGGGCTCCTAGACACCTGCAAGATCTGCAGTAAGTCATCTGCAGTTCCACAGATCTTATATCAAGGACTTACCCGTCTGATGCTAGATATTGTAAGGCTCCTAGACATATATAGGAAGCCCAGAATTCTGTCTGTTCAGCAAGTGGCATATATTTAATAGAGGATATTGGTGCTAAAGTCTATGAAACCACACAAGCTGTTATCAGACCATACAAGATGTATGCAGGTTCCTAGACACCTTCAGGAAGCCTATTACAAATGTGTTAACCGCTGCAAGCATCTAGACAAGAATAAAAAGAATATACTGGACTGATACTAGATATCTGCGGGCTCCTTGACACCTGCAAGAATTTCTGGAAGATGTCCGCAGGTCCCCAGACTCTATATTAAGGACATACCTGCTTGGTGCTAGATTCTGGGTGGCTCCTAGACATAAAAAAAATGTTATGCTCAGAAAGAGGCTTATGTTAAATAGAAGACATTGGTGCTAAAGCCTATGAGACCACACAAGCTGTTATCAGATTACTCATGAGGTATGCAGGTTCCCAGACACCTTCAGGAAGCCTATCACAATTTGTGTGAACCTCTGCAAATACCTAGACAATAATAAAAAGTATATACTAGACTGATATCAGATGTCTGGGGGCTTCTAGACACCCACAAGAACTGCTGTAAGACGTCCACAGGTCCTCAGCTTCTATATTAAGGTTATATTGGCTTGTTGCTAGTTGACGGAAGGCTCCTAGACATAAATAGGAAGCCGAGAACTTTGCTCAGAAAGGGGCATACACTTAATAGAGGACATTGGTGTCAAAGCCGATTACATTCTGGAGAAGATTAAATATACCCTAAAAGTCAGGTACTGCCATATTCTTGGGTCCTGATATCATAGCTTATATTAGCTCTAGAGGACGGAAGGGTACCACCAAATTCCTACAGGGGGACCAGTCAGACTTATACAAGTCCTTATATAAGCCCTTCCTCATTTGAGAGGCATAACGGAGACAGTTCACGATCAAGATTTAAAAATATATGTCAGTGACATGTTTCAGAGGCTCCAGCAGATTTCCCTGAAGAGGACTCAAAAATGGACTCGCTGCATAGGTTGCCCTTACTAAAAAATCTGAATCAATCTATACCTACGGAAGTGATCTTAAAAACTCAGTATCTTAGATTTAAGGAGGAAATAGTTAAAATGTCTTATGACAAAAAGAACATGTGTCCTGCTTATGATAAAATGGCAATCTTTCAAAACGATAACACAGATCTTACGACGAGAGGAGATCAAATATAAGTGGACTTATCCGTGTGGCATTTCAATATACAAGGATCATTCCTGGTACAAGTTGGGTTCAGTCCGAGAAGAGACAGATCTGCTGCAGAAATGGAACTTGGCTCCTGATGAGAAGGACAATAATAAACTGAAAATGCTAACAAGTAACTTGAGGTGGCAAAAAGTATAAGTCGGGGGCTAGCATGGCTAGAAGACAAAGAAAGGGACAGACTTGAACTGGAACTAATAAGACTGAGTATAAGTAAATAAAATTAAAAAAATAATAATTGTGGTTAAGGGCAATATTGGTTAATTGGTATAGAATTATTGGGCACTGATAGTGATTTATTTGTGCGTGTAAGGCTATAAGTAAAGACCTGAGGAAATGGTATTTTGTAGACATATGGGGTTTTTGTTTTGTTTTGTTTTTTTCTCTTTTTAGTCGTAATTTAATATTAACGTTAGATGAATCACAAGGATAGGTTATTGAAGACAATTATGGAAAGAAGTGGAATTTCAATGTATTAATTGAGACTTATTCTACTATTTTTTTTTTTTTTTAATGAGTAGACTAGGCGAAAATATACGCCCACTTAATATCTTTTAAACAAAGAGCGACCTCAAGGTTAAAGAGAAGCCCTGAGGGGAAAAGGTTTAGTATATGGATTCCCAACGTATAACTAGGCCTACTATTATTTGTTATTCTATGGTATAACTACTTAGGGAACTGGTGTCAGACCCCAGAAAATTAGTGTAAGAATTCATTTTTTGATATACCGAAATGGTTAGCCCGATCCCCTGATAAGCTATGTTTGGGATAATTAAGTATGAACTTAAAGGGGGACTGGGAACTAAATAATTAAAACAAAAACTTGCTAGAGACCATCCCTCCCAACTAAAAGTGGTTTTCCACTCCGGACAATTGCCCTGTTAACCAGTTGGGTCGTTGGACCTGGCGTGTTTTTTTCTTTTTCTTTTTTTATTGAATGTAGTCTGTATTGTATGAAAGGTGGTAATGTTCCAATGAACAGTTTATATAGCCAAGCAGTAAACTGAAAGGAAGGTGGTATCAATCGATAATAAAGAGATTGACCCTTTAATTGCGTTATGAATCTAAAAATAATTTTGCATGATGCAAATGGCCTGAACTCCCCTAACAAAAAAAAAATTGCCTTTTTAAATTATATTAAAGTTAAGGCAAACATCATCTGTCTCCAGGAGACACATTTAAAAAAACAAGCTATTCATTTCATGAGTAATAAAAATGACATCATGAGAGTAGATGCCTGCTTTAACAAGAAGGCTAGAGGTGTATCCATACTCTTTAACAACAGGTTAAATGTCCAGGAACAGATGTCAATAACTGATCCAAATGGTAGGTTTATCATATGGACAGGGTCAGTGAATAACAGACTGTATACAATAGCAAATGTCTACCTACCCAATTATTATTATTATTATTATCTTTTATTTGTATCGCGCCAACATATTCCGTAGCGCTGTACAGGGGATAAGAACAAGGGAAATACACGTTTAACAAAATTCAAAAGTTGAAGAGCCCTGTTTTGAGCTTAGAATCTTAGCAGAAAGTGCTTTATCCCAAAGCACCCTACAAGACTGGAAACTCGCTACCCAATAAGAAACAACATAGATTTCTGAAAATCGTATTGGGAAAGATTCAGAAAGTTAGTTACTATATGATGTGGAGATTTTAATATGGCCTTGAATGCTACATTAGATAAGTAGGGAATTTATAAAATAAAAACGGAAGCCCAAAATTTTAGGATATCTAAGGAGTTTTCAGAGCAAGTCCAAGCCTTGAATTTATACGACGTCTGGAGGATGGTTCACCCTCTAGATAGAGAATTTACTTTTTTCTCAAATAGGTTTCAATCGTGGTCCAGAATTGATTATATTTTCACAGACTTGGACACTATAAATTTAATTAATAATATTGAAATTGATTAAACGTCCTGGTCAGACCATTCCATGATCAGTCTCTGTTTGGAAGATAAAAGTTTGTTAAAGAAGAAAAAGGGATGGAAAATAGATTTGACGGTCTTTAAAGACCCAGATTATGTAACATTTTTGAAGAAAGAATCCTTAGAGTTTTTTAAAATAAATAGAGAATCAGTAGACTCCCTTATAACTGTCTGGAGTTATCCGTGGTCTGTTAATTGCAAAGTTTGCAGACATGTATAAAAAACAGGGGAAACTCCTGAGGGAACTTTACGTGGAACTTTATAAACTCCACAAATCTAATCTAAAACCCCCCAACAAATTCTATGGTTTAAGGATCAAGGAAATAAACGACCAAATAAAGAAAATCTTACATACTCAGGCAGATAATCTGCTATGGAAACACCAGCAAAACAACTTTATGCTTGGTAACAAAAATGGCCAATTCCTGGCCAATAGATTAAAGAAACAGTGTTTGCAAAACAAGGTATCAATAGTTTATGGTTTAGACGGAAAGTTACAATCATACCCCGGCAAGATAGGTGAGGTCTTTTTTGATCTCTATCAAAAACTATATAACCTTGAAGAAGACCCCCTGCTAGATAAACTAAGTGATACAGAAATTAGATCCTTTCTGGATAAAATTAAGTTTCCTAGGCTAATGGTAGATAACCTAAACTTTTTAAATAAGGAGATTACAGAACCTGAGATTCAGGGACTTATTAATAAGGGAAAGCCGAATAAGGCACCAGGAGTAGATGGCTTTGACCTACTGTTCTACCGGATTCTTTTACCAGAAATAAATCCCCACCTATGTGGCCTATATAATGAAATAAAAAGCTCAGGAACATTACCTTTAGAATTGCTGGAGACCAAAATTATTAACATCCTAAAGTATGATAAAAATCCAGAGGACTGTAGGAATTATTATCCTATATGACTTATTAACATAGACATAAAGCTGTATTCCAAGGCAAACCGCCTGAAGGAAGTAATACCGGTCCTAATCCATCAGGATCAAACAGGGTTTGCAACAGGCCGTCAGGCTTCAGACAACTCGAGGCGTCTGTTGAATATTGTTAACTTTGTTAAGATCAAGAATCTCCCCACGTTGATTCTGTCATTGGATGCCGAGAAGGCGTTCGACAGGGTCAACTGGGGATATTTGAAAGCGGTCCTGCAGAGTTTTGGACTTGGAGACTTCACAGCTAAAGCAGTGGGCGCATTATATTCCAACTCCGAAGCCTATGTAGTAGGTTCGGATTTCGAAACAAGGAAATTTACTATTAACAATGGGACCCGACCAGGTTGTCCCTTGTCCCCCCTGTTATTTACTCTTTTTATGGAACCATTATCTATTTTTATACGTGACTCGTGGGAGGTCAAAGGACTGGTCATAGAAAGGGAGGAATACAAATGTATGAGTCCTCGTGTTTAGGGTTGCAAATGATTCTTAATGAATTTGGTTGGGTATCATTCTTTAAGGCCAATCTCGCTAAATCAGACACCCTGGTTAGGGGGGTGACGGAGGAGACAAGGGACGCCCTTGGAAGGCGGTATCCCTTTAATTGGAGATCGAAAGCACCTAGTCCATCTAGGAATAAAGTTTTCATTCCAAGTAAAAAACATATTGCTGGACAATCTAAATGACTTAATGAAGGCCATTAAGAAGACCCTGATGGAGTGGAGAAATGGAAAACTCTCTTGGTTAGTCAGAATTTCTTCGGTTAATATGTGTATAATCCCTAAGATAACTTATCTTTTGAGGTGCGTCCCAGGCTTCTTCCCAAGCTATAGTATAAAAGCAGTACAGGCGATAATTGACAACTTTTTCTATCTAGGGAAAATACCTAGGATTAAGAGCACTATAGCACATATGAAAATCGAAAAGGGAGGGTTGGGTGCCCCGTGCATCAGAAAAGTATATGAAAAAGTTGCAATAGCTCAGGCCATTAGTTGGAATGGGGATGATAATAATTCTAGATGGATGAAAATAGAAAACGACCTATAGGGAGAAACCCACATGCAGACCATCCTTTGGCATCCCACATACAATTATAGTAACTTTAATAGGTTACCTAGATGTATTAGATCCCCTTTAAAGTTTTGGTATAGGAACAGAGACCAAAAAGGTGTAGTTAGATTTCCCTCCCTAGCTGCTTCTAAAGATACTATAAAGTTACAAAAAAATCGACCAATGATAAAACTGGTAAAAAATAATGGAGCCGTCTATGTAAAAGGACCTATATGTAAATAATAATCTATGCTCACTGAAAGAACTCCAGGAAAAATATGAATTGAAATCACTTATGTGTTTGGATTACGAGTCCCTAAAAAACTCACTATACAAACAAGCATACACAATAACAAATATACTGAAGTTACTAAAAATAGAGGAAACTATACCCTATACCCATAGGCCTAAAGGGATGGGAGAGGGACTTAAAGTTGGTGTACACTGTCCAAGCATAGGATATTGCACTTAAGGGGGTCAAGAGGTCAGCTATTAACTCATCATATATAGAGATGTTTTTTAAACTAATCCAGAGATGGCATATGATTCCAGCTAATATAAAAACATTTGTTCCCCAGGTAGACGGGCCTATGTTGGTGGAAGGGCTGTGGCCGGGAAGGCTCTGCCTTACATCTGTGGTGGAGCTGTGATAAAATTAGAGATTACTGGAATAAAGTCTGTAATGAATTACCCATGGTGGTAGATAACTTAATTATGTGTTCCCACATGGACCAAGTTCAAAAACGCTATACATATAAATAGGGAAATAATGAGGACCTTGATAATGATTAACAGTCCCGGATTATTGAACTGGTCTAAATGGGATAATTATCTAAACCCAATGGACACTGATCGATAATAAGTAAGCTGGTATATATTTGTCATCTTGGTTAGTCCCCCTAACAGGTTATCCGATCCACCAAATATGTAAGAAAGGAACTGCAATTGGAACTTTATTTGTATGTGTGTTGTTGCCTGTATCTGGTACAGGATGTATAAACTTAGATGTTTTATATTCTTTTTCCTTTTTTGTTGCTTGTTTTTTGTATTGTAATTTTTGTACTGTCTGAAAACAATAAAAAAATGTATAAAAAATAATATATATATATATATATATATATATATATATATATACATACACATCGGCATATACCATGTAGGAATAAAAGTAAAAGGAGTAGATCACATCCAATGTGGCTTAACAATGATTTAAAGATCAAGATACGGGGTGAAAATCAGGCTTTTAAATTATACAAGAAAGAGGGGACAGAGACTGCTTTATGGTAGTACAAGAAAATGAACAAGGCTTGCAAAAGGGCTATTAGACTGGCTAAAACAGAAAATCAAAAATTAGTTGCAAAAGAGAGTAAGACTAACCCTAAAATATGTTTTAAGTAAATAAATGTGAAGAAGGCCAGGAAGGAAGCTATAGGAACATTACAATGTGACACAGGCCGTCTGATAATTAGTGACCTGGAAAAGGCAGATGAGTTAATAGGTTCTTTTCTTCTGTATATACAAGGGAGCTACCCATAATAGGGCTATACTACCTTCACCAAATATTTGGTTAATGCAGGAAGATATCCAAAAGAGGTCTGAAAAAGTAAATGTCAATAAAGCCCCAGGTCCTGATGGAATAAATCCAAGGGTACTGAAGGAACTGGGTTCTGTAATAGCCAAAACATTATATCTAATTTTTCAAGATTCATTCAACACTGGGTTACTACCAGATGACTGGAGAAAAGAGGAGGCGATACCTATATTTAAGAAGGGGGCAAGAGCAAATCCATGGAATTATAGACCAGTGAGCCTCACTTCTGTAGTTGGAAAGCTTTTAGAAGGGCTAATAAGGTATAATATACAAGAGTATGTCTATTCAAGCAGCATTATAAGTAGGAGCTAACATGGATTTATGAGGGATAGGTTGTGTCAAACAAATTTAATTTAGCTTTTTAACATATTTATTAATGACTTAGAAGTAGGATTGGAATGTAGTGTCTCCATTTTTGCTGATGACACAAATGTGTGCAAAGTAATTAAATTAGAAAATTGTGTACTTTCCCTCCAAAGGGATTTGCATAAATTAGAGAAATTGGCAATTAAATGGCAGATGAGATTTAATACGAATAAATGTAAGGTTATAAACCTAAATGTAGCAAATCTAGGGGTATCAGATATTGAAAGGGATTTGGGAGTGCTTGTGGACAACCACCTACGTAACAGTTCTCAATGCCAAACAGCAGCTGCAAAGGCAAATAAACTATTAGCATGTATTAAGAAGGGTGTAGAAGCAAGGGAGTCAGATATAATTCTACCACTATACAAATTCCTAGTACGCCCTCATTTGGAATATGGAGTACAATTTTGGGCACCACTTCATAAGAAGGACATTTTAGAGCTGGAAAAAGTACAGAGAAGGGCTACAAAACTAATAAGGGGAATGGAGGTACCAAGTTATGAAGAAAGGCTAACCAAATTAAACTTAATTAAAAAGGCATCTAAGAGGGGATATGATTTCCATATATAAATATATCCAGGGTCAGTATAAAGATTTGTCAAGGGAGCTTTTTGTGCCAAGAGGTTTTCAACTGACAAGAGGACATCCTTGGAGGTTAGAAGTAAACATATTTCACCTTAAAGAAAGAAAAGGGTTCTTCACAGTAAGGGTGGTTAATCTGTGGAATTCTCTACCAAGGGAGGTGGTGACAGCAGATTCAATAGATAACTTTAAAAAAGGATTGAATATATTTTAATTAAAAAGGGCATTCAGGATTATCCTGGTTAATTAGAGAGGGAGTATTGATCCAGGGAGGAATCCGATCGCCAGTATCTGGGGTCAGGAAGGAATTTTTTTTTTCCATTTTGAGACATTTGGCAAAGTTTCACTAGGGTTTTTTTGTTTGCCTTCCTCTGGATCAATTAACAACTAATCAGCATATTGCAGATCAGTGGAGATCTTAAAAGGTTGAACTTGATGGGCTGAAAGTATTTTTTTCAACCTCAATTACTATGTAACTATGTCTATGTAACAAAGGGTTGTTGTACATGAAACATACTCAGATTGAACTAGGAAAAGAAGGAGGCTGTGGGATGCCAAGAGCGGTGGTCTCCGGCAGGATATCAAGCAAGGTGTTGGCAGAGCCAGGAGTGGGATCCGAAGGGGAAACAGGGTGAAGGAGTAGCGCCGCCATCTTACACCATGTGGCCGCAGTGTGTAGGCTGGTATAGGGGTAGCCTCTATAACAAAGCACAGAATTCCAGCCTGCAACGTTACTGTGTCTTCCAGAGAGGAAAGAGAAATAAAAAGGGGAGAGAGCTCCATTACTCTCCAGGGGAAGAGGGACAGCAGAGTCTAGAAGATTTATGGCAGATTGAGTCGTTGGGGCAGTGGGAGAGCTTTGCGCGCAAATAAAAGGTCGCCATTTTGTGCCCTTCAAGCAAGGTAAACTAAGCACCTGATAAGAGGGGCAACCATATAAATAACGTATAAGCCCTGCACCCTACCCAGGCAACTTTGAAACATACAGGTAACTGTAAATTTGTATATATAAGTAAAAAAAAAGTTATTAAGCTGCCAACCCCTAAATAAGGAATACTATCAAATGTTCCTAGTACAAGAAAAGATGTCTCCTTGACTGCATAGATAAAAAAAATCTATTGGACAAGCAGTATCATAAGAGGAGACTATTACTGTGTACAAAGGGAACTTTCCTCATGTGATGTATGTGTAGCTTGTACTTTGCTGCTCTCTACTGGCTGTCATAGTGCATAGACCATCAAAATTAAATTCTAAGGCAAAGGATTATGCACAGAGACAATAAAGTCTTGAAGAGTTTGGCGTAACGGACCGTATAACAGGCCCTTACCGCTCCAGACTACATGAGAGAAGACTCTACGAGTAGTATCAAGAAAGTTTAAGGAACAGAGACTTAAGAACCAAACACTGTGTTGGAGATATACAGTATCTCACAAAAGTGAGTACACCCCTCACATAAATATTTTATTATATATTTTCATGTGACAACACTGAAGAAATGACACTTTGCTACAATGTAAAGTAGTAAGTGTACAGTCTGTATAACAGTGTAAATGTGCTGTCCCCTCAAAATAACTCAACACACAGCCATTAATGTCTAAACCGTTGGCAACAAAAGTGAGTACACCCCTAAGTGGAAATGTCCAAATTGGGCCCAAAGTGTAAACATTATTTTCCATTACTGCCTTTACCCTCATAGGCATGGAGTTCCCCAGAGCTTCACAGGTTGCCACTGGAGTCCTCTTCTACTTGTCCATAATGACATCATGGAGCTGGTGGATGTTAGAGACCTTGCACTCCCCCACCTTTAGTTTGAGGATGCCCCACCGATGGTCAATAGGGTTTAGGTCTGGAGACATGCTTGGCCAGTCCATCACCTTTACCTTCAGCTTCTTTAGCAAGGCAGTGGTTTAGATTGATGGTGCCCTGCGGCCCTGTCTCTGAAGGGAGGGTATTATGCTCTGCTTCAGTATGTCACAGTACATGTTGGCATGCATGGTTCCCTCAATGAACTGTAGCTCCCCAGTGCCGGCAGAACTCCTGCAGGCCCAGACCAAACATATATACTTTTGTGAGATACTGTATGCTTAACGCTGGAGCACTAACACTTTTCACCAGGGATTTAACACATAGACCTCTAACTCAGGGGTATTCACCTCCCAAGCAACTAGCTAAACCCTCATCGACTATCTCCATAAGTGCAACACCAGTTTGTTCCCCTGCTTATCCAATTGTTGCTTTGGGCAATCTGAGTCACATAAGGGTGATCAAGTTGGAAACCAACGGGTATATAATCTCCAGATAGATTTAGCAACAGGACGAACTTATCAAAGTGACAACAGATATAACTAATCACTCATCCCAAACAGCTACTAGTTGACTCCAACAGAGAGCGGTCACGGGTGGCCTTCTCTGCCTACATCAACACATCAGAGCCTGATACGAGAAAGACTGTGCATTGTTTATGTCATGTAGCACATATGAGCTAAACTATCATGCTACCTCCCTAACCCCTAAGCTATGGAAGGGAAGATCGTCAACGTCATGCCAAATACTGTACTATGAACATTCCTAGCTGTCTTTTGCACCTCGCTCACAAGGTGACGAACCTCATCTTCAAATATGGATAAAAACAAAATACGCATCAGAGCATTTTTGTTCACTTCCCGAGGGCCTGTCCGCTCCAAACTCTGTTGCAGGAACCTAGGTCAGGAAGCTCAGAAGGGTCGGAATCTGAAGGAGATTGTGGAGTTGATGACAAATCTATGTCCAGATTCGAAACTCTTTTAAAAACACAATTGGCTATAGTGGTCGACGATCTTACAAAAGAAATTCACGATTTTGGACACCGTACGCACTTGCTAGAGACTACAACAGATCAGATTATTGAGGCTCAGATACGAGACAGGTCAAAGATCTCGCAAAATACGGCACATATCTCTGGCTTGGAAGACAAACTTAAGGATCAGAGGCATTTCCAGGTCCATTGTGAACCTCATACCTTACCTACAAGAAGTCATTTCAATGCTACTACCTGGTATGCAGGATGGGGAATGGGAGATAGAATGAGCACACAGGGATCTGGGGGCTTCATTGGCACCAGAAATTTGGCAGGGATCTGGGAAAAATCCGAGATCAAGGGCCCGGATGGCTCCAACCTACAGATTTTTGCGGACCTGGCTCCAGCAATTCTGGATAAAAGAAGGAAAATGAAACCCGCATTGACCATACTTCAGAGTCACAAAATCATATATAGGTGTGGATTCCCATTCGCTTTACTTTTCCAATTTAAGGGTAGCTCATATTCAGTGAGGTCACTTGATGAATGTATGCATCTTCTAGAACGTTTGAATCTAACCTCAGTATCGCCCAACAGAGCTTCCCCAGACCCTCGTCCATCCTGACAATGGACTGATGCCCCATTGCAGAAGAGCCCTAGGAGACCTACTGGGCCTCGGAGCCAACCCACGCAGTCCAGGGAAGGGATCACTCCCAAAGACTTTCCAATAAGTATCCAATAAGTATAAAAATGAGTACGGATGCATTCAAACTAGGATGCAAATATTCTTACATTTCTAGCGTATATATATATATATATACAATTAGCACTCTTTCCAGTTAGTGTGATATTTGGCTGGCTGTGAAACAATAATTTTCCAATTGAAGCATATTAGGTATGAAAGAGTTAAATACATCTTACCCATGACTTGGTGCTTTCATTTAGAGATAGTACACAGATTTTTATATACAATATTCCCTTTCTCCCCTTATCTTCCTCCTCCCTACTCCTACTCAATTTCCCCTTATCCTCCTCCTCCCTTTCCCCCTCTCCCATGACCCCTCCACTCTCCCTCCAATGACCTACCTTTCCCCTCTCTTACCTTGATCCGCTGGGCTCCTGGTGCTCTGTTCCCTGAAGCGAGTCTTCTGGGTGTGTTCGGAACCGGCATATGCTAATGACGTGATGACACATGCGGTTCCGGACAGGGGAAGGAGCAGCAGCCAATAGCGATGGCGCCCTTACGTCGGCGCTCATTTCTTAAGAAATGAACAATAGCGCTCTGTCATCGGCGCACTGCTGTTGGAGCCTTTTCCATGGCTTGATTTTGGCGCTCGCCCAAAAGTCATCATGCCCCCAAAAATGTGTGTGTGTGTGTGTATATATATATATATATATATATATATATATATATATATATATATATATAATGTTATTATTGCACCAGAGTGGAGCAAAATTTTTGCACCGGAGCCCTCCATTCACTAGCTCTGCCACTGTATAACTCCCCAAGTTTCAGAGTTTCATGTGAGCAGCCGTTTGACAGCTAATTATGGCTTGGTCATGCGTGCCCTCCCACGGGAATCTGTATACTTGTAATGGATTGCAGTCACAAAAAGACCGGGAACTTGCTTGATACGATCTAAAAATGTTTTAATTAGTGTAATTGCATGCTGCTTTTCTGTGTTCAGTTCAAGCTGTGTAGCGCTAACTCCAGCTCCCCCTGCTTCTATCAGTGCAAAATTAAACCTGTTTTTTGAGACTATGCAAAAAGAATTAGTTTTCATTTTTAAACTGTGAGTTTTTCATTTTGGTGTGTTAAGAAAATGTATTGTCTTTGCATCCTGTTGAAATAAGAGATGTCCCGGGATCCACCACCCTCTATGGAAGACTATGGAGGATCAAATACTACACCCCTACACCTGGGATACTTTGGTGTGGCTAGACAAAGTTCCAGATACAGTAGGAGGGATTAGACATCCGGTTATTTCCACCACAGTGCAAGGCTTGAAATGGGCACTAAAGCATACATCCCTCTTTAAACATCCCTCCCCAATGATGTCTGTCCTTTGCCATCCATGGCTGCCTCAGGGACTAGGCTCAGAAGCTAACTGGTGGTGGAAATCTAGGAAACTGGATAGATTGGGAGCTTGGCTGGGCACTGAGACTCCTATAACTTTTGAATTTTCAAGAGACCATCACAACATCCCCATCAGCCAACATTTCAACTTTTGTAGAATCAAACACCTGGTTAACAAGATATCTAGAACATTGGGGACTCCCAATAAAAACTTGGCTATCTGTAATATGCCAGAGGGCCCCTTTAACTAAGGTAATTATTGGGGGAATCTATGATATATACAATGAACCACCAGAGGGAACAAGGGACAGATATATGGAGGAGTGGGAGAAGGATCTGGGTGAACAATGGAATGAGGAGAGATGGGGGGGGGGGGAGCGTGGAAAAGCATATACAAAGGCTCCCTAAACCAAACACTTCTAGAAACAGCCATTAAAGTTTTACATAGAACATACTTGACCCCGGAGAGGTTGACAAAATGGAGCAAGACAGGGGGGAGAATGTGTACCAGAGGGTGCCACATCCTAGGAACTTTTAAGCATATGTGGTGGGACTGCCCCAAAGTTTCACGGATATGGAAAGAAGTGTCAGATCTTGCCTCGGAAACATTGGGAACACGAGTAGGGGGCACAATGGAAACCTGCTTATTAGGAATCCCAGATTTGGGGTTATCCCCTTCTCAAAATAAGCTTCTCCAATATATATACTTAGCCACCAAATCACACATTGCAAAGCAATGGAAGTCAGACACACTGGAAATACAGGCAATAAGGAACAAAATAAATTACATAGCGGTGAACGAACACATGACTCATATATTAGCAGATGCTATCCAGAAGTACAGGGACATATGGGATCCGTGGCTTGTTAACAGGGGCTTGAACAGTGGGAACATAGATAGAGAGGAACCCGTGGGAAACAATTAAAGTAACAAAGGGTTGGGTAAACTTTGGCAAAAAAAAAAAAAAAAGAATCAAAGAGAAAGAGAAAGCAAGAAGAGGTAGAGGAGGAGGGGAAGGTGATGAGGAGGTCGGGGGAGCCGGCGAGGAACCTGGGCGCAGCGAGGAGGTAAGAAAATAAGCCAACATTAAGAAGGTTATTTGGTCTTCTCCTTCATTCAGGTCGATTCAAATGACCAAACTGAGTTAAGTTCTAAGTATTATTTAAGGTGATTAGGTTAACTGCAAAGGGGATGGAAAAGGGCAAGGAAAGATAAGGGTAAAGTTTAGAGTTCCATTAGGCTCAGGCCTTTAGTACAGGAGTTTCTTGAGAAGCTCATTAAAGAAGACCCTAGCCCCAACATAGAGTATCCGACTCTAAGGAAATAAAGAGGATAACATTCCCCTATCTTTAGGCAATATTACACTTCGTTATTTGTTTAGTTAATCTCAACAAGGTGCCCTAGCTCCAAGGGATAGAGTTAGTATGTGTCTAGGAGGAAAGGGGGAGGAGAGGTCATAGTTGAGAAGGCCTACTGGGCCTGGGCAATGATATACCAATTCAATCATAGGCCTCACCAACCTAGCCTGCGAGCTAAGGATTACTGTGATAGTTACCGAACAGTCTTTAAAGCGAAAGTTATTAAGGTTTAATGTTTAGAAAACAGAAAAAGGTGTTAAGGAGGTCTCTTAACTGGTTAAATTAAAATTTCCACCTATACAAGTTGTGAAATAGAATGATGTTGCCTGATCTGCGTATCATGGCTTACTGATATTCTGTGGAATATATATATTTTTTCCTCCCTTTAAGGGACCAATAAAAAAAGGAATGTAAAAAAAAGAAAAAAGAAATAAGAGATGTCCCATTACATTTCTTCTTAAACAAACAGATACAGAAATTACTGTCTGTGTTCTTTCACAGCGCTGGGCCCCCCTCTCTCTCCCCCCTAACCGGGACAATGTATTTTTCATTTTTGTGTGTTAAAGATTTTTCTTAACCTTGCAGTTGGCTGCAGGCCTAGAAAGAGAAATAGATAAGAAAACAGTGTGCTTTTTGTTTGAACAGCAAACACTTAATTATAATTAAACGGTGTTTGAAATTAATCTTGCAGTATTTTAAAAAGAAGCCTGAGTGTCAAAATGCCCGCCCCCCCCCCCCCCCAAAGAATTTGAATTAGCCCTTTACAGATAAAAATGTGTTTTAAAGAATACGGACAGAGGTACGAAAAGAGTGTTATGTGTTGTTTTTTTTGGTTCAGATGAGATGGTGTTTTATTTTGATTTGCTAATGAATAATATTACAAATATGTGTTAGTTGGAAAAAATATTGTAGGTGAAATTGCTCGATGTGAGCCCACATTATGGTTAATATGACATATTTTGTATTTGAATGTAACAAGAGGCCGCCGCTCCCTTCCCGGAAAGTTTTCCACCCACTTTCAAACGTATAGAACGGCCGTAATATTTGTGCCGTTTTGAGAGTGAAAGAATGTATTGTGATGAGCTGTTTGTGTGGATGAATAGCCAGTGCATTTGTGGTTGTGTGCGTGCCCACATGGTGAGGTGTTGTGTTGATGTTTATTGGGGGGGGGGACATGATTGAGTGTGGAAGGAGTAAATAAAGAGATCTGTACTCTTAAAGAGTTAGAACAGTCTGAAAATTGATAAGAGTGTTCAACCTTGCCCCATCCAAGTGGGTGTAGCTTAGTGACATGGAGAATGTCATGCTTAATGACCCAACTACTCCTTCTGACTCCACCCCTGATACCTCACAGTCTCTAGGAACAACAGCTGAAGCAAAGAGAAAGGGGAGGGGTTGTTTAAAGTGTGAAATACAGAGTTTAGAGATGATCATGTGTATCTCTGTACATGGATTTATTTATATAATCAGATACTGTGGTTGAAGTGAATATGAAGTAGACTTGATTTAAATATTGTACATGCAAAGGTGTAAATTACTGATACTAGGATTAAGAGATATTAAAGAAAATATAGATTAAATAGGAGTTGCCTTCCTTAATGGCGAGAGAAGAGTTGCCTTCCTTTAATGGCGAGAATGTCTAGACTAGGTTTTTGAGAGCGGAGTTGTTAGATGAAAAGATAGAGTGTAGACTTGCTATCTACATTCACATGGGGTTGCTGTGAAAAAGAGGCTATTGGAAAAAAAACATGAATGAACTGGGCCCATGAATGTGAGTGTTAGTACTGAGTATCAGTACTTGTGAGTATTGAGTGTGAGTACCATGTGCAGTGGGTGCTGTGTGAAGAAATTGAAGAAAAAGGAAAATTGGTCCTATGTTCTGTGTTATTGTTGAGTGTGTTTGAACATATGTTTCCAGTATTATGAGGTATGTGATCTAGATTGAGATCCGTCTGTGTGTGAGGACATCATTTATGTACTGATTGTCATGTGAAGTTGTGGTGTTTGTAAGAGAGATCTGTTGTTGATCTCCTAGAATGGTGTATGATAAATGTGGTATTCATATAGGAAAATAGTGCACAAATTATATCATTGCACTTTGGAGAATAAACAAAATGCTATTGCCGAATCTGGTACTGCAAAGGGACATTGCTATTGATATCAAGTTTTTCTTTCAATCAAACTTGAACCGAGAGTCGGGGTTGGAGTGGGTGTGGGTGGCTCCCAAGGCCTACATAAAGGGATCCTGCATAAAAATGGCCTCTAGATATCTCTCCGATAGAACGGAAAAGGCCCTTAGATGGACAAACCATAAGTACTTTTTGAAGGTCAATAAGCCAGATTCTATGCTGGCCAATAAACTTAAAGATAAATACGCCCAATCCAAGATACACCAAATCAGGGATTGGTCAGGGCAGATTACAAAAAGCCCATTTAAAATTCAAGAGGTTGTTTCAAAGAGATTACCAGGAAATATATTCCACTATGAATCTGAAGAATGAGGCAGAGGTTAGGCAGTTCTTAAATTCGTGTGATCTCCCACACCTTACAGAGGGGAACTTAAACTTGCTGAACGCCAATATCACTCTAGAAGAAGTCATCAAGATAATTGATAAGGCCAAACCAGGTACATCCCCGGGCATGGATGGCATCTCTATTCTTTACTATAAAAAAAGAATTGCTAATTTGCTAGCTCCTCATCTAGTAGGCTTGCCTAATAGGAAACCTGAGGGAAGCAGGTACAGCGGAGTTAAATCATGCAGAGCTGTTTTTTCCCCAAAGTAGGGGAGAGATCCATTAGAATCAAATAAGTATCCCACCATCTTGTTCCTAAATAATGATATAAAATTATTGGCTAAAATTATGGCGAATACAGTCACCAAATTTCTACCGAATCTGGTACACAAAGACCAAGTGGGGTTTATCCCAAATAGGCAAGCTGGGGATAACATCCGTCAAATCCTGAATCTGATCCATCTCTCTAAAACGACATCTACTCCCCTGTGCCTATTGGCCTTAGACCTAGAAAAGCCATTCAACACAGTTAAATGGCCTTATGTATTAGCGGTACTAGAGAAATTTGGTTTTAAGGACCCTTTCATGAAACGTATTGAAACATACTATAAATCACCAACAGCTTCTATTCATTTACCAGGGAAAGAAAGGGCAATTATTAAGATAGAGAGGGGCACTAGACAGGGATGCCCACTCTCCCCTTTATTGTTCGCCCCGGCAGTAGAGCTTTTGGCTCAGGCTATTAGGTCATCTGCTGACATCAAGGGTTTAGCAGTAGGACATCATCAGTACAAATGTTGTCTGTTTATGGATGACCTTGTGTGCTCGCTGGTTGACACCACCCCATTCCGGCCCTGATGACTCTACTGGGGCAGTTCAGTGCACTCTTGGGTTTAAATAATTAAACTTTAACGTGAACAGAATCCCCAAATGAGCTCACCAGAACACTAGAAAAAATCCAAGACTCTATTTTGAATTATTGTAGCAACAAACAAAAACTTTATTAATAAAAATCCAAAAGTAAATTTAACACTCTTGGGTTTAAGAGTGAATCTGGATAAAACAGAGGCTCTCTCGTTTCGGGTTTCCCAATCAGAGCTGGAGGATCTTCATCTAAAGTATAACTTTATGTGGCCAGACCCATCTATTAAATACTTGGGAATTAACATTACAGCCAACATGGAGAACATGTTCAAGGCTAACTATCAACCTGTCTTATTTCAATTCTCCAAGGATTTACTTAGGTGGTCGAAATACTTAATCTTGTGGTTTACATCGAATCAACTCGATAAAAATGAACCTGCTACCCAGGCTTCTATATCTTTTTTGGTCTTTACCTATTGCACTAACAGCAAAATCGCTGACGGGTCTACAAAAACAGATTTCAAAATTTATTTGGCAGAAAAAACCAGCGAGGATAACTGGGAAAATAGCAATGAAACATAAAAAATGGGGGGGGTTGTCATGCCCGAACCATCAGCTATAACTTAAAGCGTCCCACTTGGCCATCGTCCCTATAGTCCAGTCAGTACCCCAGCAGCCATCATGGGTTTTTATTGAGAATTCCTTGATGTACCCTTACACTTGGTATACAGTGGTGTGGCAAGCTAACCCATGGTAGTTGGTGAGACACTTTTACAACCCTATTATCAAATTATCAGTAGCTAGTTGCAATTGGGCTCGGAAATTGTTTAACATTATCCCTAACATCTCTGGCTAACCCTATTGTTCCCCCGCCCAAGTTTTCCCGGTGGCTCTGAATCTATTGTCAGAGAGATGGTGGAGATCAATGGGGTTTGATAGACTAGGACCCTAGTTTCAAGAGGGGAAGTTCCTCCAGTTTGTGCAGTTGAGGGACTTACACAATATTCCTTTGGAGGAACATTATAACTATTGTAGATTGTGATATATGGCGGTAACATTAGTGAAAGAGCTGGGGCAGCCGAAGTTGGCTTGGCTAACAAACATTAGCGCTAAAAGGCCCCTTATGAAAGGCATTCTTTGAATGCTGTATGATACTTTTATCACACCCTTATCAGATTCTAGGGATAAATACATGACAGACTGGGAGGCAGACCTCTGTCACAGTCTGGAATTAGATCAATGAAAAGGAATATGGAGGTCAGCGGCAAAGGAGTCACTGACATATAGAGTACTAGAGACTTCAGTTAAGATCCTTCCCAGGGTATATATATAAGGGCTTTTCAAGTGGAGCCCCTGGGAGAGCCCGAACTGCTTTAGGGGGTGCTCCACCTTAGGATCGTCTATACACAACTGGTGGGCTTGTCAGAAGTCTCAACAATTTTGGCAAGGAGTTATGGCAGTAGCAAATTATCTCTTTGACATGCACTTGCCCCCCAGCATTGAAGTATGTCTGCTAGGTCTGTCACCGCCCTCTTTTTCCCACCACCAAAATAAATTACTACAGATCATTATGTTAGCCTCCAAATACCAAATAGCCAGAAATTGGAAATCCAATAAACCTGAGGTGGCACTAGTCAAAACAAAAGTAAATTACATAATGCTCAATGAAAGGCTGACACACATATTGTCGGACACAATGCCTTTGTTCCTTAACACTTGGGGACCATGGATGAATTACCAGGAGAGTATATCAATTGGTCAACATACAAACATCAATGCTAACAAAGTTTCTGGCAAGGGTCTGGATGGGACCTGGAAGTTCTGCGGAGAAGGGGCGATGAATCCTTGGTAACCAAGTTCCTTTGGGGCTAAAAAGGTGAGGCTGATGCGGGACAGATACCGTTTCTCTGTGTTTTTGTCATATTTTGCTCTTGTTCTCTTTTCTTTATTTTTCTCGGTTATTTAGAACATGCTTGTTGAAGTTTTATTGTTATTGATTGCCATATCTATGTAAGGATATGTTATGTTTTTACAAAGACCTTTAATTTTATTAGAATTAGTAAAGTTTGGTTATTAATCTATTAGCCAATGGTTTATTGCATACAAAGTTGGAAAAAAGAAAAAGGAAGAGCATGCTTACTTAAAATAGGCCTTTGTAAGACCTTGCTACAGACAAGTACGCATATCTGAGACAACTCATGTTCATGTACTGGAAAAGGACTCATGTACTGGAAAAGGAACTGTCAGCCAATTCCAGTATTTGTGACATGAAAACCTTATGGCTAGCCTAACCAGACACAAGATGTGCCTGGCGTACCACAGTCCATAGGGCCAGGGAGAGTCGGATATAACTGAATGGCTAAACAACAACAATCACTCATTTATTAAAATATCAATACATTTTACATTTTAGAATTTTCCATTTCCTAACTTAAGATGTATCTCTGTTAATATGTTATTTGATCTTTTAAATTCTACCCTATGGCAACTTTCAAACAACTTTCTTGTTATGTTTTGATGTGCTTTACATTGTCTTCAGCAATTATAATTTCCAGCTGCATTTAACCAAATCACCTATTTATTTCAGTGGTAGGAACAACGAATTACCTAAAGTGACATTGTGTCTTGCCATGAATGTACATTTTTTAACATCCAAATGTGACAAGTGGTCATCTCCTTTTAAACTAGAAGATCATCGCATATAATATTGCAAATCTTGTATATAAGTCAGACTATGATTAAAATCATACTCATATGAGAGAAAATGGCACCTGTTTAAGTTTAAGCCAATTACTTCTAAAATGTTACTTTTATTAGAACCATATTAAAAATAACAAATTAATACAGATGATTAACAATAATTTTAAAATTACATGTAGATGTCAAAATTGTATCTACCAGTTATTTTGTATCTTTTCAGATATATATTAGTCACTTTAATGAGACGCAAATAATAAGATGCAAGTGCTTTATTAGTTCCACTTGGAGTGAGATTATAGTTTCAGCAAAAAGTGCAATAATATCCCATAAACTACAAGACAAAATGCATAATTAGAGATTGATTTTTAAAAAAATGGGTAATATAGTAGAAATTAGTAATATAGGTAGTCTAGGTAACAAGATATATTTTTACAAATGTAAAATATAAAGTATTTAGTTCTGTAAAGAAGCAATATTAAATGTCATAATGTCGACTTAGTTGAATTTTAATGCCTAGATGTTGTTTAGAATGTTGCCCAAACATACAACATTGTTTTAATTTGTGTCAGCATAATAACTGTGAATCTACTGATATGTAAGTTGCACCCAGTGGGGTTAGACTTTTTATGAGAAGTTGGATCTAGTGGGTTTAGACTTCTTATGAAAAGTTTGATCCAGTGAGGTTAGACTTTTTATGAGAAGTTGGATCTAGTGGGTTTAGACTTCTTATGAAAAGTTTGATCCAGTGAGGATAGACTTTTTATGAGAAGTTGGATCTAGTGGGTTTAGACTTCTTATGAAAAGTTTGATCCAGTGAGTTTAGACTTTTTATGAGAAGTTGGATCTAGTGGGTTTAGACTTCTTATGAAAAGTTTGATCCAGTGAGGTTAGACTTTTTATGAGAAGTTGGATCTAGTGGGTTTAGACTTCTTATGAAAAGTTTGATCCAGTGAGGTTAGACTTTTTATGAGAAGTTGGATCTAGTGGGTTTAGACTTCTTATGAAAAGTTTGATCCATTGAGGTTAGACTTTTTATGAGAAGTTGGATCTAGTGGGTTTAGACTTCTTATGAGAAGTTTGATCCATTGAGGTTAGACTTTTTATGAGAAGTTGGATCTAGTGGGTTTAGACTTCTTATGAGAAGTTTGATCTAGTGAGGTTAGACTTCTTATGAGAAGTTGGATGTAATGGGTTTAGACTTCCAATGAAAAGTTGGATCCAGTGGGTTTAGACTTCTCATGAGTTGAATTTTAATGCCTAGATGTTGTTTAGAATGTTGCCCAAACATACAACATTGTTTTAATTTGTGTCAGCATAATAACTGTGAATCTACTGATATGTAAGTTGCACCCAGTGGGGTTAGACTTTTTATGAGAAGTTGGATCTAGTGGGTTTAGACTTCTTATGAAAAGTTTGATCCAGTGAGGTTAGACTTTTTATGAGAAGTTGGATCTAGTGGGTTTAGACTTCTTATGAAAAGTTTGATCCAGTGAGGATAGACTTTTTATGAGAAGTTGGATCTAGTGGGTTTAGACTTCTTATGAAAAGTTTGATCCAGTGAGTTTAGACTTTTTATGAGAAGTTGGATCTAGTGGGTTTAGACTTCTTATGAAAAGTTTGATCCAGTGAGGTTAGACTTTTTATGAGAAGTTGGATCTAGTGGGTTTAGACTTCTTATGAAAAGTTTGATCCAGTGAGGTTAGACTTTTTATGAGAAGTTGGATCTAGTGGGTTTAGACTTCTCATGAGAAGTTGGATCCAGTGGGTTTAGACTTCTCATGAGAAGTTGGATCCAGTGGGTTTAGACTTCTTATGAAAAGTTGGATCCAGTGGGTTTAGACTTCTCATGAGAAGTTGGATCCAGTGGGTTTAGACTTCTCATGAGAAGTTGGATCCAGGGGGTTTAGACTTCTTATGCAACTCCTGTCAAAATCATAACTGTATGTCATTTTGAAACTCAAGTCATTCCCCATTTTTTTAGTATCTTTATCCCGTCTTTTCTGCTCATACAAATAACACTGCCTAGTATGGAACTGCACCTCTAAATATGCTGTTGGTTTTATTAGAAGAATCTCTCTACTATAATCTTTGTCGAATTTCCCCTGGACGTTAAATGAACAATTTTAGACTGACAAACCTTCCTTTTGCGTTATCAACTGCTGTCATCTGGAAAGACAACTCACCACATGGAGAGGCCGTTTTCAGAAATCGCTTTCCTATAATAGTGTACATATGCTTTTGGATAAAGGATAGCTCATCAAACTTTGATGCAAATATTGGGTTAGTTTCATATCCAATTGGTGGTAAAGGGCAAGTTACTGATTTAAACACTTCAGAAAGTCCTCAATTAAAGCAGAATTTCACTTCCAATCGATAAACAAATCATCAATAAAAGAATGGGCACAAAAAAAACAAGCCAAACTGGAAGATCATGAGGCTGAAGCACATACTGTACGATGGCTAAAATCGCAAATCGCTATTTAATTGCTTCAATTCGCCAGCCCGAAAATTATTTAACGCCCGGAAATGGCAAATGTTAGAGAAAATCCTACGTGTGCTAGAGAGGACCCGCAAGGGGGTTTAACCCCTGTCTGTAGCACTGTAAATGCAAATAAAATAATCAATACTACACTGTAAATAACGGGGAAAGCGATGAAAGACATTAGAATTAATTGCACAGTCTCAAGTTTTCAAATCGACATTGTTTCATTTTGGGGTTATATCGATCTTAGGAACCAATGAGTTAATACATATAAGGCCACCCACATGGATTAGAATAGTATTGGCATTCATTTTTAAAATTTCGTATTCTGAGGGTTTGCGAGTCCCATCGCATATCGGACCCCCAAACTTAATTTATTGACATGTAACCTCCATGTTTTACTGCCTGAATAATGGCGGTCTTATTTTCTATTGGCTGTTTCAAAATCTGAGCTTACGGCCTTGCTTAATTGATCACGTTCCCGTCCTGAACTGCTACGGATGAGTGCATGGTTTATGGAGTAATCTTTTGGTCCGTAACTTGCAGGCTCCTTCAATTGAATAGCACCAGAAACTGAGACAAACGGGAGCCTGCAGCACGCCCACAGACATACGGCCTATATCCTGTGAAATGTGGGCTTGCAATTAAATTGGGCTCTATATTTGGTATCTTTTAAGTACAAGTATACCCTGTTTTTTTCCCATGAGTTTCCCTATTCCTATCTTCCCCATGTTTAAATTGCCCCGTTTATCGCTGTTTCGCTTGACACTCCTAGTGCCCAGAACGAATCTACAGAGCTAAATGTGGTATTGCAGTATTAGTTTATTTAAAGAAAGAAAGAAAGAAAGGAGAGACACCCTTTTGTATCCCGAAAAAAATATTCTATTTGATAGATAAAGTAAACAAATAACATAATTTAAAACTTCTAATTTTGATTGATGTTTTTTTTTTAAATGGTTAAAACATATTTATGACACATTGGATTCCGGATTCCAGATGGACTGAGGAGGGACAGGGGGACTGGAGAGGGACAGAGGGACTGACCATCATTTTTTTATTACTCTAGTTACATACAGTATCTCGCAAAAGTACGCCCTTTATTTTATTATATCTGCTACAATGTAAAGTAGTAAGTTTACAGTCTGTATAACAGTGTAGATTTGCTGTCCCCTCAAAATAACTCAACACACAGCCATTAATGTCTAAACCGTTGGCAACAAAAGTGAGTACACCTCTAAGTAGAAATGTCCAAATTGGGCCCAAAGTGTCAATATTTTGTGTGGCCACCATTATTTTCCAGCACTGCCTTAACCCTCATGGGCATGGAGTTCACCAGAGCTTCACAGGTTGCCACTGGAGTCCTCTTCCACTCCTCCATGATGACAACACGGAGCTAGTGGATGTTAGAGACCTTGCACTTCCCCACCTTCCATTTGAAGATGCCCCACAGATGCTCAATAGGGTTTAGGTCTGGTGACATGCTTGGCCAGTCCATAACCTTTACCTTCAGCTTCTTTAGCAAGGCAGTGGTCGTCTTGGAGGTGTGTTTCGGGTCATTATCATGTTGGAATACTGCCCTATGGTCCAGTCTACGAAGGGAGGGGATCATGTTCTGCTTCAATGTGTCACAGTACATGTTGGCATTCATAGTTCCCTCAATGAACTGTAGCTCCCCAGTGAAAATATATAATAAAATTTACAAAAATGTGAGGGATGTCCTCACTTTTGTGAGATACTGTATAAAGGGCAATAAATTAAAGGGACATGGAAAGTTTCTGGATTTCAGTAGGTATAGAGCTCATGTCAGCCTCTTTTACCTGCCTTTGTGTCATGTGTGTTGTGATTTGCATGTTGAGAATGTAATAATATGTAAGCGCTCGTTATGGTTGATTTGCATATTAATTTGCACAAAGGTATTTAGAACTGAAGTGATTAGTAAATATGTCAATACAGGGTATTATCAAAACTACATAATTATGTCTTGACATATCAAGATCAACCTGCCTGTCCTACACTAGCCCTCATGAACAGAGCCAGGCCACATATTTTGAATATTCCAGTGTCCATACTGGTAAGTAAATTAAAATGACTTAACCACTGACTAATGTACTAAAAGATATCCAGAAAATTTGGTGTGTTACAAGCCCTCAAAGTCTGGAGTTGGAAAGACCCCTGCTCTAGATCTGTAAACCCACCATCACTTCAGTACATAATCACATTACTTCTAAGCCATTTAAGATATTGGAAGTTTCATGGATTATGGAATGCATCTGCTTGGAAGGCTGCTGTGATACTGATAGCTGATTGACTAAGACACAACTCCACATAGCTCATTGGCTAGGACGCTCTGCCTTCATAGGTGCCGTGGGGGTGGAGCTCACACAAGAAATGTTTTGACATCATCTTTAGACCACCGTCTCTTGTTCTAGTCTTACTCATCTTCTAAATGATTGACAGGCAAATCCACTCCTTGACAAGGTTACTTGTGCTCAATGGGTGAAGTCCTTAAAGAAACACTAAGGTCACATATATGTAGCATGCTCTTTTAGGTCAAATGTTTCTGGAAAACATACAAACAAAAACAAAAAATACTATATATTGTGATAACGCTGCTGTCACACTCAGGGCTCATGCCCTTGTATCCGGCACCACAATGGAGTACTCAGGAGCCCTTTTTAAAATATCAGCAGTATTTATTTGAGTGTAGCAAAACAATATAAATGGTGCAAAACAAAATCCTAGCTTCTAATAGAAGCACTGACTTTACTCTTCGCTGTAGTTCCCTCACTATGCAAGATAAAGTCCACACAAGACAAAAGTCCAAACAAAAGCTTACTGGATATCAAGTCTCCCTTGTAGCAGGGGATTTCCACAGCAGGCTCTGGCGTCCTCTGTCCAGCTCAGACTGAGCTCTCTCTCTCAGCTGGGTGCTAATCAGACCTTTAAAGGGGGAACCCAGCTGGGCCTGCTTGATTAGCCTGCTGTGTTAACCCTTTCTTCCCTTAGTGGACACAGTGTAACCCAGATATTTGGCTTCACTAAGTCCAATGGCACATTTCTAAGGTTCACTGTAAGGTTTACACGTCTTAGGGTTTCTAATACAGACACCACCTTTGGAAGATGTGTCTCCCAATCTGTGGTATAGATTACTATGTCATCTAAATATGCAGCAGCAAATTCCGAATGTTCACGTAATAACCTGTCCATCAGTCTCTGGAAGGTGGCTGGAGCAGCATGGAGTCCAAATGGTAGTACTTTATATTGGAAGAGCCCATCTGGGGTTCGAAAAGGTAGTTTTTTTCTTTTGCTGCTTGTGTCCACGGAATTTGCCAATATCCTTTTGTCAAGCCCAGGGTCATTAAAAATCTTGCTTTCCCAAGCCGCTCTATCAACTCATCCACTCTAGGTATGGGATATGCGTCACACTCAGATACAGAGTTTAATTTGCGGAAGTCGCTGCAGATCTGATGGTGCCGTCAGGCTTTGGGACCATCACAATAGGACTACACCATTCACTTTGGGATTCTTCAATAACCCCAAGATCAAGCATCTTTTTTACTTCTGCTCTTATTTCTTCTCTTTTAGCCTCTGGTATGCGATAGGGTTTCATCCTTACCCTGATCCCAGGCTTAGTGATGATGTTGTGGTAAATAGCGGTGGTGCAACCTGGTTCTGCAGAGAAGACATCCCTGTTTCCTCCTTCTGTTCAGGGGACAGATCCTGTGCCACAAATGCTTCTACTTGCATTGCCTCTGTGCTCGGAATAGTTTCTCCGACATCATCCAACTCTTCATCAAGACAAGCAATATTTACCTCTACTATCTGCTCTCTCCAAGGCTTTAGCAGGTTTACGTGGTATATTTGCTCTGTTCTTCGTCGCTCTGTTTGCCTCACTTTATAATCCACATCTCCTATAGCCTCAATAATTTCGTACAGTCCTTGCCATCTGGCCAGTAGTTTGCTTTCGTCCGTGGCTACTAGAACTAGTACTCTGTCTCCCAGTTGGAACTTCCTCACCTGTGCTGTGCGATTGTAATATGTTCGCTGATGTTGTTGGTCTTTTTCCATGTGCTCTTGTACCAGGGGGCTAACTTGGGAGATTCTTTTCCTCATTTTCCTGATATACTCTATGATATTCTCACCAGGCACAGTTTGTTCTTCCCATTCTTCACGCAGTATGTCCAGTATGCCTCTGGGATGGCGACCATAGAGGAGTTGGAAAGGGGAAACCCCTGTGGAGGCTTGCGGGACCTCTCTGACTGCAAAGAGCAAATAGGGTAGAAGTAAGTCCCAATCTTTCCCGTCTCGGGCTATAACCTTTCTGAGCATGTTCTTCAAGGTTTTATTAAACTGCTCGACCAATCCATCCGTCTGAGGATGGTAAACCGAGGTTCTTAGTGTTTTCATTTGTAGGAGCTTGCACATTTCTTTCATCAATCTAGACACAAAGGGTATCCCTTGGTCAGCAAAGATTTCCTTGGTTATCCCCACCCTAGAATACAGCTGTATGAGCTCTTTAGCTATATTTTTAGAGGTTGCTGTGCGTAGTGGTATCGCTTCTGGATATCTTGTGGCATAGACCAGTATTACCAGTATAAACTGGAGTCCTCTGGCTAATTTTTCGAGAGGGCCAACCAGGTCCATTGCAATCCTCTCAAAAGGTTCTTCGATTATGGGTAAGGGTATCAATGGGGCCCTTAGGTTAGGTTGAGGGGCAGTTATCTGGCATTCTGGGCAGGATGCACAATACTGGGCTACCTCAGCATGTATACCAGGCCAAAAAAATTATTTCAGGATTCTTCCCAGTGTTTTATCTTTTCCAAGGTGTCCCCCAAGGAGGTTGCGATGAGCCAGGTCAAGGACTTTCCTTCTACGTGCTCTAGGGACTAGGAGCTGCTCCAGTGTCTCTGTCCCTGAGGGAACAATTCTGTACAACAGATCATTTCGTAAAATGAAATACGGTCCTTGTCGCCTTTGCCGGTCAGGCACAGGTACACAGTTTACTTGCGATAGTTCATTTCAGACATTTTTCAAAATTGGGTCCCAAGCCTGGTCTCGTGCAAAATTATTATTGTCCTGGAAGCACTGCTGTGGAGTCAGCTCTTCCTCTCCAGGTTCTTCTGTTTCCTCCTCTCTTTCATCATTATGAGCTGTAGGACCCGTTCTGTGTGCCCCTCACCTTTACTTATCTCGGCTTGCGGCTAAAGCTTCTTTAAAAGCTTTCTTTCGTATTTCCGTGCCCATCCTTTTTGCTCTTCACCACTCCCGCTTTGTTTTTCGGCCTCTCCCGGGTCTAGAGAATATGCCATCCTCTAAGCACGATAGATGTGGACCTACGGAATTGTTAGCAGTTTGGACACTCTCCACAGGTTCTTTTCTGCTTTCCCAACGGTCAGTAGGAAGAAGATCTTTGAAGTGGGGAACGTCTCTGCCTAGTACTACGGGATAAGGCAGGGTAGCTACGACGGGTGCAGTGATTACCATCTTCCTCCCCTGTATCTCCAGTGTTGCAGTGCTGGTAGGGTAGAGATTGGCGGTACCATGTACGCATTTTATGCCCACTCGTCTTGGGTTTTTATGCCACTGTGTCTCACTTCCTGAGTTTATTAGGGCTGTCGTTTCTTTACCGTTAACCTTTATGGGTTTGGTAAACTGATGAGCCTTTTCTGTCACTCCCACCAGGTTAATTAGGTTACATTGGTATGGACGTTCTCCCATGTTGCATTGCATGGGTTCCTCTTTACTTGGACAGTAAGCCGCTATGTGTCCTGGTTCTCCCCAAAAAAAACACGTCCCCTTGCTTGCGGGGCTGCCTCTTTGCCAGGGTTCTTCAGGAATTACCCTTTCTGCTTTGTTTTGAAGCAGCATTTTTTTCACTTCCGGGTACAGGTGTCTTTGTCCAGTTCCTGACCTTCTCATCCAGTTAGAGGTTTGAGCCTTTGGGTGATAAGGCCGCCTTTGAATACTGTAGGTCTCCACTTTTGAAGGACAGGAAAATTCATTCATAGCCAAAAATGCCAGGATCTTGGCTTTTAGGCTGGCATAATCCATCGCTTGCTCTGTGTCCAGGTCAAAATATGCTTTATGAGCCTCCCCACACAAATACGGAGCAACTATACTGGCCCAGTGTCTTTGGGGCCACGCTTCTCTGACAGCAATTCTTTCAAAAGTCAGGAGAAATGTTTCCACATCTTCATCCAGGTTCTTTTTCTGCAGAAACCGATTTGGGTTGATGTTTCCACTGGTTTCCGGCATCGGGGTAGGTTTTGCAGGTATCGGGTGCTGTAGCTGGGCAAGCAAGATTTGGTTTGTTTCCCGCTGCAGCTTTCGGTCTTCTGCAGCTTGGGCCTGTTGTTCCGCCAGGACTTGTGCTGCCTGGGCCTGCTGTCTCAGTAACTGCTGAATAGTCTCCTGCTAGCATGCAGTGGTTTGTATTAGGGCCTTCATTAGTTCCTACATTGTTTAGATCCCACCACTGCCACCATATGTGATAACACTGCTGTCACACTCAGGGTTCGTGCCCTTGTATCCGGCACCACAATGGAGTACTCAGGAGCCCTTTTTAAAATATCAGCAGTATTTATTCGAGTGTAGCAAAACAACATAAATGGTGCAAAACAAAATCGTAGCTTCTAATAGAAGCACTGACTTTATCTTGCATAGTGAGGGAACTACAGCCAAGAGTAAAGTCCACACAAAACAAAAGTCCAAACAAAAGCTTACTGGATATGAAGTCTCCTTTGTAGCAAGGGATCTCCACAGCAGGCTCTGATGTCCTCTGTCCAGCTCAGACTGAGCTCTCTCTCTCAGCTGGGTGCTAATCAGACCTTTAAAGGGGGAACCCAGCTGGGCCTGCTTGATTAGCCTGCTGTGTTAACCCTTTCTTCCCTTAGTGGACACAGGTCTCTGCTCAGTCTCTCTCGCACGTACACTCCATCAATGATTCTGTTACAATATATACAGTATGTTTAAGGCAGATGTATAGTTACAGACCTGGCTCAAACCAATAGAGGGCTCCTACAATTGTGGACATTGCTCCAGTTGTAGATTTATGAAACCAAAAATACTTTATGTACATCCAAAAACAGGGGAAAAATTCCCCATACAGTTTTTTTCAACTGTGGAACAATGGGAGTAATTTATGTAATCACTTGCCTTTGTACTATGATCAATGTGGGAAAAACATGCAGACAGTATAGAAGGAGGATTTTGGAACATATATCCTCCATTAGGAAACAATATGATACCCCTGAAGTGTGACACGTTAAATATTACCATCAAAACAATCCATCAGTATTGCCATTTAATGCTATAGATGGAGCAAAATTGGGATTGAGACAAGGTGACCTGGGTAAAATCATATTGCATATGGAATGTAAATCAATTTATAAATTACATTCTCAAAATCCCAATGGCCTTAATGAAGGTTTTTCTTTTGGACCCTTTTTGTAAGATTCCCTGATATCCAAATTATTTGTATCCAGTAAGAGAAAGTTTTGAAGATCTTCCTTTTTATTGTTGTGTGTGAAGAGTTTTCTGTTTCAGGTATTACCAATCTTTATTTTGATATCTTCATAGGATATTGGAGGATATTGAAAGAGATCTATGATGTTGAATTGTTCCAGCATGACTATTTGATCTATTTCCACATGGATATAAACATTGCATATTTTATCAACACTACATAGACTGATAACATGTATTTGGGGACAAAGTGGGTTAAAGCATTGTGTGATCATACACTTCTCACTTTATCACTTGATTTCATCACAAGTATTTTGTGATTATAGTTCATTACACTTTTTTCACACTTCTGACTTTATTTCATACTTTGCAAATCACATTAATTCTATTTAAGTCAAATTATTTGCATGCTTCTACTGTATATGGTATCTGTTTAGAAGCTCCACCTATCACATGATTTTTTTCAATTGGTCACATCAGAGTCAATTTCCATAACCATGTGGATTACACTGTATTTAAAGTGTAATAGTATATATACTACCGTGGGGATCACACTGGATTTAAAATGGTATGGTATCAGTACATACAATTAACATTGTATTGATATTATCAATATTATTTGCATGATTATTTATATAATTTGTTTGATTAATTTTTTCAATGTATTTTCTACATTACTTTACTTCATAGTGTTCACATGTAATTTCACATATAATATTTTCCTTACTGTCCTCGGAGTCCTTAATAAAAAAAGTAGGTTCATTTTTGTATTTTATATATATTATGTTGATATATTTGTATATAATTTATTTAACAAATGTGATTAAGTGTAACATTGTTTGATTTATTGCATGTACTGTAACAGAGCGCCCCCTTCTGGCGGGGGTTGCGTCCTGTTTTCTTTGCTCTTTTACTTATTTAGAGAGGAAGACACAGTAGGCTTGTCAGAGGTTTAGTTTGACTGCTGTTTATTTGCCAGCGCCAACAGAAAGAAAAACAGTGCTTATCCTCAGCAATACAATAAAATTCTACATAAACGGGCTTACTATGACCTGGAACGCCCTGACTATCCCTGTGATTGCTTCTCGGCCTGCAGGTAAAATAATACAGTCCACAGTGTAGCTCTCTGCTTGATTCAGGTATCTCTTGAGGATTTGTCCTCCTCTTTCTGTGTAAACAGTGGGTGAAGCATAGGGCCCACCCTTCTCTCCCTTATGCTTCACCCCAGGGACCCTTGTCACCCTCTTGTGATGAGGGACGGTTACGCTTTCTTAACACTCTCTTCTCCCTGGGGCATTTGTAATCCTTTTTCTGGGTGTGATGTAAATAACATGCATTTGGCACCAACCTTTTATCCCTTATTGCATCCGGCTTATCAGGAATGGGGTCTTTTAGGTGGCTCCTTGCTCAGCTTGATTTCTCCTAAAGTGTAGTGGGCCGCTCTCTTCTTTGGAAAAGTCTCTTAGTGACACCCTCCTCCTCAGACTGCTAGGCAGAGAGCGCAAACCTCACTGAGCAGCCTTTTTAACTGCTAATGAGCAGGGTCAGGTGTTGGCTTGATTAGGCTGAAGATTTTGGATTAACCCTTTCTATGTCAGTCCAGGGTATATGGCTCTGCTCCATCTGCGGTTTATATATCTTCCCTGATGTACTCTGTTGCAGGTTATCAGGGATTCCTGCTGCACTTCATTACAGTACATATACCACAACATCATTAAGTTGCTCCCCAATAGAAGAATTACAATCAACAATTAAAATGATTTGGATGCATTAACACTCATTTTGGATCATCAATTAAAAAAAAAGAATGAATTGCTGAATAGATAATAAAATGCTGACAGGAAATGGACTGTACACCGTCGCGAGTATGAGCTGATGGTAGGAGAGTTGGGAGGTCATATACAACAGCTACTCCTGAACTGCAACTATATAGGCGATTTTCAATTTATTGCAAGCCCAAGTAAAGATCAAGTAAAGCTTAAAGCTTCCTCCAATAATATCCTTCTCCTCCTATACTCTATTACCCTAAATACTATAGGTATATGATGAAATACCTTATACAAGCACATTGAGAATGATGGAGATTGATGGTCCGCTGATGATTGCTGTTGAGGGGAGATACAGGAGGTGATGGCGTTGTGGTCCCCGGAAAGCAGGGCGTGCTCCCAGAAGCTGAAGAAGAAATCCCATGAGAAGACACTGCAGACGTGTGGGAGCACGCCCTGCGGGAGCTAGTGAGCAGGACGCCGGTTCCAGGAGGCATACGGAGTAGGACGTGGTCCAGGGGACAGAGGCGGAGGTCCCGCGAGAGGACACAGCAGATGTGAGTTGGCGGAAGCCAGAGAGTGGGACGCCAGGTCCAGGATGCACCCGAAGCAGCAACTACACACAGGAGAATATGCAGAAGAGGATGCCAAACTGTCAGCTCAAAGCCATATAAAGCTCCCTCTGGCCTTTTTATTCCCTTTATAAGTATAAGCTTATACTACTAATTGTGCCAAGTATGTGCCTAATTTGGAAAACGCTTAACTAAACTAATAACTGAAAAAAAATAAAAAAAAGAGTTAATCTAAAGGGAGAGTATAGAGGGAGGAGAGGTGAATAGGAGATAGGGCTATATAAAACAAAACAAAAGCTCTATGAAAATCTTCAACATACAATTTTTGTGAACTGAGGGCCACAACATTTTTGCCCCTATAGGATCTGACAGAGCTGAGGAGAGATTTGGTAATCAGCTCAATTTACATCTTAAGCTTCCCCATAAATGCTGCCACAAAATTAAACAAAAGGAACAACCAATAAAAGCTAAAGAGGAGTTGAAGAAGGCTGAAGCAAGGTGAACCAGGGTAACTCATTGAAACACTTATAGATATAGAGGGGGCACGATGGCCAATAGAAAATCCTCAACAGCTATTAAAACAAAAAACAAAGAAAAGAAAAATCAAACATCAAACACTAATCTGTTCTTCTCACCCAAAAATAAAATGAATCCCTTAAAAATAACCCAAGCAGAATCTTCTTTCTTAGAACAATCTACAAATAAATCCCTGGGAATATCATCTCAGTCCTCCATAGAGGAGCCAGAAAATTTTCAAGAAGAACATTTAACTTGCTCTAAAATGAAAGATCTTCTGTACGACTTTCAAGTTAAGATCACATCCAAACTAACAAAACAGATTACAGAAAAAACAAAATCAATCAATGAAACAAATAAAAAAATAATGAGATTGAGCTAAAATATGATAAATTAATTATGGACAATAATTCACTTTTAAAATATATGTACAATCTTGAATATAAAATAGAAGAATGAAATAATAAAATCTGCAATATGGAGGATAGGTCAAGAAAAAATAATTTAAGAATCAGAGGGATAGATGAAAATATACCAGATAAGGATCTGCATAAATGTACTGGGGATATGCTTCATAACCTAATACCCCAATTTCCTAAAGAAGATTAAAAAATGTAGATCATCCATAGGATCCCTCTCCATAGAGGATTGAATAAATCGCTACCTCAAGACGTTATAGCAAGGCTCCATTACCTACCGTTTAAGGAAGCCATACTAAAAGCAAATTACATGAAAAAATCTATGGATCCTCCATATGAGAAAATACAATTATTTCCAGATTTGTCTTCTCAGACAATAGCAAAAAGAAAAGAATATTCTGCTATAACGCAAAGTTTAAGGAAAAAAGAAATAAAATAAATACGAAAATCTCCCTCTGGCCTTTTTATTCTGAAAGATACCATCTGACAAAGAATCAAATCGGTCAAAGAAGGACAGTCTTTGCTACAAAAATGGAATATTGAAGTAGAACTTTCCATTCACAAAGATAGACCTACAGAGTTATTATTAAAGAGACCTGAATGGGAATTAATAAAGTGACGTTTGAAGGGAGAAAAACGGAAGGAAGAGCTAAGAAGCAACAGAAAGACCCTTTTTTTTTTTTGTACAAGGACTGTAGTCCACGCATGTTCTATACTGCTTTTTTCCTTTTAATTATATTTTTGTTATTTTACTAGAGAATGCTATAGTTTTTATATCACGTTTTTGGGGGTATTTTTTTCCTCAACATAATATCATATATTACAATTTTTTAAATTTTCATAAGTATTACTGTGGATAGATGATAGTTTAATATAAAATTTGCACATGATTCACACTTTATGATCACAATAATTAACATATGAAACACGATAGTGTTTAGATTTAATGGCAATATATATCTAATGCACTTTATATTTGACATATTTTCTTTTTAGTATGACATTTAAAAGATTATTATATTCAATATTTTCTTTTTTAAGTATTGATCCTTCATAACTTTATAAACGTATATAGGATTGGCACGTTATTTTTTAGAGCATACTAAACAAATTTCCTATAGAGACTTGTTCTCTTATTAGTAGAGATTCTAAGCACTTTACAAATTTGTACTTTAAGCCTATAGTTCATTGTTCAATCATATATCATTTTAATCTTAAAGTATTAGAAAATTTAGTAATTTATGTATTTATTGGGGGGGGAATTAAGTAGTTATGATAATATGACTTTAAATTATATTGGTAAGTTGGTATTTAGAGGTCTGACAGATGGGATAATACGGGTGGTGGGTTAACCCATGGCCCTTAACCCAACAACACTTGGATACGGTGTTCTGAGTCGGGAAATTGGCTTACCCTCACTTGTTGACCTCCTATGGGTCACTCCGTTAGGATCCCCCTTTTTGCATGTCAGAATGCATATTTGGTCGTTTTTTCTGTAGTAGCCTATTATTTTTTTAATGGCTACAATTCTATTTATCTTATTTCATAGTTCTCTATATTTATTGTGTATATTTTAATAGGTTTATTGAAATAAAAGGAGATAGAAAATAAAATGAATTATATTGACATATAGGATTAAAGAAAAATGGTTCACAAAAGTCAGAAAATGGAAAAAGAGGATAAGAGAGAGGAAGGAAAGAGAAAAGGGAAGCGGGGGAGGAAGACAAAATAGAAAAAAAAGAAAGAGAGGAGAGTAAGAAGGGGTAAAGAGGAAAAAATGGGGAAGAAGGGAGTGAGAAGAAAAGAAAAAGGGAGAAGGGGGAAAGAGAGAAGTTAAAGGAAAAGAAGAGGACTAAGAGAAAATGTAAACTACAATTTATGATTATCTAGTTCAATTACAAGCTATGTGACATGTTATATAAAGAAAGAAAATGAACAGATAAGAGAAGAGAAAGGTGAAGGAAGAGGATAGAAAAGCAATTAAAAAAATGAGGAAAGGTCTAGAAGAGAAAAAAAAAAGAAAAAGGAGAAGGAAAGAGAAGGAAAAGAGAAAGAAACATGACCTCCCAACCAACCAGGAAGGTTTAATAACCTCCTAACATTTCCCCGAATCGGCATAAAGGCCCTAAAATTCGAGTTGGACTTCAAATTAAGTCCAATCCAGAATATACAAAAATAAAATTTATATGCTGACATTCCTTGGGCAAAAAAAGAGCATCTGATAATCCTTTAATCTCTAGACCAAATAATAAATTGTGTCTCTTAGAACCTGGTATGGAAGAAAAATATCAATAAACAAAAAACTATCATTAAAAAAAAAAAAAAATGTCTCCCATTTAATCCAGTATGCCCTATTACATTACCCTTATAAATTATAAATAAACAATATAATAGTGTAGAACCAAATATTTAGAATTTATTAGCAAGTATAACACTATTAAAAAACGACGATTAAAATACAAACGGTTGCCCTTGCAGCCAATAACATCTAACGAATATAAAGTCTATGTGCAAAGTATTGCTGGTGGTAATCTCCAAACCACTTAGGAAATAAAGTGCTTAAGTGCAATATTATATACCTATATACAACCTAATAAGAGTGGCATAGGAGGAGCATGCCACTTACTCTCTAAATGTGCATAAAGTGGAAGACTAATCCAAACCTTCTAAAAAACTCACCCTACTATAAAAGGAAAACCCTATTAGGATGTGGCAGAATGGGGATTGTTACTAACCTATATTGTACTATACAATATGTAACAGATCCCCCTCTTCTGACGGGGTTCGCGTCCTGCTCTTTCACGTTTTTACGGCTGTTTATTTGTAAGCGCCAACAGAAAGAAAAATAGTGCTTATCCTCAGCAACGAAAAAAAATTCTACATAAACGGGCTCACTATAACCTGGAACACCCTGACTAGCCCTGAGACAGCTTCTCGGCCTGCAGGTATAATTATACAGTCCACAGTGTAGGCTCTCTGCTTGATTCTTGGATCTCTTGAGGACCTTTTTCCTCTTCTCTCTCTCTCAATAGTGGGTGAAGCATAGGGCACACCCTTCTCCCCCTTAAGGATCACCCCAGGAACCCTTGTCACCCTCTTGTGATGAGGGGCATTTGTAATCCTTTGCTGGGTATGATGACAATCATATGTATTGGGCACCAACCTTTCATCCCTTATTCATCCCTTATTGTATCCAGCTTCTTAGGAATGGGGTCTTCAGATAAATCCTTACACAGTGGATTATCTTCTATAGCACAGCAGTCTTCTCTGTGAGCAATCTCTGAAATGCAGCAGCCTTCTTGACTGCCTTGCTTCAGCACAAATCCCAGCTCTCAGGATCCAAACAGCAGCTGAGCTATCCAGGGTTTTCTTCTTTAAACACACTGCAGCTACACACAGCTCAAAACTCACAGCTCACAGGGAGCCAGGAGAACTTTCCCTTCTTGAATGGATCCATCAACTTTGACGAAGTAAGGCTTGAGATACCCCTCGAATAGACTACCAAGGATTTCGTCCACTGCATCATCTATGGGGAACACACAGTTTTGTTCTCCATATGGCACCCCTGGACCTGGTTGGATACGGATAGTATCTCCTAACCACACCCATAGGTTGTTACACACAACTCTGTTCCTCCTGCACTTCTCATATAGGCAAGTATCATCTGTACGACCAATGTACACAGTTTTCTGTCTCTTCTTTCTTTTCAGAAGAACAGGTTTTCCTCGGTACAACAGAAGCTCATCCTTCTGGACCGGAGTCATCGACATCACTTTCTCTTCTTTGATTTGTTTTTCTTCAATTTCTTTTAATAGGACCTGCAGTTTAGATAATTCTGCAGAGAACGATTTGGTTGTATAATTTCTCTCACAACCGTTTTCTTTTACATAATCTTTGTAACGATTTGCCTTGAGTTCCTTACTTTTATGTTTCCATTCTTCCAATTCTTCAAGTAATTTCTGAGCTTCTTCTACTTTGGCCTCAAGTGCTTGATCTTGTTCTATCTGAGTTTGTTCTTGTTCAATGAGAGTCAATCGCATGTCTTATTTTCTCTTTTGCTTAAACATCTTGACAAACCTTTTGGTACAGAGGTGTTGACTCATCACTTTTCTCATTATCAAGGTTTTCCTTTTTTAGCCGCTGAATTGTTCGCTGCTTCATCTCCAGTTCACTAGACATCTGTTTCTTTAAATTTTCATATTCACAAATTTTACTGGATAAATGCTTCTTGGCATTAGCTAGTTTATCCTTTCGGTCACTATAATCCTCATCCTTTCTCTGGAGATCCAACTGTAGAGACTTCAGATCTTTGGCCTGCTGCAAAAGATCGTTCTTCAACCATTTGATTTCTTGTTTAGACTCTTCCGTTTGTTTATCCTTCTCAGCACAAGCTCTCTCAACAGTTGTACATTTATCTTGCACAATTACAATTTTCTGTTCTAGTTTCAGATTTTCCTCTTTTAATTTCTCAAGATTATTTTGGCCTTCTGTGTGTTTGGTTTGAATTTCTTCCAACTGCTTCTCCAGAATCCCAACCGCAGAAACTTGCTCTTTGTTCAGTTCTTCCAAACCGCTCAGCTTCTCACATTTCTCTTTACCGGAACCTAACAAGCTTTCAAGCTCATTGATCTTCTGCTTGTTATCACAAACTTCATTTTTAAGTCTTATGATCTCTTCCTCGGACTTTACATTAAGATTTTTGTCTTGTGCCAAGCGATTGGCACTCTTCAATAACTGATCTTGGAGCTGAACTATCAGATCATCTTTTTCCTTAACATCCTCCAAACTACGCTGCAAATTTTCATTTTTACTTTTAAACAAAGTAATTTCACTATTTAAGTTGCCAAGTTGTTCTTTAAGTTGTTGAATCAGCCGATTCTTTTCAGTGGATTCCTGAAGATGTTTCTGGCATTCTTTCCATAGACCTTCTATAGCACTGCAGAAAGTACTTTCTCTGCCCGATTCTTCAGCCTTAGTTTTACCTACAGAATTACTAAGATTGACATTGCTGGATTCTTCAATTAAGGCATTGAGGTTAGCAACACTTTGGTTTACGTCACTCTTCCCAAGTTCATCTAGTTTATTTTGAATTGTTCTGATTTGAGCCACTTTGCTAGCAACACTTACTTTGTTCTGATCTACCTCATTTCTTAAAATCTTAATAGAGCCCTCCAGGTCGTGGTTAAGATTTATGTAATGCTGCAGCTCAGACCCCATGTTTTTCATTTTGGATTCCATTTGCACCACCTGTTCATCGCTTTTAGCAAGTTTTTCTTCCAACAAAGCAGTATCGTGCTTCAGGCTTATTATTTGTTCTTTGTGCTGTTCCTTTTCGGCTTTGAGTTCTTTTATTGTACTTTGTTCTTCACAAGGGACAGTAATTTGCTTTTGGTCTACTGTTATGTTTGTTTCATTAAGTCCTTGCTCCTGCTTACGGGATACTTCTATCTCTTGTAGCTGAGAGGTGGAACTGGTGATCTCTCCTGCTCTCTGAGATGCACAGAGATTGAGGAGATCTTGCGTCTCCTTTTTTCCATTGTGCCGCCCCTCCCACACAACTGATTCTTTCAGCTTAGACTTGGGAGGACTCTTCCTCTGCTCCCAAATAAGCATCAGTTTCTCATTCCTGTAGGACACTCTGTAGTCCTCAAATGCAGGCATCCTCCGCCACTCAGGAATATAGTCTGGCATCATCTTTACCTCTCGCTGGTCTGGTTTCCTTTCTTGCCTCTCCTTGTCCCTAGTGCTTTGTTTTATTGGCACTTGAGACAGAGATCTCTCTGTATACTGTACTGTTTTAGTATGACACATCTCCATGCTCTGCGTCATATGTCCTGTCCGGGACAGTGGGTACTCCTTGAGTTTTTCTGCATTGCGGTCAGTCCGTTTCTTTTCTCTGTTATAAGCAGCTTCCACTTCTCTGAACTGGTTTTTTATCATCTCTAAGTCAGATGCACTTTGCGTGTAGCTGGCCTTTTCCACTTGAAGTGAAGACTCAAGGTCCAGGATCCGCAACTGGATAACTTCAGAGTTAAACTTAGACTCTAGATGGGCTGCTCTTTCAGATTCTATATCTTCTTCCAGTCTTTTTACTGTTTGTGCTGCTGTCTCCAGTTCCAGAATCAGTCTCTCCTCTCTCTCACGACTGTATTCCAGCTCACTCTTCTGACGTGAGAAGTTATCCATGCAGACATTCTTCTCTGCTTCCATTTCATATAGCTGCTTGTGCAACTCTTGAACCATCCTGTTTTGGGACAGGATAACAGATTCCATTTTATTCTTCATCTCCTGCTCTCTCTTTTGAAGCTCCTCAATCTTAACTTTAAATTGTCCTTGGAGCCTTACAGAATGCTGTTTCTCCTCCTCTAAGGCCATTCTGTCTGCACCAGCAGGCTCTTTTGCTTTCTCAGCAATATCTGTTACTGTCTCTGCAGTTTCTTTTGTGCACTCTGCAGTTTCTTTTGTGAACTCTGCATTCTCTTCGGTGCGGTCTGCATTCTCACATGCTCTCTCTGCCGTCTCTCTCGATGAGGCAACATGAAAACAGATTGCCAGCTCTTCAACACAATGCTTCCTGCATATATTACTTAACAATAGGTAAAGTATATACATTTCTTATTTTATTAATTATTCATTGCCATAACAAAAAAAAAACACCAACGCTGCTCATAGCACACAAACAACCAAGAGCCTCGCAATGAGTGCCGAAGGATCTTAAAACACCAACAAAATTAATTTTGCACCCAAACAACATTACCTGCCTTACAATCTTATTGCCGTCATATTTTGACGGGCAAGTCGCTAGTTAAATATAATATCTAAGAATATTAATATGCACTCTTTATTGAATCGTCTTTACAAGAAAACAGCAAGGTTGATATTTTCATTCAAACCAAATGGTAACAGAGTATTGAGTAAGGTAATCCATTTACTCTCAGCTCTCAATAATTCTGCTTCTAAGTTGCCACCTCTAATTCTAAGGTTAATTTGTTGCAGTATGGTACACTTAATTTCCGATTTCCAATTACGTCTATGAAGAAAATGTCTAGCTACTGTAGTTGAGGTTTTACCCCTCTCATAATCTTTCATACTATTCTTGATATTATTTATATGTTCCCCCAGTCTTCTTTGCTCTTAAGGTCGAACCTATGTACCGCAAATTGCATGGACATTGTAAAAAATAAATTACATTTTTGGTAATACAATTGTAGAAACCGGTCATTGCATGTCTCTTGCCGGTTCTATCTTCCAAATAATCAATATTTTTCATATAAATGCAGAACTTACAGTGCCCACACATGTGGGTACTGTTGGGTAGAGTCGATTTCTGCTTCAATTTCTGGAAATTACTATGTACATGTCTATCCTTGATTGTTTGTGTTTTCCTCCAGCCTGTCTGAATACGTTCACCTATAAATGTATCATGTTGACCATCACATCTTAAGACATGAGCATGTTTATTTAAGATGAAATTTATTTCCCTCCACTGTTGATTGAAAGTGCTGATGAATCTAGGATAATTTGTCATACTCAGCCTCTTCTTTTTGGGAACTAAAAGATCATCTCTATTTGTGTGTAACGCGCGATGATACGCTTTTTTCAATTAAGTTCCACTATAGCCTCTATCCTTTAGACAGCCTGTCAAAATCTTTGCTTGTTTCCTAAAAGTTATCTCATCCAAGCAGTTATGGCGTATTCTCAAGAATTCACCGACAGGTATAGACCTCTTCGTGGCCGGGAAATGTGAGCTCTGAGAGTAAAGAGTGCTATTGGTGGAAGTTGTTTTTCTGTATAGGTCTGTGCCTATACTTCCATCATCATCTTTGAAGAATTTTAAATCCAAAAATTCTATTTCTTGTAAGCTCATCTGATGAATAAATCTCAGGTTAAGTTCATTATCATTAAGCATGGTAATAAATTCCTTTAAGCTGTCCATCGCATCTTCCCATAATATTAAGATATCGTCTAGGTTGTAAGTCTACGAGTTTCAATCCTACAAGGTGCTTTAGGGAAAGCGCTATGGACACCAGATTCCAAGCTCAAAGACAGGACCATCCACTCTTTGCAATGTGTGAATCTTGAACTTGTCATTGCCTGTAACTTAACTTGTGTAGCGCTACAGAATATGTTGGCGCGTTACAAATAAACGATAATAATAATAATAATAATAATATGCAGAGTAGCAACAATACAATTTTGTTGGTACTGTATATTTGGTCATGTCTTCACAGAACACTCTCTCTCTCTCCCACCATCCCATGTAAATATTTGCATATGTTGGTACCACCGGGGACCCCATAGCGGTTCAATGTACTTGTAAATAGTATTTGTTGTTAAATATAAAATAGTTATGGTGGAGGATGAAATTCAATAATTCCATAATAAACTCATTCTTCTCAACACTGTCTCTAGTGTCCATGCCCAAGAAATATCCTACAGCTTCACATCCCTTTTGATGGTCAATCGAGGTATAAAGTGACTCTACATCACATGTTATTAATACTGTCTCGGTGTCAACTGTAATATCATTCAATTTGCTTAGGACATCCATTGTATCCCGAGTATATGAATGTAGAGTCAAAACAAATTGTCTCAAATCCAGAATATGTTTAACAGGTGTATGAGAATGAATATGCTTCCCAAAAATCAGAGGTATATAAGTAAAACAACAAGAAAAGATACGGCAGAAATATTAGTGAGAAATAAGGAAATTTGTTATACTCAATGAGGATCAAGATAGAAATTTACAGACTCAATGAGAAAATTCTCAGACTAAGAGAAATGGTATGCATAAAATATACTAAAAGTAAAGTAGAAATTTACAAGCGAGTAAAGATAATAAGTAAGGTCATTCAATTATGATCAAAATAATAATTTTAGCTATAAGTTAAAAGTCTATGAGGAAGCTAGAATCATAGATCCCTTAGGAAGATTTATAATTTGGTGCGGCTCTATTAATGGGAAACTTATGCAATAGTCAATTCATATTTGCCAAATGTCAACTAAATTAGATTCCTGAAGAAGATACTCAAAGAAATAAAAAAAAATCAGAAAGGGTTTGATAATTATTGGAGGCGATTTTTATATGCTGATGGATCCTATAAATGATAGAATTGGTAAACTGAAGAAAAAAAATCTGAAAATGACATTAATAAGATGTCTAAAGAATTTGTAAATTAAATATCTAATTATGACCTTTTGGAATATCCTCTTACCTCAAAACATTTAAAACCTCACTTAAAACGCATCTGTTTAAAGAAGTGTATCACCTTCCACCCTAACACACTTATCACCTCTCTCCCTCTTTGTCGGCGCGTTATAAATAAACTATAATAATATTAATAATAATAATAATAATAATAAAAACTGGAACAAACCAATCATACAGCCCCTGCAAATGGTATCAAAATCTGTCCTTATTTAAGAGTCACCAAACAAACTGGTGACCCAGTGAATATTTAGCAAAATGCTAATTCAGAAACTTGAAGGGTAGACCCTAGAGGGGTATAATCAAAATAAACGCATTTAAAGCTCTTGATGGACCGTTTCGCTGCACTGCATGGCGGCTTTATCAAAGTATTGAGGGGAAGCGTCACGGCAGGTCAGAGGTATTTATTCCTCACTTCCTGGTTCAGCACCATAATTACCTGAATACAACTGCAATAACAAATGATGAAATTACAAAGCGCCATATTCCAAGGAAAAGAAGCCCATCAGCAATGGATGTGTTTCCTTCCAAACAGCATAAGCTTTGAAGCAATAATGGCAGGCTCATGTAACAGGTCTTCAAATGTAAAATGTAATTATTATCAGAATGTGAATAAGGTAAGTATAACTAACCTACCGTTTCTTTCTAACCAACATAAACATTGTAGCAATGAAAGCAGCATCATGTAAACAGTATTCAAATGTGAAACATGAATAATGTAATCAGTATCAGAATGTAAAATGGGTAAGTGTAACCAGCCTATTAAGGGACAAGATATCCACAAGAAGAAGTCACTGGATCAAACAAATATGCGAAAAAACAATAAACCGCGCAAATAGAACTCCACTTTGTTTTTTACTGCATAAAATCTTACAAATAGTTCCTAACTGGTTTCTCGCCTCTGCAGCTCATACTATACATTTAAAAACAGAATGTGCAGTGTCTCATAAAATCCAATCAATGGCAACATTCTGAAACATGCTACTTGAGAGAGGTCATTGACAGGCTAATGAAAACACTGCACTGCACATTCTGTGTGTTCATGAGCTGCATGAGCTACAGAAGGCAGATCCAAAAAGGTACTATCCCTGGTACATGAGTATTAATTCCTAAGAGCATAATTTCTGCCTGTTGTCAAGAGCCACTAGGACCATTTGATCTATTTATTCTTCTATTTGTCTATTCATATTATTGTTAATAAAAACAGAGAGGGGCCCGCACTCATCTTACCCATGTTATTAAACGTCATTTTAAAGCCATAACAACAAATGTGTAACCTTCTAAAAGCAGAGCTGACGAAGTCAGACTAAAAAAAATAAAATAAAAGACTAATGGAAAGTGTTGATGCCTTTGTCCATGTTAATTTGGAATTTTTTATGTATGTGCAAGATAAAGATTTCTGTAACTATATTTTTGTATTTTGTCCATGATAATTTCACCATTGGGATAATTTTGTGACCTTTATGTGTTAAGAATATGCCACCCAGAGCCAGCAGCAAAACTGCAAGTGGGCGCTAGATGGCGCTGTATTGCAGGCGCCGCCCGGGGGGAACATTAATGGATTCATGACACACAAGGTCCCTCCTGGCTCTGGATGGGGGTCTGCTTGGGGTGAGGGTCTGCTGGGGGCTCCTGTCTCTGGATGGGGGACTACTCGGGGTGAGGGTCTGCTGGGGGCTCCTGTCTCTGGATGGGGGACTACTCGGGGTGAGGGTCTGCTGGGGGCTCCTGTCTCTGGATCGGAAGGGCTGCTCAGGGTGAGGGCAGAGTGGGGTCTGAATGAAGAATACTCAGGGTGGGGGGGTCTATTAGATTCGGATGGGGTGTTCTGAGCAAGTGGTTGGGGCTCCTCACTCTGGAGGTGGGGCTGCTCGGAATGGGGGGCTGGGGGCCTCCTAGCTCGGGGGCTCTGGATGTGAGTGGACGGGTGAGGAGTGTTTTACCGGTAGCGCTGTCTTTGCCCTTTCCCGGTTACTTTCAAACAGCAACATCTAGCGGCCACTTGCAGTTTTACTACTGGCTCTGCGTGGCGTATTCTTAACACACAAGGTCCTAATTTTACTCTCTCTATGAAGCATCAAATTAGTAGGCTGGTATTTATATTGAATTAAAGAATTATTATTTAAAGACATAGTTACATCGGATCATGGCTGCTGCTACATTCTTCCCCGGCCTCCCTCAGTATCTTCTGCTCAATAGTATGAGACAATCAGATCAGATTGATTAATTGTGCAGGCAAGGTGGAGCATCTCATAGCCCGGCCTCTCTAAAGTGTGCAAGCTCCACATTGGTGCCTCCCATAGCTCACACAATCACTTGGCCCCTTCCCTGTTCCTCACACAATTACTTGGCCCCTACCAAAGTCTCATAGATCACTTGGGCTCACAATTAGTTTGGCTACTTCCTGTTCTCTTACACATAACTCCTCCCCAGCACACAATCATTTGGCCCTTCCCATAGTCTATTTGGCTCCTTCCCTATTTTATCACACTATATCTCTGCCTCACACCCTTTCTGGCATTGATTAATCTGTTGGCCCCTCCCCATTCTCTCATACAAACACTTTGCCTATCCTACATTCTGTCATACTTAGCTCCTCCCCCAATCTCATACACAATCACTTAGATCCTCCCACGGTCTGCTTAGCTCCTTTCCCATTTCTTTACACTATCACTTGTTCCAACTACTGTCACTCAATCACTTTGCTCCTCCTTCATACTGTCGCTTAATCATTTGGCCCATCCCCTATTCTCTCACAATCAGCTGGCTCCTCCCACATGTCACTTATCACTCAGCTCCTCCCACACAATCACGTGGTCCCTCTTCCCTCTCCCCCGTGCATTCTCTGGCTCCCTCCCGGCTCCGCCTTCTATCACTGCTGACTCCTCCCTCTGTGTCTGGCGTTCAGTTGTCCTCAGTCTGTGTGCTCCTCGCAGTGCTGTCTTGTCATGGCTCGTGTAGAGTTCTACGCGCTCTGGTCTCTGCAGGACCCTCCGCGGCAGCTTGTGAGGTGCGAAATGGCGGGAAACCGCGTGCCTGTGCGAGGAGCCCGAGCTCAAACAAATCTATAATGATACCATGAACATTGTGTGACCGAAAGATCACAGAGCCCCCGCAATAATTACACTCCCCTCCCAAATACCTTTCTCAGGGCTTCCATCATCTTCAACTTTTCATCTCCTGAGGTCTCTCAACTTATTGAGGTCTCCTTCATCTTAGTCACCTTTCTGAGATCTCCCATCTTCTCACCTTCCCTTATTTATGTCTACCTCTTCTCACCCTCCATTTTATTGAAGCCCCCCTCTTTTCACCTTCCATCTTATTGAAGCCCCCCTCTTTTCACATTCCATCATCTTATTGAAGCCCCCCCTCTTTTCACCTCCCATCATCTTATTGAAGCCCCCCTCTTTTCACCTCCCATCATCTTATTGAAGCCCCCCTCTTTTCACCTCCCGTCATCCTATTGAAGCCCCCCTCTTTTCACCTCCCGTCATCCTATTGAAGCCCCCCTCTTTTCACCTCCCGTCATCCTATTGAAGTCCCCCTCTCTTCACCTCCCGTCATCTTATTGAAGTCCCCCTCTCTTCACCTCCCATCATCTTATTGAAGTCCCCCTCTCTTCACCTCCCATCATCTTGTGGAATCCCCCCTCTCTTCACTTCCCATCATCTTATTGAAGCCCCCCTCTCTTCACTTCCCATCATCTTATTGAAGCCCCCCTCTTTTCACCTCCCGTCATCTTATTGAAGCCCCCCTCTTTTCACCTCCCATCATCTTATTGAAGCCCCCCTCTTTTCACCTCCCATCATCTTATTGAAGCCCCCCTCTTTTCACCTTCCATCCTATTGAAGCCCCCCTCTTTTCACCTCCCGTCATCCTATTGAAGCCCCCCCCCTTTCACCTCCCGTCATCCTATTGAAGTCCCCCTCTCTTCACCTCCCGTCATCTTATTGAAGTCCCCCTCTCTTCAACTCCCGTCATCTTATTGAAGCCCCCCTCTCTTCACCTCCCATCATCTTGTGGAATCCCCCCTCTCTTCACTTCCCATCATCTTATTGAAGCCCCCCTCTCTTCACTTCCCATCATCTTATTGAAGCCCCCCTCTCTTCACTTCCCATCATCTTATTGAAGCCCCCCTCTTTTCACCTCCCGTCATCTTATTGAAGCCCCCCTCTTTTCACCTCCCGTCAACTTATTGAAGCCCCCCTCTTTTCACCTCCCGTCATCTTATTGAAGCCCCCCTCTTTTCACCTCCCGTCATCTTATTGAAGCCCCCCTCTTTTCACCTCCCGTCATCTTATTGAAGCCCCCCTCTTTTCACCTCCCGTCATCCTATTGAAGCCCCCCTCTTTTCACCTCCCGTCATCCTATTGAAGCCCCCTCTTTGCACCTCCCGTCATCCTATTGAAGCCCCCCTCTTTTCACCTCCCGTCATCCTATTGAAGCCCCCCTCTTTTCACCTCCCGTCATCCTATTGAAGCCCCCCTCTTTTCACCTCCCGTCATCCTATTGAAGCCCCCCTCTTTTCACCTCCCGTCATCCTATTGAAGCCCCCCTCTTTTCACCTCCCGTCATCCTATTGAAGCCCCCCTCTTTTCACCTCCCGTCATCCTATTGAAGCCCCCCTCTTTGCACCTCCCGTCATCCTATTGAAGCCCTCCTCTTTTCACCTCCCGTCATCCTGTTGAAGCCCCCCTCTTTTCACCTCCCGTCATCCTATTGAAGCCCCCCTCTTTTCACCTCCCGTCATCTTATTGAAGCCCCCCTCTTTTCACCTCCCGTCATCCTATTGAAGCCCCCCTCTTTTCACCTCCCGTCATCTTATTGAAGCCCCCCTCTTTTCACCTCCCGTCATCTTATTGAAGCCCCCCTCTTTTCACCTCCCGTCATCTTATTGAAGCCCCCCTCTTTTCACCTCCCGTCATCCTATTGAAGCCCCCCTCTTTTCACCTCCCGTCATCCTATTGAAGACCCCCTCTTTTCACCTCCCATCATCTTATTGAAGACCCCCTCTTTTCACCTCCTATCATATTGAGGCCTCCCTTTTCTCACCTTCCACCACCACCTGAGGTCTGTCTCCTCATCCTTATGTTTTTGAGGTCTCTTATCTTACCCTCCCTTACCTTATTAATGTCTCCCTCTCTTTACATTACCTCGTTTTTTCTGAGGTCTCTTTTTAGTCTTTAACCTTATTAAGATTTCCCCCTCCTCTCGCTCCATCACACTATTGAGGACTCATTCTTCTTACCTACCCTCATCTTACTGAGGTCTTCCTCTTCTCACTGACACTCGTTTACAACGGTTGCTCTCTTCTCATCTTCCCACTATTCAATCTCCATTATCTTTTTTGGGGTCTAACCCTCCCTCAATTTATTGAGGACACCTTCTTCTCATCCACCCCTTTACTCATTCTCCATCAGCTTTTCTGAGCCCTCCCTCACCTTTTTGAGGTCTACCTCTTATATCTCTCACCTTATTGATGACTCCCTCTAATTCTACCTTGCCAAGTGATTTCTCTTCCTTCTTACCCATGAGCCACATCATCATCTTGTCCCTTTTTGTCACCCACATTCTTAAAAATATGTGGAAGGTTCCTGAGTTTTACTAGGTATATAATACAGTATATCTGTGTATCGTACTAATATTTTTGTCTGCTGAACCATATAGAATAAGTCCAGCTGAGAGACAAAACAAGAACACCTTTTTGATGTGGCTATTTTTTTGTTCTTTAGGCCACCTTTTTTTAACCTTTTTATAACTACTTCTTTTTTCAAATTGTTTAAAAAAGGAATGGCTAAAATCAACGTCCTGAGCTTTAGCTCTAGAAGACTATTGACGTTATCATGTTATGTGTTTGTATTATTATTCAAGTTATTATACTTGCATAGCTATTTATATAATTAATATTTTGAATGTGATCACAGTTTCTGTGTGTACTTAGGGTTTGCTCCTCCCTTATTCTGATTGAGACGGTGGGAGAGATCTTTTTTTATTCCTTCACATAGATTGTTTCCAAATTGTAGCAGCTATTTAGATTTTAACTTATCAACTTTCTTCTTCTACCTCCATACATATGTTATTGTACAATGTGAAAATATATTTTGCTACACAGTTTAGATATTCTTAGTAACTAATCAGGTCTGAAGACTCTTGGTAACTTTTTTTTTATAACTTAGTGCCCAAATCTAAGCTATAACAAGAGGTCTTGTATATAATGAACAGTTATTTTATTTAGAAGTCTACTATGTTAAGTGTTATGTTTTAACTTTGGATTGCGGTCTGCATTCTCACATGCTCTCTCTGCCGTCTCTCTCGATGAGGCAACATGAAAACAGATTGCCAGCTCTTCAACACAATGCTTCCTGCATATATTACTTAACAATAGGTAAAGTATATACATTTCTTATTTTATTAATTATTCATTGCCATAACAAAAAAAAAACACCAACGCTGCTCATAGCACACAAACAACCAAGAGCCTCGCAATGAGTGCCGAAGGATCTTAAAACACCAACAAAATTAATTTTGCACCCAAACAACATTACCTGCCTTACAATCTTATTGCCGTCATATTTTGACGGGCAAGTCGCTAGTTAAATATAATATCTAAGAATATTAATATGCACTCTTTATTGAATCGTCTTTACAAGAAAACAGCAAGGTTGATATTTTCATTCAAACCAAATGGTAACAGAGTATTGAGTAAGGTAATCCATTTACTCTCAGCTCTCAATAATTCTGCTTCTAAGTTGCCACCTCTAATTCTAAGGTTAATTTGTTGCAGTATGGTACACTTAATTTCCGATTTCCAATTACGTCTATGAAGAAAATGTCTAGCTACTGTAGTTGAGGTTTTACCCCTCTCATAATCTTTCATACTATTCTTGATATTATTTATATGTTCCCCCAGTCTTCTTTGCTCTTAAGGTCGAACCTATGTACCGCAAATTGCATGGACATTGTAAAAAATAAATTACATTTTTGGTAATACAATTGTAGAAACCGGTCATTGCATGTCTCTTGCCGGTTCTATCTTCCAAATAATCAATATTTTTCATATAAATGCAGAACTTACAGTGCCCACACATGTGGGTACTGTTGGGTAGAGTCGATTTCTGCTTCAATTTCTGGAAATTACTATGTACATGTCTATCCTTGATTGTTTGTGTTTTCCTCCAGCCTGTCTGAATACGTTCACCTATAAATGTATCATGTTGACCATCACATCTTAAGACATGAGCATGTTTATTTAAGATGAAATTTATTTCCCTCCACTGTTGATTGAAAGTGCTGATGAATCTAGGATAATTTGTCATACTCAGCCTCTTCTTTTTGGGAACTAAAAGATCATCTCTATTTGTGTGTAACGCGCGATGATACGCTTTTTTCAATTAAGTTCCACTATAGCCTCTATCCTTTAGACAGCCTGTCAAAATCTTTGCTTGTTTCCTAAAAGTTATCTCATCCAAGCAGTTATGGCGTATTCTCAAGAATTCACCGACAGGTATAGACCTCTTCGTGGCCGGGAAATGTGAGCTCTGAGAGTAAAGAGTGCTATTGGTGGAAGTTGTTTTTCTGTATAGGTCTGTGCCTATACTTCCATCATCATCTTTGAAGAATTTTAAATCCAAAAATTCTATTTCTTGTAAGCTCATCTGATGAATAAATCTCAGGTTAAGTTCATTATCATTAAGCATGGTAATAAATTCCTTTAAGCTGTCCATCGCATCTTCCCATAATATTAAGATATCGTCTAGGTTGTAAGTCTACGAGTTTCAATCCTACAAGGTGCTTTAGGGAAAGCGCTATGGACACCAGATTCCAAGCTCAAAGACAGGACCATCCACTCTTTGCAATGTGTGAATCTTGAACTTGTCATTGCCTGTAACTTAACTTGTGTAGCGCTACAGAATATGTTGGCGCGTTACAAATAAACGATAATAATAATAATAATAATAATATGCAGAGTAGCAACAATACAATTTTGTTGGTACTGTATATTTGGTCATGTCTTCACAGAACACTCTCTCTCTCTCCCACCATCCCATGTAAATATTTGCATATGTTGGTACCACCGGGGACCCCATAGCGGTTCAATGTACTTGTAAATAGTATTTGTTGTTAAATATAAAATAGTTATGGTGGAGGATGAAATTCAATAATTCCATAATAAACTCATTCTTCTCAACACTGTCTCTAGTGTCCATGCCCAAGAAATATCCTACAGCTTCACATCCCTTTTGATGGTCAATCGAGGTATAAAGTGACTCTACATCACATGTTATTAATACTGTCTCGGTGTCAACTGTAATATCATTCAATTTGCTTAGGACATCCATTGTATCCCGAGTATATGAATGTAGAGTCAAAACAAATTGTCTCAAATCCAGAATATGTTTAACAGGTGTATGAGAATGAATATGCTTCCCAAAAATCAGAGGTATATAAGTAAAACAACAAGAAAAGATACGGCAGAAATATTAGTGAGAAATAAGGAAATTTGTTATACTCAATGAGGATCAAGATAGAAATTTACAGACTCAATGAGAAAATTCTCAGACTAAGAGAAATGGTATGCATAAAATATACTAAAAGTAAAGTAGAAATTTACAAGCGAGTAAAGATAATAAGTAAGGTCATTCAATTATGATCAAAATAATAATTTTAGCTATAAGTTAAAAGTCTATGAGGAAGCTAGAATCATAGATCCCTTAGGAAGATTTATAATTTGGTGCGGCTCTATTAATGGGAAACTTATGCAATAGTCAATTCATATTTGCCAAATGTCAACTAAATTAGATTCCTGAAGAAGATACTCAAAGAAATAAAAAAAAATCAGAAAGGGTTTGATAATTATTGGAGGCGATTTTTATATGCTGATGGATCCTATAAATGATAGAATTGGTAAACTGAAGAAAAAAAATCTGAAAATGACATTAATAAGATGTCTAAAGAATTTGTAAATTAAATATCTAATTATGACCTTTTGGAATATCCTCTTACCTCAAAACATTTAAAACCTCACTTAAAACGCATCTGTTTAAAGAAGTGTATCACCTTCCACCCTAACACACTTATCACCTCTCTCCCTCTTTGTCGGCGCGTTATAAATAAACTATAATAATATTAATAATAATAATAATAATAATAAAAACTGGAACAAACCAATCATACAGCCCCTGCAAATGGTATCAAAATCTGTCCTTATTTAAGAGTCACCAAACAAACTGGTGACCCAGTGAATATTTAGCAAAATGCTAATTCAGAAACTTGAAGGGTAGACCCTAGAGGGGTATAATCAAAATAAACGCATTTAAAGCTCTTGATGGACCGTTTCGCTGCACTGCATGGCGGCTTTATCAAAGTATTGAGGGGAAGCGTCACGGCAGGTCAGAGGTATTTATTCCTCACTTCCTGGTTCAGCACCATAATTACCTGAATACAACTGCAATAACAAATGATGAAATTACAAAGCGCCATATTCCAAGGAAAAGAAGCCCATCAGCAATGGATGTGTTTCCTTCCAAACAGCATAAGCTTTGAAGCAATAATGGCAGGCTCATGTAACAGGTCTTCAAATGTAAAATGTAATTATTATCAGAATGTGAATAAGGTAAGTATAACTAACCTACCGTTTCTTTCTAACCAACATAAACATTGTAGCAATGAAAGCAGCATCATGTAAACAGTATTCAAATGTGAAACATGAATAATGTAATCAGTATCAGAATGTAAAATGGGTAAGTGTAACCAGCCTATTAAGGGACAAGATATCCACAAGAAGAAGTCACTGGATCAAACAAATATGCGAAAAAACAATAAACCGCGCAAATAGAACTCCACTTTGTTTTTTACTGCATAAAATCTTACAAATAGTTCCTAACTGGTTTCTCGCCTCTGCAGCTCATACTATACATTTAAAAACAGAATGTGCAGTGTCTCATAAAATCCAATCAATGGCAACATTCTGAAACATGCTACTTGAGAGAGGTCATTGACAGGCTAATGAAAACACTGCACTGCACATTCTGTGTGTTCATGAGCTGCATGAGCTACAGAAGGCAGATCCAAAAAGGTACTATCCCTGGTACATGAGTATTAATTCCTAAGAGCATAATTTCTGCCTGTTGTCAAGAGCCACTAGGACCATTTGATCTATTTATTCTTCTATTTGTCTATTCATATTATTGTTAATAAAAACAGAGAGGGGCCCGCACTCATCTTACCCATGTTATTAAACGTCATTTTAAAGCCATAACAACAAATGTGTAACCTTCTAAAAGCAGAGCTGACGAAGTCAGACTAAAAAAAATAAAATAAAAGACTAATGGAAAGTGTTGATGCCTTTGTCCATGTTAATTTGGAATTTTTTATGTATGTGCAAGATAAAGATTTCTGTAACTATATTTTTGTATTTTGTCCATGATAATTTCACCATTGGGATAATTTTGTGACCTTTATGTGTTAAGAATATGCCACCCAGAGCCAGCAGCAAAACTGCAAGTGGGCGCTAGATGGCGCTGTATTGCAGGCGCCGCCCGGGGGGAACATTAATGGATTCATGACACACAAGGTCCCTCCTGGCTCTGGATGGGGGTCTGCTTGGGGTGAGGGTCTGCTGGGGGCTCCTGTCTCTGGATGGGGGACTACTCGGGGTGAGGGTCTGCTGGGGGCTCCTGTCTCTGGATGGGGGACTACTCGGGGTGAGGGTCTGCTGGGGGCTCCTGTCTCTGGATCGGAAGGGCTGCTCAGGGTGAGGGCAGAGTGGGGTCTGAATGAAGAATACTCAGGGTGGGGGGGTCTATTAGATTCGGATGGGGTGTTCTGAGCAAGTGGTTGGGGCTCCTCACTCTGGAGGTGGGGCTGCTCGGAATGGGGGGCTGGGGGCCTCCTAGCTCGGGGGCTCTGGATGTGAGTGGACGGGTGAGGAGTGTTTTACCGGTAGCGCTGTCTTTGCCCTTTCCCGGTTACTTTCAAACAGCAACATCTAGCGGCCACTTGCAGTTTTACTACTGGCTCTGCGTGGCGTATTCTTAACACACAAGGTCCTAATTTTACTCTCTCTATGAAGCATCAAATTAGTAGGCTGGTATTTATATTGAATTAAAGAATTATTATTTAAAGACATAGTTACATCGGATCATGGCTGCTGCTACATTCTTCCCCGGCCTCCCTCAGTATCTTCTGCTCAATAGTATGAGACAATCAGATCAGATTGATTAATTGTGCAGGCAAGGTGGAGCATCTCATAGCCCGGCCTCTCTAAAGTGTGCAAGCTCCACATTGGTGCCTCCCATAGCTCACACAATCACTTGGCCCCTTCCCTGTTCCTCACACAATTACTTGGCCCCTACCAAAGTCTCATAGATCACTTGGGCTCACAATTAGTTTGGCTACTTCCTGTTCTCTTACACATAACTCCTCCCCAGCACACAATCATTTGGCCCTTCCCATAGTCTATTTGGCTCCTTCCCTATTTTATCACACTATATCTCTGCCTCACACCCTTTCTGGCATTGATTAATCTGTTGGCCCCTCCCCATTCTCTCATACAAACACTTTGCCTATCCTACATTCTGTCATACTTAGCTCCTCCCCCAATCTCATACACAATCACTTAGATCCTCCCACGGTCTGCTTAGCTCCTTTCCCATTTCTTTACACTATCACTTGTTCCAACTACTGTCACTCAATCACTTTGCTCCTCCTTCATACTGTCGCTTAATCATTTGGCCCATCCCCTATTCTCTCACAATCAGCTGGCTCCTCCCACATGTCACTTATCACTCAGCTCCTCCCACACAATCACGTGGTCCCTCTTCCCTCTCCCCCGTGCATTCTCTGGCTCCCTCCCGGCTCCGCCTTCTATCACTGCTGACTCCTCCCTCTGTGTCTGGCGTTCAGTTGTCCTCAGTCTGTGTGCTCCTCGCAGTGCTGTCTTGTCATGGCTCGTGTAGAGTTCTACGCGCTCTGGTCTCTGCAGGACCCTCCGCGGCAGCTTGTGAGGTGCGAAATGGCGGGAAACCGCGTGCCTGTGCGAGGAGCCCGAGCTCAAACAAATCTATAATGATACCATGAACATTGTGTGACCGAAAGATCACAGAGCCCCCGCAATAATTACACTCCCCTCCCAAATACCTTTCTCAGGGCTTCCATCATCTTCAACTTTTCATCTCCTGAGGTCTCTCAACTTATTGAGGTCTCCTTCATCTTAGTCACCTTTCTGAGATCTCCCATCTTCTCACCTTCCCTTATTTATGTCTACCTCTTCTCACCCTCCATTTTATTGAAGCCCCCCTCTTTTCACCTTCCATCTTATTGAAGCCCCCCTCTTTTCACATTCCATCATCTTATTGAAGCCCCCCCTCTTTTCACCTCCCATCATCTTATTGAAGCCCCCCTCTTTTCACCTCCCATCATCTTATTGAAGCCCCCCTCTTTTCACCTCCCGTCATCCTATTGAAGCCCCCCTCTTTTCACCTCCCGTCATCCTATTGAAGCCCCCCCCCTTTCACCTCCCGTCATCCTATTGAAGTCCCCCTCTCTTCACCTCCCGTCATCCTATTGAAGCCCCCCTCTTTTCACCTCCCGTCATCCTATTGAAGCCCCCTCTTTGCACCTCCCGTCATCCTATTGAAGCCCCCCTCTTTTCACCTCCCGTCATCCTATTGAAGCCCCCCTCTTTTCACCTCCCGTCATCCTATTGAAGCCCCCCTCTTTTCACCTCCCGTCATCCTATTGAAGCCCCCCTCTTTTCACCTCCCGTCATCCTATTGAAGCCCCCCTCTTTTCACCTCCCGTCATCCTATTGAAGCCCCCCTCTTTTCACCTCCCGTCATCCTATTGAAGCCCCCCTCTTTGCACCTCCCGTCATCCTATTGAAGCCCTCCTCTTTTCACCTCCCGTCATCCTGTTGAAGCCCCCCTCTTTTCACCTCCCGTCATCCTATTGAAGCCCCCCTCTTTTCACCTCCCGTCATCTTATTGAAGCCCCCCTCTTTTCACCTCCCGTCATCCTATTGAAGCCCCCCTCTTTTCACCTCCCGTCATCCTATTGAAGCCCCCCTCTTTTCACCTCCCGTCATCCTATTGAAGCCCCCCTCTTTTCACCTCCCGTCATCTTATTGAAGCCCCCCTCTTTTCACCTCCCGTCATCCTATTGAAGCCCCCCTCTTTTCACCTCCCGTCATCCTATTGAAGACCCCCTCTTTTCACCTCCCATCATCTTATTGAAGACCCCCTCTTTTCACCTCCTATCATATTGAGGCCTCCCTTTTCTCACCTTCCACCACCACCTGAGGTCTGTCTCCTCATCCTTATGTTTTTGAGGTCTCTTATCTTACCCTCCCTTACCTTATTAATGTCTCCCTCTCTTTACATTACCTCGTTTTTTCTGAGGTCTCTTTTCAGTCTTTAACCTTATTAAGATTTCCCCCTCCTCTCGCTCCATCACACTATTGAGGACTCATTCTTCTTACCTACCCTCATCTTACTGAGGTCTTCCTCTTCTCACTGACACTCGTTTACAACGGTTGCTCTCTTCTCATCTTCCCACTATTCAATCTCCATTATCTTTTTTGGGGTCTAACCCTCCCTCAATTTATTGAGGACACCTTCTTCTCATCCACCCCTTTACTCATTCTCCATCAGCTTTTCTGAGCCCTCCCTCACCTTTTTGAGGTCTACCTCTTATATCTCTCACCTTATTGATGACTCCCTCTAATTCTACCTTGCCAAGTGATTTCTCTTCCTTCTTACCCATGAGCCACATCATCATCTTGTCCCTTTTTGTCACCCACATTCTTAAAAATATGTGGAAGGTTCCTGAGTTTTACTAGGTATATAATACAGTATATCTGTGTATCGTACTAATATTTTTGTCTGCTGAACCATATAGAATAAGTCCAGCTGAGAGACAAAACAAGAACACCTTTTTGATGTGGCTATTTTTTTGTTCTTTAGGCCACCTTTTTTTAACCTTTTTATAACTACTTCTTTTTTCAAATTGTTTAAAAAAGGAATGGCTAAAATCAACGTCCTGAGCTTTAGCTCTAGAAGACTATTGACGTTATCATGTTATGTGTTTGTATTATTATTCAAGTTATTATACTTGCATAGCTATTTATATAATTAATATTTTGAATGTGATCACAGTTTCTGTGTGTACTTAGGGTTTGCTCCTCCCTTATTCTGATTGAGACGGTGGGAGAGATCTTTTTTTATTCCTTCACATAGATTGTTTCCAAATTGTAGCAGCTATTTAGATTTTAACTTATCAACTTTCTTCTTCTACCTCCATACATATGTTATTGTACAATGTGAAAATATATTTTGCTACACAGTTTAGATATTCTTAGTAACTAATCAGGTCTGAAGACTCTTGGTAACTTTTTTTTTATAACTTAGTGCCCAAATCTAAGCTATAACAAGAGGTCTTGTATATAATGAACAGTTATTTTATTTAGAAGTCTACTATGTTAAGTGTTATGTTTTAACTTTGGATTGTTAGTTGTATTTTTATCTCATAGTTGCAATTCCTTGCAAGGAACTACAATGTAGATCAAAGTAGTCAAATATCTGTGTATCTATTTACTTTTATGTACTTTATTTTCTTAAGAAGTGCTTATAAGCTCTGTTTTTATTGCCTACAATCAAAAAGTCCATGTATTGGTCTGCCCACTGCAGCATATGCAGACACAGACTATTTAGTGCTTAATATGTAGTGTCCTAGCCAATTAGTGACCTTGTCTCCGCAGCATGGTAATATGGTATTAACTAGTGACTTGCCCGTCAAAAATAGCTGCAAGTATTAGAGCTTGTTTGTGCATGTGCTGCAGAGGGTAGACCCAGACAGGGACTATTTTTGTTTTATTTTAGGCAATAAAAACATCTTATTAGCAGTGGCAGCAGCAGTTGCATCAAGGAGCAGCGGTGCCGATATTTTAGAGAAGTAACCTTAGAAGGTTAGCCTAACCCTCACCCTAACAGTTTACCTAACCCTAACACATCGGCAGCTGCTGCCACTGCTGGCCTTGGTGAATTTAAAAAAAGGAAAGACCAAATAAAGTACCTAAATGTAAGTAAATACCCTGGGAAATTATATATCACTAGCGACTTGCCCGTCAACAATGAAGGGTTTAAAATTGTAAGGCTAGCACTGCTGTTCGCCACACAATGTGAGGCTTTTGCTCCTCTGAGCACCTTTTGGCGGTCATTGCGAGCCTCTACCTCGTGTTCATGAACTTTCCTGCTTTGCACTGTTTAACTTTTGGCGTTCATTGCGAGCCTTGCTCTGAGCGCCTTTGGCGCTTATTGCAAGATTCTCCCTCTTGCGGTTTTAATCGCGAGCCCTGCGAGCCAAAGGTGCTGATCTCGTGGCTCACAATGAGCGCGTTAGGCGATTATTGCAAGCCTTTCCTCCTGTGTACTGTACGGGCCGCTCATTGCAGGTTTCGTTAACATGCAAGTTTTGTGCTTGGGAATGCCATGTGTCTCTTTCCACCATCTCCCCCTGTCCCTTCCCTGTGTGTTTCTCTTCTGTGTGTCAGCTGAATGTTTGCGTGTTACGCGCTGAAGGCCGTTTGTTTTATTTTCTAAGTCCCGCGTGCCTGGCGTTGTTGGTGTAAGTGTTACTGTCTTTGCTGTTGTGTATTTTCTAAGTTATGCGTGCCTGGCTTTACTCAGCCTCATTTTTCATCCTTTTTCAGAATTAAAAAAAATAAATAAATCATTTTTTCCCTCGCTTAGCCAATTTTGGATTAACGAAAACCCACAAATATGGCTCAAAATCAATTGCAACCTTACTCCCAGACTTCCTGGCTCTCCCCCTGGGCTGTTTGTGAGTGTGTTATTATATTTGTTGTTATACAATGCAGCCTAAGTCCTACGCCGTACACTGCTCGCTTTGCGAGGCTTGCGAAGTGTGACCAACATCGTAAGCGTTACCAACACTGACAACTATAAATGTGATATCCCTTGAACCTTTTCATGTCTGGTACATTGTTTTCCTCTTTCCCAACACTCTCCCATGACTTTGTGTCTCCTTGTTTCTCAACTTTATCAATGTTTCAGGTTTTCTGATTTCCTTCTGCAGCTGTGTTAAATGCCGATGTGTCTTCTTCTTCATAGCAAGGGGGGCAGGATGAGTTTCCAGCTGCCTCTCCCGCTGCCACTTCCCAAACAGTTGGTTCTGTTCAGTTTGGGTGACTGGAGCTACTACACCAGGGACACCTGTGTCATGGCGCAGCTGATCACTGGGGATGCAGAGCCACAGCACCTAGGGACACTGTCAGCCAATTGCAGGTAATCTGTCAAGCAAAGGGAGATTTCCATATTTCATTCTAACTCCTGTACAGCACTTCAGAATATGTTGGCATGTTACAACGAAAGGATGATAATAATAATAATAACCTACCACAGGGTTAGCCCCACACAGACAACAGAAATGTACCACAGGGTGTTCCCCACTTTTGTGAAATAATACCTATTGTATTTCTATTTCTTTAAAAGCATCTGTCGATTTTTGTGTGATATCCTGTGTGCGTCTGTCTCATATCAAATCATTTTATTGAGGAATTCTGTATATTTTGTAATTCAAAGTACATGTGAAATTTCTTGTGAGCTCCACCCCCAAGGTACCTATGTAGGCAGAGCGACCTAGCCAATGAGCTGTGTGGAGTTGTGTCCTAGATAATCAGCTGTCAGTATCATGGCTGCCACAGGAGCAGTTTTGTCTCAGCCAGAGAGAGGGAAACAGATATATTTTTGTACCTGCCTCTGATTGTCCACAATTAATTATGAATTTTATGCTAGTCAATCTTATTTCTATATTGTCCATGTGTAGAGTCGTCTTAGAGGCTGTTGGAGGAGGGTGGTGAGAGAATTATCTTGATAGAATTCTACTGATCTCTGACCGATTTTATACTTCCAAGGCCAAGCTTGCCAGTTGTTCCAGGTGTCCTTTGATTCCCTACATTAGCATTCCAATCTCCTATGATGAGAGTAACATCTTTTCTTGGTGTTATATCTATGACGTGTTGAATGTCTTCGTAGAACTGGACAACTTCAGCCTCTTCAGCATCCGTGGTTAGAGCATAGACTTGTATCACTGTGATGTTAAATGGCTTGCCTTGAATTTGAATTGAAATAATTCTGTCAATTATTGCGTTGTAACCGAGCACCGCTTTGGCCACTCTTTGATTGACTAGGATGGCTACTCCATTTCTTCTGCTGGATTGTTGACCACAGCAGAAGATCTGGTGGTTGTCTGATGGGAAATGTCCATTTTAAGTAAACTCATTCCCAGGATATTTAATATGTAACCTTTGTCATCTCATTCTTGACCACATCTAGTTGGTTTATAATTCTAACATTCCAGGTTCCTGTACTGAATTGTTCTTTGCAGCAGCACTTACAGTGAGGTAAATGGCCCTTTAAGCAGGATACATTAAAGTCCAGTCCTCTCTCTACCCGAGGCTGTGCTGATTTAATGTTTTTCTTTTCAGGTCTCTTGTGTGGGATGGGAAATGGAACGGGGAAATTGTGATGGAAAGTGAACAAATGGTAGCTCAAGGTATTCCAGCCAAACTTTTCCTGACAGCAACTGGCCAGGTAATACAAATATAGTTGGTACAGCAGCCCTGCTCTATAAGCCACTCACTATATCTTTCCTTTCACTATTAATCCTTCTATATTAGATGCCCAAAATTATATAAAAATAAAAAATGTGTTCTCTTCTATGTTTGCAACAACCAACAGTTTGATATTGTCTCCTGAGATTGGCCACCACATGATTTAGGAGCACTCATGGAAGGTTAAAGCGCCATTGCAGGCAATTTTTACAAGGTGCTCTTTTAAAGAATTACACTTGATGATGGCAGTATGTTTTTAAATGATAAAAAAAATGTAATCCAGCCTTTGATTTATTAAATGTTATTTTACATTTTGCTGTAGTGGAACTGGGAGCCACTGTTGTTTCTGCTGATCTGATATTACAGGTAGTATAAGAAAAGTGGTAATCATAAGTGCCAGTGCTTTCAAGTGGACTAATGGAATTCTCTTGTTCACAAGGACAATTCCAGTAATATAAAAAAAAACAAAAAAAAAAAAACAGATCAGTCAAGAATTGCAAACAAAGCAATAGCTGTGCCAAGTGAATATTTACAGTATGTATTATTAGACTAAATACTATTTACTTTCTAAAAACATTTACCCATTATCAAATCTAATTCTTCAGAATGAATATACTATAAGTATTTAATGTATATGGGTGCATCACATTGTGCAAATTATTTTTTGCTATCCACAAATTGATGCACGAAATATAAATATCCCTAAAATCTCTCAGCAGAGCCATTTTTTCTTATTTTTTTTAAATTATTTAAATGTGTTAATCTTAAAGGTATAATAACGTTGTATTTTGATGTCTGTGTGAGACTTGTGATTAGGCTGCTGGAGGCAGGATGCTCTTTAAAGGACCATTGTACAATAAAATATTTTTTAAAACATTGATTCTTGTTAAGAGCACAATTGGGCAATAACAAAAAATCATAAAGCTCATTTTAATTATAAAAAAATAAATTTGATGCCATTGTTGGACCCTGGAACCACCCATAATAAAATTGTGAAAGGTCTGTGTAATTTATATTTATGGAGAGCAGTGCTTACATCTACTAATGAAAGCAGCCTGCTTCTGAGCAGAGGGGGAAGGGTGTGGGGTCAATTCCAATCAGATTCAGTTATCTAACAGTTTTCTGACCTCTAACTGTTACTTTCTCGCAAACACTCCCTTCACTGATTTTAAGAAAAAAAAACATGCACCCTTTTTATCCAGCTCCCAGGAAGTGATTCAAAAAAATACAAAATGGAATAGTCCGTTGATAAATAGGGGGTTAAACAATAGTAATTTTCTCAACAAAAAAATGTTTGTCAATGGCTTCTCTACTTGAACGACAGTGGTCTTTGAGTATAAGTAACCTGAAGAATCTTATTCTTCAGATGGTGTACTGAGCTTTTTTAAATCTGCTTAACAGGATCTGACAAGTTCTTAGTCACTGAATTGTAGCTGCTAATTATTTGTTCTACATATATCTATCATTGCACTTTCTTGGTGCCTAAAAGAATTCCTGTCTCTCCCATAAGTTTAATATAATCGTGTTAAAACCTGCTATGGAATGTCTTGCCAGTACTTTTATTATGGCCAACCTGCTTTATGGACAGTGGCTATTTATAGGGTCACTGTCCTCTGAAAAATATCTTTCATGCAAAATATATTTTTATTCAAAAACATGTTTTATAATCAGTCTAGTGGAAAGATTGCAAGTGAGAAGTTGAGGTTCCATTCTATTCCTAGACATTACATGTTACAAGAGGAAAAGGTCTTATAGGATCAGGTCAGCAATAACTTTGTGCCTCTGTTTCCATTAATTTAATTGAAAATCACATAAGACACAACTAAAAAATCCATGACTCCATTTACTGGTAAAAAAAAGGTGGAGCACGCACATTGTTTTCTATAATTTATTTTCCACACAAAAAAAGTATGTCATGTATAAGGCATGCTCTTTTAAATGCATAATGTCAATGTTTGGATTACAGCCACACATTAACTTTATCTATGACCAGCTACGAAGTTGCTTGTTCAGATTCCAGTATACCCCACACTCTTTTTGCACAGAACATGAGTTCTTACCCTCTGGTTTGCTTGGTTTAATCAGCAGCAACCTTTTCTGATTATGGATTTTTTTTTTCTCTGTCTTCTCTCACACTACCTTCTAATTTCTAAACACATATTTCTATCCCCCTCATGTTTGACCAAGTCTCACAAAGCATTCCAAAAGACCCATAAGTGTGCTCTCTACCATCTTCCAGGTATTGAAGGGTTCCGGATTCCGCAGCAGTACTCCGGCCCGGAAGAGACCTTGTGCTCTCCGATCCCCACTGCTGTCAGAGAGTGCAATTGCCCATGTGAGACCACCAGATATTCCCATGGAGGTCAGTGGTAAACTCTCCCTCTTTGTTGTTGCATGAAACAAACACATCCTCTCGATGCTGTAGACAGTTGTCTGAACAAAATACCTCATAAAAGGAACAAGTTAGTCTTTATATGTAACTAGCGAATTGCCCGTCAAACAATGACGGCAATGAAATTGTAAGGTAGCTAATGCTGTTTGGTGTGTAATAATGAAATATGTAATACATTAATAAATGAATATACTTTACCTATTTTGAAGCATTGTGTTGAAGAGCTGGCAATCTGTTTTGATGTTGCTGCAGCATTAGTGGTGTGGAGCTGCTGTGTAAGCGTGTTGAATGTGTGCAGTGTAATACTGTGCGTGTGCGAGACAAAACAGCGTAGTGGTGTACTTCCGCATTGGCGTAAAATGGCGGGTAATGTATGGTATGCGTCTTAGTGGAATATCCGTAGGTCTTTTGTGGCGTTTTGCGAGTTTCTTGTGGTGTTTTGCGAGTTTCTTGTGGTGTTTTGCGAGTTTCTTGTGGTGTTTTGCGAGTTTCTTGTGGTGTTTTGCGTGTTTAGAGTGCTGTAGCCTCGTTTTTTCATTTTGTTCGGTGGCAATTTTTTTATGTCGCTTAGCGAATTTTTTAGTGTCTAAACTCTTTTATTTTGAGTGAAATGAAGGTGTAAGTTGCTTTTTTGACGTCCTGGATGCTTCCTCTTGCTGTAGGTAAGCTTTTTATGTATGTGTTGTGTGTATTTTTTGTGTTTTGAATTTTGTAATGTTCGCGAGTTGCGTCAGAGTGTTGCGAGGTCGTAATGTGTGTTAACGTGTCTCGTATGTTGTTTGCGTTGCGAGGTAAAGTTTGCGAGGGTCGTAGTTGGTGTGGCGTGTTGTTTGCCTTGCGACGTAAAGTTTGCGAGGGTCGCAGTTGCTGGCAAGGAGCACCTTCGGCGCTCCATGGCAGCAACTGAGGCCCTCGCCCGCAGCCCTCGCTATGCGAGCCCGCAAGCGTTAGCAACAACTTGTACGCTCACAACTATATATGTGATGTTTATTACACATCAAAACATAATTTTGGAAGGCTATTTCCTCGGTTTGGTGACACTTAATCCTGCAACACTTAATCCCGCGACAGTTAATGCCTGACACTTAATCCCCCGACAGATAATCCCATTGACACTTAATCCCCCGACAGATAATCCCATTGACACTTAATCCCCAGACAGATAATCCCATTGACACTTAATCCCCCGACAGATAATCCCATTGACACGTAATCCGCCGACAGATAATCCCATTGACACTTAATCCGCAGACACTTAATCCCTCCCGCGGAGAAGAAAGAAATAAGAAAAAATAAAACGAATGTATTTAACGCAATTCACGAAAAGGTAATCAGAAATCTGCAGGTTAAATGTAAAGTAAAATAGAGAACTATAAATGTAAAAAGTTAAATGTATGACAGGTAAACAATGGCACGTAGATAGACAATAATTTTGCTCGAAGAGTAACGTTCCACAGCATTTTTGACACGTGTCTTCTGCGTCTGGTATCTCTTGGGGACATACGGCTGCGAACCAGAGATTCCTTTCAGAAAATACATTGTTTGCATCTGAATGTCTCCTTCGATTCCCTTAAGGAAAGTCCATAAAGTGGGATTAAGTGTCGCGGGATTAAGTGTCAGGCATTAAATGTTGCGGGATTAAGTGTCAGGCATTAAGTGTCAGGCATTAACTGTCGCGGGATTAAGTGTCAGGCATTAACTGTTGCGGGATTAAGTGTCAGGCATTAACTGTCGCGGGATTAAGTGTCAGGCATTAACTGTCGCGGGATTAAGTGTCAGGCATTAACTGTCGCGGGATTAAGTGTCACGGGATTAAGTGTCCGGACACTATTTCCTCAGAGTGCTTTAATGATTCTAATTCTGTTTTGGATACATGAATGTAGGCTCTCACAAAAAAAAGTATCCCAAACTACAAATATTTTTTTATGTATTCAAAATAATATGGTAAGTGCCATTTAAATGTTCCTAACAGGACAAGGGTCAGAGTTCAGAGGTCACTCAACTGGTAGCTGGTGTTATACTGAAGGACTCTCCTCCCGCAAAAGTAGCAGTTCTGGATATCCTTCCACAAAGTAAGGAGACAGGAGCAGATGGGCAAGAAAAGAAAAGGAGATTGAGTTGGAAAGTAAGGATCCCCAGGAAATTGCTCTTCAGCAGCAGTCGTTCTGATGAGGGTAACACAACAACAGGTAATGGAGCCTCTTTCTCAATCTGCCAATCATATGAACATGTAAGGAAACATAATGGAGACCCTTCCCCAATCTCTCCTATACAATTTGTCAGTTAAAAAACTCCATGTAAAGGGTTATTTACCTCACTGCAAGTGCTTTCCATGGTGTGAGAGCACAAGATTGTATGTTAAAATTATCTTTTTTTTTCTTATTACACTAATAACCGCTATGAAATCCAAAGTTTTAAGGCTATTTACATAAAGTTTTTCCTGCCTACTTGCAGTTTCATGACTAATAACAGGTGCTGAGAGCCACACAATGATGACACTGATTTAGAGCAGGTTTTCCCTCCACTCATGAATGCACTCAAAAGTTAACCTGTTTAGGTCACCCCGACACCCCATACGCTGCACAGATAGATGTGGTAAGGGTTGATCTCTGTTTTTCTTTTGCTCATTACACAGATCTGTAGCATATGTCTGGCTAGGGGCATCTCAGTGACTCATGTAAACACAGATTTAATTTAATTTCTTATTGAAAAATGCATATATTTAAATAAAAAAAAGTCTTTCAACATGTTTTTAGGAGAACTTTACTGTGATGTGGTCCAAATTGTGATGAATTAAGTTGCCCTTTAACAGGCTTCTCATTCGGAGCACTTTATCCACTCTTACACTCACTCACAAATGGCTTACCAGACTCCTTTACCTTTTAAGATGATTTTATTTTTATAGTGAGCCCATCTCCAAGATGGGGTCACAGCGCCATCCTCTGTGACCCAGAGACAGTCATTTTGATCGGAGGAGAAGGACCTAATCAACAGCCATGTCAAGACTCACTCTGGAAGATGGAAATGGGTATGGAAATTAAATACAAATTTGGCATTTACAAACTTCACAGATTTACTGGCTTCCTTCAAGCTGGTGAGCAGAGTAATTTTATAAATGTGCTGTTCCACAGTTAATCGAGTTTATAACCATTTTTTCAATATGTATTATTGTCTATAAGATGTTGTTATACTGATTTGCTATTTCTGTGCCTGTAATTCAATCAGCAACACTCCTGGTTATTCAAGGCTATTCAGTATGTATATTTTGGGCTAAAACACTGGCATAAATTATGCCAATTGACTGTTAAATATTGTGCTCTTTTGGGGATGTTATGTTTAGATGGCTCATGTCAGTCTACTATGCTCCACTGGAAAATAGTAATGTCTTTACTGATACTGAGCATTTTGTTACAATACTGTGTCAAGGTTAACTGAATTAAAGAAAAACCACAACATTGCAAGGGTCGCTTAAACCAGGACACATAGGTCCTAGTAAAAATAGGGGCTTGAGCAGTGGTGGCTAAAGGTGCCATCTGAGATTTAAATCCCACAAGCAAATTAATGGCTGCATTAAATAGCACATTTTCAGCATTTCAGTTGGCAGTTTGGCTTTTGTTTCTCTGATATTAATCCAACTTGCGTAATGAACAGAATAACCACCACACTTGTGTATGCATGTAGATATTCATAAATAAGCATTTACAATGTTGTGGCCAAAAAAGTACACCCTCTTAATGGTAATGCCCTAGCAAGAAGAGCTAGTGTTTTTTTTTTTTTTTAATCCTGCACGGCCGATTGAATAGAACTCCGAGTTAATCATTTATAACAGCAATATTATAATCATTTTTAAAGATTAGTTAGGTTATTAAAGGGAGTGTGGGTGTTTTGGCTGAGAAACCAGTTTTTAAGAATAGTCAGATATGGTAAGAGAACAACCAACCATTGATAGGCTGCCCTGAGAGCACAAACTTGTAGCCAAGTGAAACTCACACACTGCCTAATTTTAGCCAATGTAGATATTTGTGTTTGTGGTAAATATTATGTCTGTGAAGGCAGTGGCAGCCTATTATACAAAGCCACCCCTTTGATACACCAAATAGTGGGTGGATGCCAGCAGCAACTGAGTCTGAATTGTGACAGTAAGTTTAATATTGAATATTGATTTTTAAATAATTGAATATAAATGTTATTAATCATCAATGCCTGAGTAAAACATATAGTTCATGTTGTCAGAGCATTTCAGTGGTAGTTTAAATACATCGCACCTGCATGTAGGTCTCACTAAGTTCTAACAATAGATAAAGCTAACCTCATGTGACAACACATGATACTTTATCTGCATTCAACAAAAAAGAAAATCGGTAAGAAGCATCAATAGAAGGTACTTTCTTTTTCAAATTGCCTTATGTACGGTTTTATTTTGTGCATAAAGGATGATATATAAATTCTTTAATTTGTTAAAAAGCAAAATATTAAATAATTGACATAATTTATCACTTTGTCAGTGATTTTGGTTTAAAAAAAGGTTAAATATAATCTATCAGGGACAGATGTTTTAATAGGACATTGATCATTAGTAAATGTTCATATTCAGTGATTTAAAAAAAAAAAAAAGATTAATTATTAAACTTGCTTTCAAATATCAACTTTTCAGCATCCTATGTTGCTTATCTCCACCGCTTTTATGTCATTAACTTGATAGAAGTGACACAGCAGAGGTACTTGCAAGTGCACTTGTGTATTTTTAGAATGTGGGTGAATACATTAAAAAATGACCACTCAAAAAAGTTCTAAATATGGTGAATATCTAAATGGTCCTACAATTGTCAATATATAGATGAGAATAGGTGCTTTTTATTGGCTAGGAACTTGCTGTCCAGTGTGACAACTCCTGGCTAAGAGGCAACAAAGAAGAACACTTTCTAGCAATACTCTTGTGTCTGACTATTTAGCACTGAGTTCTAGAGACAGTGAGGAAGCAGACTGTAGTCTGCAAGCTGGCTGGATATGTTCAGTGTAACCACCATAGTCCCGTCAGTTGACATGACATTACACAGGTTTGTTCGTTAAAAATGTGATTACTGATAGAAGCTGCCTTTTTGCACAAATTGGGTTTTATGAACAATTAATTATACTTAATATACTTCCAGCACAATCGATGTGGCGTTTTGATCTCAGAATTTTTATGTACTTTCCTGTGTCCCATGTAGTTTTTAAAGAATTCCTTTTGTTTTTACACTTCAGTGTATTTTGTTTAGGTTTTAATTTGTATAATTAAATCAAAATAATTTCAGTTGGGAAGCCATGTTTTTGCACCCATTCTGTACAGATCTGAAGATATTTAGTATTTTCAACCTTCTAGAGTAGGACTAAAAACATTGTTGAATTTGCTGTTAAGGGGTGGGAATTGCATTGTGATAAATTAATACTTTAACTGCCATTTTCCTTATACTGATTTTTCTTCAATCCTTTCAGAAAGTGATTTCTGGATCTCCATGGATAGCCTCTGCTCAGGTCCCTCGCCCCAATGCTCTCGGGGCCACACTGCAACTTTTGACCCAGAGACAAAGAGACTGTATGTGTATGGAGGGATAAGGGAAGACCGCAGGTTCAGCAGTATCTATGTTCTAGATACATGTGACTGGAAGTGGACGCTGCTCACTGTGAGTCACTGCTGTTTATGATCTGTGTTGGGAAGCGTCCCTCTTATTGTCTCAGGGATGACTGGCTGTTGTCTCTCCTACAGGCAGGGGGAAAAGTGCCCACCTTATCCCATCACAGTGCCACCATGTATCAGAGAGAACTGTATGTGTTCGGGGGGCTATGCCCCTTACCTGGTTCTGATTCCGGATCCTGCACTAATTCCCTTTATATCTTCAACCCTGAGTACAAGATATGGTATCAGCCCATAGCGGAGGGGGAAAGACCACTACCAAGGTTTGGGTGAGGAACTGACTTGCAGTACAAGAGGTTAATTTCATGGAGTCACGAGTTGTCTTAAAATCTCATTTAGGCTACACTTCTCTGCTGCTCTACATGTGCTCTCTCCTCCTCTATTCTCCCTTCCATAATCTTTACATTTCCACACATATCTGATTCCTTACACTTCAAATCTTCTCATTTCATGTTCTTTATTTAACCATCTCTTGCAGTCACACAGCTACATTGCTGGGGAACCGTGTGGTAATTTTTGGGGGGCGTCGCTCTCCCTCTCCAGTTTATCTTAATGACCTCTGCATCCTGGATCTGGGTAAGTGACAAAACCTTCTCTATACTAATACAGCTTCCCTTCTCTTTCATAAATGGTCACATGCAGGGAGGAGAACTATTGACCCTTCCCTCCATGTATAGACATAAAAACATCCTCATGATACATCTGAGAAATTGAAGCAACAAAGAAAAAATATAGATTCCTAGATCCATATTTTCTCTAAAAAAAATGTTTTTATGTCCATAGTTTTCACACCTGCTAATGTTGGTATATTATCTACTTCACAGATAAGTTCCCCTTTAGTAAATAGTGTCTCCACAGGTTACATGGAATTTATGCCAGTCCCAGCAACGGGCAATAAACCTTCCCCACGTTGGTAAGCCTAAATCTTTATTTATCTTCATATGAGGGTAAAAAAAAAAAAATCTTAAACTTTTTAATCTATATCTCTCCAATATTTATCCTATGTTGGTGTAAGATAGGACTTCTTATTAAAGTGTGTGCCTGTGTTCCCCCTCAAGTCCAGTATAGTCATATTTGTGATATTGTATTTTGAAAAAACATTGATAATGGGTAGAATTTATTTAGAAAGTAATAAACAAACAATTTAATGAATACATGAATTTGCTCTTTACTGTTGGCAGCCTTTGTACTGGTTGAGCTTTTTCAGCTACTTTCTCAATTGGGAGAGGCCTTATAGATTAGATTCCCATTAGTCCAATTTTCAAAAACTGCAATTTTGTGTGTATTTAAGCTCTCTTCCCAAACAGATCATCAGAAAAACGTAATGGCTTAAAAATGTATATTTATTTTGCTTCCTAACAAAGTTGCCCATTGCAAAGCTTAATTCTTTGCAAGCCCATATGGTAACTATGGAAATGTATGGTTCTTTATCCCTTCTTCAATAGTAACACTGTTTTATATCTTTTTTTATTTCTGTATCCCTTCCATTTCATGGCAAGAGTCCTAACTATGTGCTCTGTCCATAGTTTCCATGCTGCCGTGCGAGTTGATGATAATAAGCTACTTATTCATGGGGGCTGCTCTACACAAGGGTCTCTGAAAGATGCCTTTATATTTAATATAGGTGAGTATTGAGGCAACTACAACCACAGAGCACCTGTCGCTGAGCACCCCTCTTCCTTTGACCTGATATTATTGTTTATTGGTGACTATTGCACATGTGTCCAACAACATTTTCTGTGTGTTGTATGTGACATAGGGTGTCAGCTGGTGACACTTAATAAACTAAATACTATTTTCCTTATGGTGTGACCTATGGGTTATTATCTTTCAGACACATCATCCTGGAGCACAATCAAGTTTGGAGATGCCCTTCAGCCTCCTCGGGCTGGTCACATGCTGCTGAATCTCAACTCCTCCTCTCTGACAGACTCTGACAAGGAAAAGCGCAGGGTACGCGGCCTGAGCAGCATATTCCTCATTGGGGGCTCAGATGGTGCTGGGAATTTCTACAGTGACAAAGTGAAAATCCAGCTAACCCTGCCTTAGTAAATTCACTTTCATTCTGTGTGGGAATTTGTCTATTCTGGGATTGCCTTTTTTCTGTACTGTGTTTGATAACGCTCTAACTAGTGAACACTTAGAGAACCTTTCAAGTAGTAACAAAGCTGCAGGCCAACCACCATCACAAGTTCATAGCAGCTGTGTAAGAGAAGAATGATGGTAAAAGATATAATATGTTTGTTATAATAAACTGCGTAGGTTGCTGTGTACCTATCCTCTACTGTGTACTACCAAGTAGCTCAGAAAACCCTAAATTGATTTAAATATTTATCTGCGCCGGGGGTGCTGTGAGCAGTAACGCCGCGTTTGTGAGTTGTTCTTGTATTCCATTGGGTCTTGCATACTATGTCAAGCTCTGTGCAGTTACTTATAGTTGCAAAGAAATTTAAACAGATGTTTCTGTAAAATCTTTTCATGCAAGAAACAACTTTTCTCATTTCTAAACATTTTTTAAATGTATGAAAAATTGTATATCACATTCCTTTTACATTGCTCCATTCAGAACTGAGCCTACTCTATAGTGAGAGATATACCCATCTGTTGTCATAAAGGCGGTGCTATGAAGGGTTCAGTAACACTGCAATGAGTTTACAGCAGGGGTTGGACATTGCTCTCTGTTTATAATAATATGGGTGGAGAAATAAAATGCATTGCATTAACCTAATTTTTGTAATAATGCAGCCACAGCCTATTCTTTGATGCCTCAGCTTGTGCAGATACAATGTCCTAATCCAGTGGACAATATACACAGCTAACAAGTCAAACCTGGCCTTATGTTATGCACCCAACTCTCTCCACATATCTGTTCTGAGACCTGTTTATAATATTATTCTCTACAAAATCCTTTCTGATACCGGTAGTATGTACAATTCTCCATACAAATCTGGCACAGGGGCTATACAGATCTGAACCCAAACTTATTCTGAGGCACAGGACCAACAGGGCTAATTTGAGTAGCATGGACAACCACCCAATTTTCTAAAGGCTTATGAAGTTGGAGACCATAATGAAGAACATACTGCTGGAAACCAATAGCAACTTTACAAAATCTAACTACCTTAAAGAGAGTGCTGCCAAACTTGCCTTTGGTAAATACATGAACTTTGGCAGGAAAATAATTTCCATTCTTGTTGCTGATGATTTGACTTGCCCCATGACCGTTAAAACAGTTACATTAAACTCTAAATATGCACTGAAAGCTTGTTTCCAGTTCATTATTGTGGCTAGGGGGATTGTGTGTTTCTTCTGCACAGCTACTCACTACTAGTACCTCAGGCCTAGTAATGGATTAGGTCCAAATAAGTTTTGATCACAATGCATTCTGGAATCTGTAGGATCAGATGCCAATAATACAAGATCAATTTACTCTGGCTTTTGTAGAAGGGGACCAAGTCACACCCCTCATACCTACAGCATTTGAAACAATACTCAGTCTGTTTCCCAGAACTTGTTTCCATTTGAAAATGAATATCACATCACTTCTTTTTGATAGGGTGGTATTGCGGTCTCTGTTTTGGGAATGTAAATTTTGTGCTAAAAGTAATACGTTAATGGGGATGTCTGTTTCAGGAATAGAAAGCCTCATTTTATTTCCATTAAGATATCTCGGAGGAAAAAAAAAAAGCATGGTTATGGCAGGTATGCATCATGAAACAAGTGCCACAACCGCCATAGAATCAGGTGCGGAGTTCTGGAGGAGTATCGGGTTGTCGAGATGGGTGGCTGACCTGGAAGGCCTCCAGCTGGAGCAGAGACTGGTTTATTTTGGCGATTGTGGGAAATGGTGTGAGATCAACTTTATACCTAAAAGAAGAGGTGAGATGTGAGGGTTGGGGCAGTGCTATTAATATCAGGGGTGTAATTGGATGTGCAGACGGGACTGGAAGGGATGATTGGTGGATCCATACAGGAAGAAAGTTGATTGACAGACATGTCTGTATAGGAGGAAGGGTAATGAATGGTTAGGGGCATAGGACCGATAGGTTAGTAAGGATGGCGGAGAAGACTAGCAACTGTATAATATGTGCTTTGATGTACCTTTCTGCATTTGCCACCTGTGGGACCAAACAAAGATCTGCCATTGTCACCTGTGGAAACATGAAGCAGAAGGTGACAAGAAAACCCAGCATTGATAATTAATATTCTCCCAAGCCCAATCATTATTAGGCACCCATACTAATCAACCCCCCTCCCCCATGCTTGTAATTGTTTGGGATTTATTAAGTATGTACCTTGTCCCCTACACAATAATGCCCAGCTGTATCCTGTAGAAGCTTCTCCAGAGCTGTGAGAAAAAGAAAGTATAGTCAGTTGTACTCACTTGTATCACCCGAGCTGCGGCAACCCCCATATAATGTGTACATCCATCTGTATTACTTGTCACATGTGCAAAAGCTGTATATATTCGATCACAATCTAGGCTTGAACTAGTAATTGGACCAACCCTACCCCCTAGGTCTTTGATTTGCTTCAATATCCCCTCATTCGGATGGTCTGATGAGATGTAGAGTAACAGTCACACAAGTCCATTTTTTCCATAAAAACACTGTGTATATGTTTTCCAAAGAGAGAATAATCTTATTACTGGACTTTCAGAATTTTTATGCAATCAATATTACTATGAGCAAGTAAAGTGTCTCTCACTACCTCCAACTGCCATCCCCAACCGGTGAGCACTAACACAAAGATACAGTCTCAGCCACTGCCATTCATGAGACAAGTGCCTGGCGTAAGCAGGGGATTGTGACATTTCCATTAAACTGTTCTGTATATACATTCCAATGGATCTGCTTGTATCTCCATTTGGTAACGTGCTCTACTCAAAACTCTGATCTCATTTCCCTAGTCAGCAAAACAGATATCTGTCTTGTTTGTATCCCCTTTAGTGACACTATAGAAGGACACTCAGAAGCTTATAAGTTACATCTACCTTAATAAAAGCCTGATTAGCCCAAGGATGTAAAGTTATGTATTACAGTTTTACAATTTCTTTTTTTTTTTTTCTGCTGCCATTTTGGCTTCTCATCCTTCAGAGCATGTCACTATATAATATTGGTTGGCAGTAAGTTGTGAATCTCCATGTTGCTTCTTTTATTACAGCCTGACCAGCAGCTTCAATATTGGGTACAAGGTCACATGAGAATGTGAATCATTGGGAAACTGCTGGCTGTACTATGTGCACTAGAAGATGTAATATGGAGATACACTGATTGTTTCTCTAACACTAAACAAAGTGGCACATTTTGAGGGATGGGAATAAGGCAAAGATGGCAGCCCCCTAGATGCAAGCAAAAGGAAAAAATGGTAATATTTCATAACTTTATATAATTGAGATAATAGAAAATTCATTATGGTCGATGCATTTAAATGGATCAGGGTTTGTTTAACTACCATAGTCTAGCTTTAATACTCCTGTAAAGCAGCTCTCTTCCACGGTTTATTATACCGATTGAACAGTATACCTATTTTCCAACTCTTTACCCCTATTATATATTGTCAACCACCAGAACTCTGTTTTCTCCATTCAGCATACTACGCCTGCTAAGTGCCATTGTTCACTGCTTTACATCATCATGTTCCCTTGTGTGGCTCACAGTATGGACATATGTTTTAAGAGGTGTAGAGTTGGAGAACTCTGGGAGACCTCAAAGCTTAGTACATATAGACTGGTAAGGTTTTGCAAGAGTTTTCATGCACGTAATCTTATAGTACATGTGCTCCATATATCCTTTCATGCAGGAGCACCATCGGCCCATGTATCTTACCATGCAACAGCAGTGTCTATGCATATATTCCCCAATAAGGTGGCCTATCACCTGTAAACTCACCTTGAAAGCCACGTATTATAAAATACTGTGCCCACTCCAGATTTTTGTCTCCAACCTTCTGCAGCACAGCAAGATTCTGATGGGACAGATCGGCAAATGTCACCACAACACTTACTGAAATCTTTATGAATGTGTCTTGTCTTGGTCACCTTAAGGGAAGGCATCTGTCTCAGTCATCATGTATAGTGAGAGGGTTAGCTGCCTGGCTTCCATTAATGAATGGTCACCACGTGATACTAATGTAACTTGTCTGGGTTACCATATGGACCCAGGTAGTGACTTGTTTCTGTCTAGGGAATGTTTATGGGTTATCATGAGACGCCAGAAGGTCATCAGTCAGGACAAATACCAATAACTAGAACAAATAACATAGAATAAGCTTCCCATTTAACAATTTGCATTTGCCATGGATTATTTTTTTTTTACATATACTTTGGATATTGGCTGCATTAGAGAGACAGACTCCATTATACATCTACACTTGGAAGTACTGGCATTTAAATGTAGATCACCTATCTAGCTCCTGTCAAGGAAGTGAAGGGTCAAATATGTGTAATAAGACCACTACAAAATGGTAGAGGGATATCATTTCCTCATGGTGCTGGAGACCTGTGCATGTTGCAAGAAGTTATGCATCTGGCTATGTTAACTAAGGCATCAAAAGGTTCTCTGGAATTGTACTTGAGATGCAGTTTACTTCTCTCTTTGGTACCTGTAGTGGTTGAATTCCAGACACAATGTGGTCACTGATCATTCGAACCTGTGCCCTCTTCTTGGGGTCACGGGGGAGCAAGGGTGGATTTGGACGGGTCTCTTCAAGGTATTCAATTATCGCAAGCTGCAGGTTAAAAAATAAATAAAAAATAACTGGAGAATATTGTATACAAGCAGAAGTAAAGTCCTATGGGACAGGGAAATTAAAAAACAGTCTATCACATTTTACCTGCAGACTGATGAAATATTTGTGTAATACCTTACAGACTGATGCCCTCAGCTTTATAAGATAGGCTTATTGTGCCAGGTGAAAGGGGCCCACTGAGATGGGTTAACATTGGGGATTTGTGTGTTGTTCATTGTTATGCCGGTTTAAATTTGCCTGGGTGCCACTGGGCCCATACTGTGGTACCCATGTTTATAGTTGGGCTGTGAGTATGAACGTGATGGGACGTACGTCTGTTGTGCTTGGGGAAGGCATATTGTATATGTCCAATATTTCATAGTAATGGACTAGTCCCTTATTAACAAGATTAGGGAGATAATTGATCCCTATGAGTCACATAGAGATATACTGGTGTCATGTATCACAAGCCTCAGATTGGTGTCTCCATGCCTATTGAATGTAATTGCCCCCTACCAAGAATACAGCAGTGGCAAAGGAAACCAATGGGTAATTGTCTTAGACTGGCATGCAGGGCTGATAATGTGAGCTAGAAGGATTGGGTGTAACCATGGATGCACATTTGAATTGATTGGTCTGTTGTTGATAAGAATGTGGTATAAATATGTTTCAGTAATAAAGATGATATACCGCTTCACATAAATAAAGTGTGAATTTTGTTATTGATGCTGGATGCTGGTTCCTGGTGTAAGTCTTTTTCAGAACTTATCAGTCTAACCTAAAGGCTGAAAGTTCTTCCTGCTGTACAAAGGTAAAATGAAACGGTCACACCTGTGGTGAGAGGTTTGGGCAATAGGCTCTTATCATACCCCATTCAACATATAGGTTGTGACACTGGCTCCTAAGATTTTACTGCTACTCTTATGCATATATTGCTATATATTATCCATGACCTGGCTCCTCTTGGATGAAGTCAGATACATTTTTCACCCTTGCTCTAAGAAATGTTTCTCGTAGCCTAAGCTTATGTGGGATCTATTTGATGTTATGCCCATTTTGTATTAAAATCTCCTCCAGGTAAATGTCCTCCAGACTCACCGACTGACTCAATGTTACTCCATCGATCCTGAGAGCTGGCACCTGCTGCATAGGATTCACCTTTTTGTATTCATCGGTAAGCTGTGAGGAGAGATGGACATCATCATCTGATACCTCAGGACCTGGCAAATTGCTCCCTGCTACCCAATGAGTTTGATCTTCCCTGCCCCCCTGGTCTTTCAGAAATGCAACTTATTAACACACTTCCTTCACACCCAATTACCTGAAAACCTCCATCTTTGATCAGATTGATAGGGCGAAGGTCATACTCAATACCCTTCAGAGCCAGAGCTGTAACAAAGCAGAAATAAAAGAAGTGACACTAGTCTGTCTATCATGGCTACCCTTTAGGTGAGGTTTTGAGAAGAAGATGCCACATACAGTGGTTTAAATAATTTGAATTCCCCCACTAGTTTAGTTTACGGCAAATATTTAGATTAAACGCCACTTATTTCAGCACAGTTTGCACCACATAACAGTAAAGTCCTAAAAGCATGCTGAAATACTTTTTTTATACTGAGAAATAACACAAAATATGTGTTTATAATAGTAAAAGGCTGCCCACAGACAACCACATCTGTTTCATTACTACAACCAATCAGGTTCCAGGGCTGTATCCCCCATTCAAGCCAATGGTAAGGATTTTGTCAGACTGCTTATATTTCTAATTTGAAGGAAACACATTGTATTTTTTCAACACCGCAGAAAATTCAAGTTTTTGCTCTCTTGCCTCTCTGGAAATAGAGCAATGCAGGTGGATTAGTGCTCTGGTGCTCTATCCAGCTCCTTGCAGTGATTCATGCAAACACAAATGTAATCCTTTATATATATATATATATATATATATATATATATATATATATATATATAAATAAAAGCAGGCGTGGAATACTAGACTCACCTAAGCAGGAAAGCTATGGGTTAGCTAGTAGGTGCCATTTAACCTGAGTCCATGGGAAAGGCTGTGCTATCACTCATAGCCATCCCCCATAGAGCCTCAAACAGTGCACACTGCACTCAGCAATCTGCTATTTACTCATGTAACAGCAAGTGGGCAGGATAGACTTTTATGTAAACAGAGATTTAAATGTTAGTTTTTGGTAACCGTTAGTGTAATTAAAAAAAAAAAAGATCATTTTAACATACAACATTGTGCTTTTTCACACAATGAAGAGCACCTACAGTGAATTCCGTGGCTTCTTAATGAGCTACCATAGAGATAACAGAATGGAGATGGTTATATTCCCGAAATATTTTCTTGAAATTACAGAATGCCAGTAAAGTGCTCTTCAAAAACCTTGGTGGGAGCATTTTTCTTCTAAGACTTTTTAATAACTGTTATTTACTTTGCGTGAGCATGTCTGTGAGGAACATAGAACGGAATTATACTCTGGTTTACAATAAAGGGATTTATTGATTATAGGCAAGCAGAAATCTTTACTTTATAGATGGGCTGTCCCTGTGATGATTCTCACGGATTCATGCAGAGAGGACTTACCTATCCGGACCCTCCAGGAACAGGAGCTGCGGAAGTATCCAAAGAGGAGAACCTGGAAGATGGAATTGGAGAGGAAGGGTAATTAGGAGAATCATTTAAAGAGACAGGATAACCCCCAAGGAAGCTGTTATACAATGATTTATTACAGGGCTCCTTTAAAAGATCACTTTAGTTCAGGAAAACTGCATGTTTGTGAAATATGCAGCATACTTATATTAGCAGCTGTATAATCCATGAACAGAACATATTTAGAAAAAAAAAAAAATAGAATTTCTGGAAGTCTGTTTATTTTGTTTTATCACTTTCTGGCAGCTTGTGCGGTGTGTTCACTAAAGGAGCGGTGGATGGGGAACGAAGGAAAATGGGTGGATTTAATAAATAATCAATCTAATATAATTTAACACCTAAACTTTTCCCCACATATGCACAGAAGCAGGCACCTTGCATCAATAAATGCAAACCCTGCTTTCCAGAAATGTAAACACCTCTTGCGCACACACACACACTTCACTAAACCATCAAGTATGCCATATGTCGAAGTAAAGGGCCAATGTACAATACACAAATATGTTTGAAAACTTAGTGTCTACAAGCAAAATGAAACTGGGGAAAAGTCATTCTTTTTAATTAGTAAAAATACATTTAAATGACTCTGCTCGACCTGGGAGGCATCCATGATGATAGAAGCTGTATTTCAGAGGAGCATTTCCTGACTAGCGACTTGCCCGTCAAAAAATGACGGCAATAAGATTGGAAGGCAGGTAATGGTGTTTGGTTGCAACATTAATTTAGTTGGTGTTCCGAGATCCTTGGGCGCTCATCGCGTGGCTCGCAATGAGCGCCTTTGCAAGGCTGTTGGTTGTGTGCTATGAGCAGCGTTGGCGGTGGGTTTTTTATGTTAATGAAATTAATAAATGAATACACGTTACCTATTTTGAAGTAATATATGCAGGAAGCATTGTGTTGAAGAGCTGACAATCTGTGTTCATGTTGCTGCACAATAAAAATGCGTGTTTTCACTGTTCTGTAGCTGCTGTGCAAGTCAGCAATGTGTAGTGTAAATAGTGTGCGTGCGCAATGAAAATCCGTTAGGGTAGCTGTGTACTTCCGCATTGTGTAAGTTAGTGTTGTAAAATGGCGCTTAATGTATGTGGTATGCAGCTGTGGCTGATTTAGCGTCCTTGTTGTTGGACCTCGTACAGCTTTTATGGAAAATCTGTATGTGTTTTGCGTGTTTAGGGTCCTGTAGCCTTGTTTTCTTCGGCGGCCATTTTTTCTCTCGCTTAGGGGATTTTCGGGTGCCTAAACTCTTGAATTTCTTCTTAAATTGAGGTGTAACTTCACTTTCAGAGGTCCTGGGTGCCCCCCTTGTTGTGGGTAAGCTTTTTATGTGTTTTTAATGTTTTCATGTCCCGCGGCTTGTATATGTGGATGGTAAGTCCGTAAATTTTGCTTCCACCTCCACAAATGCGGCCACTCGCTCCGCGAGGGCCTGTTTTTACTGATAGATAATAAACACACCAACTCAAAATAGAGCTTACAAACAATGCTGATTTTCCCCATAGAAAATGTTCTATGTCTAGGGCTTACAGAGCTGCTGATGTTAGCTTGCTACATGCTTCACAAGTAAAGGCTGTTTTATTGAATGATAACCTCTCTTCTCCAGTGCTGAGCTCTCTCCCAGGCAATCGGACTACATAGAATTTAAAGGTATATCTAAGTGTCCTGGATTATGAATGCATCAGATAACAGAGAATCAGTAGCGCATGTAGACATTTTGTTGCATTAGAAAATATCAAATTAAACATTTACAAACTCACCCTGATGATTGCTAAATCCCAAACTGCAGCTTTTATTAGCATGGATTTTTAGGGCTGTCAACCAACATTAGCATACAATTCATAATTCATTTTGGCCAATCGGGAGAAAGAGGGTTTAGTTAATACATTTGTATCATATTCTGGGGTTCCTGTGTTGCAAAGCAGCCTGGGCTATATAGTCTCTCTATCCTTGTGGTCCTAATCAGCTGTAAGCTCAGACCCCATCCAACCATGTGATTCCATCCAGCAGCAGTTACTTTCTGTGATATCTTTCCAGAGAGGTCAAACTCTCTGACAGCATTTCCTGTGTGCAAGCTGGATTTTGCTCTCCTGCATTTAACTTTGTAAGTACACTGAACAGATCTAGAAAACATATTTTTCTGACAATCACTGCCTGTTTCTTACACACACATTTATATATATATATATATATATATATATATATATATATATATATATATATATATATATATATATATATTTATATTAAAGGGTCACTTAATTCAGAAATATTTGGACCACATCACAGTAGGGATATTCTAAATCCAGTTGAAATACTTCTTTATTTTTTTTAAATATGTGCATTTTTTACTGAGACATGATATACAATCAAATCTGCAAGGCCTACAGTTACAGCTCTATGTAGTGAACAAAGGAAAACAAAAAGGCTAACCCTTAACAAATCCATCTGTGCAGTGTATGGAATGCTAGAATCGCGTAAAACATGCCAGTTATGCAACAGTTCAGGGAAAACAGGTATCAATCACTATCTTCATCACACAACTCGGCTATCTCCAACAGCCAGTAGGCAGGCTACACTTTGTTATGTAAACAGATCGAAAAATTTAGATTTTTAGCTGCTATTAGTGCCATTAAAAAAAAGATAATTTTACCTTACAATCTTGTGCTATTTTCACACCATGAAGAGCATTTACAAGTAAGGTAAATGGCCCTTCAAGCAGCAAAAGTCATAAGGATGCTGGACCCTGAAAGCATCCATGATACCTTGTTTCAAGTAGAGTGTTTGTATGAGATGAACACTTTTAAAGAACATTGCGATCATCCTAGGTTTTATATGAATGTTTTGACTGGGTTATAATTAACCTTATCATCTTCAATGTAACAGATATTACATTTACACTCCATATTACTAATAACCTTCTTGATCATCCCCATTTTTGCTTTCCCTTAATGAGAGCTGCCATCCTGCATATCTGTGATTTAAGACCATGCACACAGGGTTGAGGTTATCACGAACAGTGACATGCTGTGTGTCTGAGCAGCATGAGACAGTGGTGATGTAAAACTCCTTGAGTACGGTTGTGACTTTATATCACAGAAGTATAAGAGAAAGAACGAAAGAAAAGGAAAAGAAGGGGCGATTCCAGAAGGTGAAATCTGTTACTCTGAGAGATGAGTCTGTGTTTTCATGAACTGCAGAGGGCAAACCCATATAGGGACCATTTGTTTGATTTCAGGCAGTAAAAAGAGGCCTCATAAGCACTTCTTAATAAAATGAAAGTAAATAGGAATATTATATACCCAGTAAAATGCAGGAACCTTCCAATTTACTCCAACTTCTGCTCATCCCTTTTCTTACATCCACTCCTTTCCATCTTCTCACAGTCTCTGATATTCTCCCCTCTGTGACTTATCCCATATGCTCTCTTTCTAAGTTCCTCACATCACATTTCTGGTATTGGGCTGACAATCCTTTAAAGGGCAAGATTCAGCCAACAATACATTTCTTTTAAATTAAAGATCACTCATAAAGAAGATTATCTATGTAAAAGATATGGAACTTGTCTATTTTGCCAGTTAATCCTTTATGTATGTAGAGTGGAAGCTGCCATTTTAAAAATGTATTTTTGTCACCGACACTAAACTGGCTTGGTCAAAAGTTCAAGAGATAACTCAAGAGCTAAAAAAGAGAGGGCTCATAGGAGTGACTAGGAAGGTTCTACACTGTAATAGTTACATTCATGTTCTATGATCCTCAGCGGCTCATGCATATTAATTAGCTGCTTTGATGTGCTAATTAGTACTACAGTTTGCTAGTCTGTCTCTGTAGTGGCCAAAATAAAGACCCCCCCACCAATGTTATCTGGCAGCTAGACCCCTCTCTCCCCCTTATCAAGCACGCAGAGCAGTACCTAACATACAGAGGTCTTGTAGCACTAAAAAGCAAGTGCTAAAACGTACATGTATATCTAAACTTTTGATGAATGAACCGTTACATATAATAGTAATGTTACTCGTGCCCAGGTGAAACTTCCCCTTCACATTCACTCCTTGGCCACTCACCTTCTGATCCGTATCCATCATTTAGCTGAGTGTTGGATTTCTTGACTGCTCCACTCTCTGTCAGACCCTCAGCCAGTCAGGAAGCAGCCTGAGATCCACCCACCAGATGAACCATGACACAGCAGAGTACACGGACAGACTTACCCCATGTGGCACTGATTAGTGTTAACCCATGTAGTGCCAGAGAGGGTGGAATACTCATAGTATGTTCTTTGCTTCCTATACTATTTCTGTAATTCCCATACAGCTAATCCTACTACTCCATACACCTCTCCCTATAACTCATCTGGCTGCTCCATATAACCCCTGTCTATAACTCATCCCACCCACTATTTCTTCATTTACATAAGCTATTTAATATATTATATTCCTCCATATGAATCCTTTCTATAACTTTCCCCATTGGTCTCTCTAAACCCCATCTATAACTATTTATTCTGTATAAATGTTCCTATTGCTCCATATAATCGTAACAATTATTATCTTTATTTTGTAATGCGCCAACATATTCTGTAGCGCTATACAGGGGATAAGAACAAGGAAATAAATAGTCTACAGTTATCAATATTGTATAACACAATAAAGGAATTCAAACATGTACTGGGATAAGCATTAGGCTATCCTGGGGTTTTATTAAGCCAAAATTATTAGGTAGATCGAATAGGCAGATCAGACAAGTCTTTTAGTTCTTATCTGCCGTTAACTCACGTTTCTTCCTAATGGACCCTATGACCTCACCCTATAAATGCCCCTGCTACTCCATATTTCCCCATCTCCCTTCTGATTACCTGTCCCAAGTAACCCCCTCACACTTTCCCCAAGAGACATGATCTCTCATGTGATTTTGAAACATCTTTTGAGTTGCAAGCCAAGTCTCCCTATATAGTAATATCTTCTTCCTTCCCTCACCCAACTAAATCTCCCAGTTATCACTTGACTCGGACTTATTGATTTTGCTTCCTGAATTTCGTATTATTATTTCTCTCCTTCCTCCTATAAATCACATCATGTGGTTATTCTCCCTTCTTCCTCTTACACTTTCAGCCTACTCATTTCTCATAATATCGCCTTTTACAGCTAGCTTCTCCTGTCAATACTGCTTTTTGGAACCATTATCCCTCCCTGTAGCCAGTCTCCTTCCTTCGTGCAGAAATCACCCTCTTGAAGATCAGTCTTGTTTATCCCTTTAATTCCTATGAATCACCATATTTTGGTTCTTTTTCTTATTCTCACAATTATAAATATCTTCCTCTGGGGTCGGTCTCGCTGCCTCCTCTCACTCACTTTTTGGTTCATATTTTCTCTCTTTCCCCCGAATCTCCCTCATTTGGGATCAAAACTTCCCTCCCTGAATTTTCTTATTTCTTTGGGTCCTTTCCTTTATGAGAACGCCGGCACACCGCCAGCAGCAGTGGTGGTAAACATCTTCTATATATGTCGATGCCAAGATTTTGATGCTGATGATGTCGTAGCTTTAGGGTAAGGGTATTGTGTACAATCTCAGCAGTGCTTACAAACTGTGTACAATTCCAGCAGCGCCATCTAGCAGCTCCTTGCTGCCACAGCTGGAGTTCTCAAAGAAGGAAAGATCCTTTCTTTGTAGTCAATATTCCTTATATCTCAAACCGCTGTTCAGTCAGTTACTCTCCAATCTTACATAGATGGACCCCATCTAAACTTCCTCGCTTCCATAAAAACACTATTTTGGGCTCAGTCCTATTTCTTGTCTCAAACCAATAAAGGTCACTATTAGAAGTCTTCCTAGTCACTCCTATGAGCCCTCTCTTTTTGAGGTAAGGAGCTTATACAGCGTCGGGACATGACTAAAAATATTAATTAATTATTTAAATTCACAGTAATAGTGTAATAAATATTTGTTTATCAGGAGCTACTTATCTATTATTTAGAGAGCCATTTTAAGAACACCAAAGTGGTCCTTTAAGGTCATACCACATACATATATCAAGGTCACAGTTTTACAAGTAGAATCCAGCTTGAAATTATATATGGAATTATAATGATTGGCAATGAGATTTGCATATTGTATACGGTTATCATTTTCTTCTTAGATTGTCCATGACTTAATATAGGAATAACATAAAAACTATCAATCAATATAATTAATCAAAAAGAACCAAAGATGTAGACATAATCTAGGTCATATAGACAAGAAGATTCATTTATACTGTATATATTTAATTGGCCTGGAGCTGTTGGGGCAGATCTTTGCAGGAACCTTTAAGCACTTGTTAATAAAATGATGTTTATGTATGTAAACAAACACTTAGGCAGCTTATTTTAATATTTAAAACATGGAAACTTCCATATCCCTTTAAATGTACATGAAATTTACCAATCAAATAAAACAAAAAACAAAAAAAATCAACGTATATTTCAGTTTTAGAACTACGGAGTCTGCCGCTTCCTTGACTCAGTAGGTTCTGAAAGGACCAAAAATCGCAAACACTCTGCAAATAACAGTGAACTCTGTGCCCCAAAAATGTCAGCTTTTTCCTTTGATTTCTTCCTCAACAAACTAATTGCAAGGGAAAAAAATCTATAATATGTTATTGAAGTGACAAGAGTATATAGGTATCTAGAGGTAGCTTGTAATTTATGATCCCTTCAGGACCAGATAGTTCTTCATAAGTTAATATATCAGCTGGTGTAACTGAATACTTTGGGCCTCATTCAATTGCGATTTGGCCAATTGAATAAAGCTCTAAATAAGCACATGGCATATTTTTTTTAAGAAGTTTTTAGTTCGTGAAAACCTTGCTTTTGAATAGATGTTTTTAAACTTAAAACTTCTTTAAAAAAAAAAATATGCTATGTGCTTATTTAGAGCCCTATTCAATTGGGCAAATTGCAATTGAATGAGGGCCATTGTATATTTGTTTACAGAAGTTTTTAGTTAGTGACAACCTTGCTTTTAAATAGAAGTTCACCAACTAAAAACTTCTGTAAAAAATATATGCAATGTGCTTATTCAATTTGCCAAATCGCAATTGAATGAGGCCTTTTGAAAGCTAGTAGTGCCCTATTCAAAAACTGTGAAAAGAGCTTAAAAAGATTACAGCTTCTCCACTTGAATTTGACTCTTCTACACTATGATGCATAGCAGGGTCCTTTTCTATTTGGAATCTGGTTTTCATTTCAAGACTGGGGTGTGCAAATGCAGCACAGCACCACCCGTTTGTGTAAAAAAATTACTGCAGCCAAAGAATTATTCCATCCTCCGATCTGGCTCATAACGCACGCGTACAGAAGAGGCCTTGAGCTATGAGAGGTGCGCCCGAGGACCTGGGGGGCTGAGTGCCCGCGCCGAACATAGCGATGGCCTCACTGTCGACTCGCACCATGTCGGAGTAAAGAATAGTTCTTTGCCAGCAGTAAATTTTTCCACCACCAGGTGATGCTGTGGTCCAGAGCTCAACCCCACTATTCTGATGGCAAACTGCTATGAAATAGAACAGATCCCATAGCAGTAATCATGACCTCAAAGTTCCTTAAAGGCATTTTTTTGTTTATATATATGTTTTAACAAGGTGACTTAACTAATATTTTCCCCATCAGTGGAACTGTTTAATTGTCATATACTCTTCACTTCTAAGAAGGCCCCAGTGGAACATTTTCTCCCCCTGTCTTCCTATTCTCTCTCATATAGGATGCTATATTTCAAAGCTGTGACCTAAAGCCAGGGGATGGGCTTCACACACTATAATTGTGTAATGATACACATACACATGGCATATCACAATATGCTTGCAGCAGAGCAGTATGAGACCCTGGTGGTTTGAAGCCCCTTCCGTTTGGGAGTGACTTTAGGTCATAGCTATGAAACATGGCACCCTACATAAGAAACCACAGGAAAACATGGGAAGTTCCAGAAGGTGAGAATCTGTTACATTGGTTACATCTTCAAGGTTACTGAAGTGTAACTTTGGATAGAATAGATGTGCCATCTGCTATCAAATTGAAGCCCCCCCAATTCACTCATTCACTTCCATCCTTGCCCTCATAGCACTTGCAGACACCCACAACCATGGCACAGTACCCAAACACATTACATCAAGGTCTTGCACTGCTGAAGGATTATGGAGGAAATCTCACACCTCAGCAGACTGTCCATTACAAGTGTATTTTGCACTCCCACCTCTCTGCCCTAAACCTTGCCCAACAGGACTGTTACTCATTAATAATATTGAATCTCTCCAGCAATGTTTGTTTGCCACATTCAACACTCTCCTCCGCCCTCCCTGTCTCGCAGCTGAAGACTGTGCCAGCCACTTTAAACACAAGACTGAAAACATTCAAAACAAGTTCTCCTCACAACGTGGTTCTAACACAACCATCTCTCAACAAATCAACACCCGGCCTTAGATGGTGCTTTTGATTCGTATCTGCCACCAGTTTTATTTTAAAGAAGACAAATGTCCCTCTTTGGCCACTGGTAATGGTAATATTGGGAGCTCAGTTAGGGGGATCAGTCCCATTGTGTATGCGTATGAAATCTCCAGCACCGCCAGCTGCACTGCCAGCAAGTCGCTGCTAGATGGCGCAGTCAGGTTTTAGTGAAGGCCTATAATTTTTTTTTCCCCTCTGTCCTGGCGCAACTCGACAACGCTGATTTGACAACAAGGCCATTGCTATGTCTGGTGCAGGCACTCAGCCCTCGAGGGCCTCAGGAGCGCCTCATAGCTCAAGCCCTCTTCTGTTGGTGCACCTTATATGCAATGTGCAGCAGATAGCCCCATCTATCAGTTGGCTGCGCACTGCTGCTGCCAATCTTTTGCATAGGGGGAAGAGGGAAAGGACCCCGTTAGGATCAACTCACAGACTGAGTCACTTTAGTGGCAAAGCCCATCTCATTGTAAATTCGCCTGACTGCTGCAGTGCCAGCAAGCAGCCGCTAGATGGCGCTGTGGATATTTTGCAGAGTTGCCGATACTTCACACAAGTTGTAACATTAGAACAGGGGTGGGCAAGTTCGGTCCTGGAGGGCCACACATATGCCAGGATGTGATGATATCCCTGCTGTGCACAGGCGAGTCAATCACCTCTTCAGTCATCCTGATTGAAGATATCCTCTCTGTGCACAGGTGAGTCAAATCACGGCATGTCTGTGGCCTTCTTTGCCCACCCCTGCCTTAGGAGGTCATCCTAACCCTCACCGTAGCCCTGAAAGTTTACCTACTCCTAACTCTATGGGGCGGCCCTACTGCCTCTATGTGCCAATATTCACAAAATGGTGCCGCTCTGTATAGAACTTTTAATCTGCAGCTTGGCCAATCATAACTCGAGACTACCACCACGTGACTCACATACCTTTCCCAACGTCGCCATGCTGAGACAGACCCGATGTGTACATGCCCGCCTCCTCCTCTGTTTTTATTAGACGCCCCGCCTACCCAGCTGTCAGTCCGGAGCCAATGAGATTTCAGATCTATTTTATCATCATTTTCCCGCGGCGAGTAGACGTCACTGCGCCGATCTCCATGGTGACGTTGAGAATGCTTCGCGCAGCGGCAGGGATTGCTGAGCCGTGCTCAGTGTTAAGGGCACGGGGTAAGGAGAGACCGAAAATGGTGAAAGAGGGAAAGGAGGCGGCGCAGAGATACCCGGAGCACACCGAGGAGGGCTGGGAGTGCTGTGTCCCGCTGGCTCTAGTCACTCTGCTGTCAGTCAGCACCAGGTTCTACAGCCTGGCCGAGCCGCCACACGTCTGGTAACTACTTTATATATAGTCATATTGGTGTTATTTATCTGTATGTTATAATATGCACAACTTTACATTTCTCTCCTCTATGGTTAATAACACTTTACAATATCTACATACACAATAAGCTCCTTTCTTTCTCAATACAAGTGAGCCCTCCACACATTGTAACAGCAGGGCCCTCAGGGAGCCCCACACAGGCCAGGATTTAGGGATATGTATGTGAGATGAATTACATCGGGTGATTCACAGAGGGTTATCTATTAACCCTGACTGGTCTAAGGTTCAGGGACTACTGGTTTATATCAATGTATAAGTTCTTATTGTATCGCCTTTTAAATAAGGAAACTCAATAAGAGGGAAACTGTTTTTAGAAATCACAATAAACTCAACCACTGCCTATGTTTTTATTGAGGCAATAAACAATTATATATGGGTAGGACAACTTGTGACATACAGTAGTGTTCTATAGTGTGTCACGTATGTTACAGATGTATGTATCACATATATAGTTGTGAGCATACGAGCCGTTGCTCAAGCTTACTTACAGGAAGAGGGAGCATCGAGGACCTCGAAAACTAAAGTTAAACCTCAATTTAACTCCAATTAAAAGAATTTAGACACTAAAAAACTCTCAAAGCGAGAGAAAACATGGCCGCCGAAGAAAACGAGGCTACAGCAGTCTAAAGACGCAAAACACCTACGAGATTAAAAAACAAGGACGCAACCTGCGCTACCCCAAAAACATTACAAACACAATAAATACAAACAACAAACACATAAAAAGGTTACTTACAGCAAGGGGGGGGGGGCACCCAGGACCTCTGCAAGTGAAGTTACACCTCCATTTAAGCACAAATTTTGCTGTTTAGAGACCCGAAAATCACCTAAGCGAGAGAAAAAATGGCCCAGAACAAAAACGAAAACGAGGCTAAAGCTCCCTAAACAAACACGCAAAACACCACCAAACAGCTACGGATATTCCGAAAAAGTCGCACGACATATTCTCCCATTCTTGGGTCTCTATCCTTCTACACAGACATATCCTACCCTTCATCTAGCCGTCTATATCCTCTGTCTTTCGCGCCCATTCCTGGCTCTCTAACCATCTTCACATATCTTCTCAAGTCCCTCATGTCTCTGAGTGTGTCTCCTGTCTCAGTCCCGGTATCCTTGTCTCTCTCAGCCCCGTCTGAAGTCCTCTCCTTCCTCATGTGCTCTCTCGGGCGGGTCTCTCTCTCAGGCTTGGGGGGTCTCTCACCTTCTTCAAAGACAGTGATATGTTCTCCGGTCCTTCAACTCCCAGGGCAGTTGGTGGTGGCGTGCTTCAACAGCGGCAAACACAAAACAGGATAGGTCCCACTCGCCTAATATTTTTAATGGATATGATGATGATGATGATGATGATAAAAAGATAATCTAGAAAAAAAAAATGTTTTGGACAAGAAACAGATGGAAAACCTTAGAAGTTGGAGTCCCTATCTATAACTGTACTACTAGATAGAGCCTGTGGTCCTGCTCTTGGTAACAGCCACTGAGCTATAAGGAGATGCAAAACCTACAAACATTTCTCTCTTAGATAAAGCTAACAAACTGATAAAAAAGTTATAATGTAGAAGATCAATAATTGTATTTTGTTATTGATGTTACTATTTTCTTTTTGTTGAATTTATTTTAGTTTGTACTTCTTAGACTTATTTCTAAATATGTTATACTTTATTTTATATCTGTTACTTGAAACAATGTTCCTAATCTGAAGAGTTTACATGCTAGAAGGTAAGTTTGGGATATAAGGAGGGTAGCCGATGCAATATGGCAGTTTGTTATGCTGTAGGTTGTGTGTACGAGCAATTTGTTAATTGCTGCAGATTGTGCATGTTGAGGCTGAAGGCGATAATTGGTTTCTAGTTGATAGATGGCAAAGTAACAATTTTAACCAGCTCCTTACCGATTGGGAAATGAGAAAAAGAGCTTAGTTAAATTCTCTTGGCCTAATTAGTAAGTGAATATTAAATAAATAAATCATGGCTGAAAGGGGGTTTATCAAATAAAATTGTTATATAAATATAGCATATTTCTTTACAGGAGTCCCGGTGTGATTGCAAAGTATAATGATTAACAAGAAAGTTATAATAATGAAGAGATGTTATTGATCTCTATGAAGTTAGAGGGGGAGTAGATTTGTTGCCTCCTTAGTATGTAAGCTTATGTTTGGGGAAAACTCCTGTGTCTCAGTAGGCCTTACCCAAGGAAGGAGTCGAGACAGGTGGTGTCAATCAAGTTTCTTTTATTACAAGCTAGGAGACCACAACAAAGATCATAAACTGTTATCTGGTTAGAGATTTATTTTTGGAAGGCCTCTGCATCTGCAAGGTGCCAAGGACATGTAATCATTCGATTTTATGCAAGAAGAGCAGTAATATTATAAAGACATCCAAAGCAACATTCATAGCAGAAGTACAAAATGGGGGATTTTTTAATACATAACATTTTTTTTTTTTCTCTACACTTCTCCACTTCTCGGTGGGATGTGGTATTAACCAAGAGAACATCTTATTTTTTCCTCTGAATTTAGTCCTAGATGTTTATTCTGAAGCGTCTTATGATCTAAGCTAGGGAGATCTGAACGATTTAACAATTTTCATTTTAGTATGAGTAGTAGTTGTTTCTCTGCTATTCATATCTATCAGTTTGCAGGTTCAACACCAGTGTGTCAAGTCATAACGAGTAATGAAATTGCATTATCTACCGCATTCCATGTCTAGTAAAAGACTTAATTAAAGGTTGCATTTGGGGCACAGGCACAAATTGTGCCTGATGTAAGGGGGGTAGCTGTCTGCTTGTGGATGTGTAGGGCAGATGGGCAGCTCCCATAATGGAAGTGCTGGGGAACCTAGAGGCCTTCCGCTTGTACTGCTTGGAGCTAGACTTGCAGTCCAACGGTTCTGCCCAGCAAGGGGGTATCTGATCCGTCCTTCGCAGTGGCCACTGAGTTCTGAATCAGGAATCCCAGATGGTCCCATCATCTGCTTTTCTTGTTCCACATCATGTTTTGTAGTGTGGTTCAATATGTTTTTTTGGGTCTGTAGTTTTTAAGTTGTTGTCAGTCTTAAAAGTTCTGATACATCCTGCATAGACTTATGGATGACAGTATGTTGATGTATCAGTACAATAATTCACTTCGTTTTTTTGCTGAAGGAACTGGCAGTTTTGGTTGCCATATTCCCATATTCTTCAGCTGCAAGTCTGTATATACAAGGTAATAAAGCTTGTGTTATTTGTTTGCATTCTAAACCCATCTTGCCTATTGACAGGTGTAGTGCTTTAAAATAGTATATATTAAATCTAGGACTACAGTGATCCTTTATGACCCACTGGGATAAAGCAAAACCCCAAGCTGAATCCCCGATACTAGCAGGCACTGAGTGCAAGACATTGGTCAGCTGTTGTGAGAGATATCATGTATTCACTGCCATTAGTTACATCTACCTTTTTTTTTTTTTTTTCTCTCTCTCTCTCTCCTGATCTATATTCTGTCTTCAGCAGCCATTCAGTCCTCTCTCTACCAGAGACTCCACATGGAAAATATTATCAACCTGCTCTGTCACTTTGATGCCCTGTATCCTCATCACAGTTAATAAGTCTGTAGTCTGATCTACAAATGAACATTAACTGCAGATGCAGATTATATTATGGCGCAAAATCCAGATTTTGCTATACCGAACACTGTCAAAATCCTTATTCACATACTTACCCTTTTGCATCCATCATGTCACCAGGCTCTCCTAACCCATCTTTCTCTGCTACACACCATACCGAATACTATTGCCATGGTTTTCTTTCTAACGCTGTTCCGTCCATCTGCCTGTTAGTATCTCTCACATTCCAAATATTAGAATCCAGCATCTTGTCCTCACTAATGGGACATTGTACAATGCTGCTCCCATTATTTTCATAATGTCCTTCATCGTCTATCTGGATTCATTTCCATTGGACACTATTTAGCCTTTACATGCATCAAACACTTCCTTAATATTCCCCCCTATTCAGTACAGCATATCAGTTCATATTCTCATGCACATTATTTGCAGCTACCTCCTTATCTTTATTAACAACTAGAGAATTGCCCGTCAAAAAATGACGGCAATGAAATTGTAAGGTAGCAAATGCTGTTTGGTGTGTTCAAATGAAATATGTAATACATTAATAAATGAATATACTTTACCTATTTTGAAGCATTGCGTTGAAGAGCTGCAATCTGTTTTGATGTTGCTGCAGCATTAGTGGTGTGGAGCTGCTGTGTAAGTGTGATGAATGTGTGCAGTGTAATACGGTGCGTGCGTGCGCGAGGCAAATCCGTTAGCGTAGTCGTGTACTTCCGCATTGGGGTAAAATGGCGAGTAATGTGTGGTATGCGTCTTAGCGGAATATCCGTAGGTGTTTTGTGGTGGTTTGCGAGTTTCTTGTGGTGTTTTGCGTGTTTAGAGTGCTGTAGCCTCGTTTTCGTTTTGTTCGGCGGCCATTTTTTCTGTCGCTTAGCAAAATTTTTAGTGTCTAAACTCTTTTATTTTGAGTGAAATCAAGGTGTAAGTTGGTTTTTTGAGGTCCTGGATGCTTCCTCTTGCTGTAGGTAAGCTTTCTATGTATGTGCTGTGTGTATTTATTGTGTTTTGAATTTTGTAATGTTCGCGAGTTGCGTCCAAGTGTTGCAAGGTCGTAATGTGTGTTAACGTGTCTCGTATGTTATTTGCATTGCGAGGGTCTTAATTGGTGTGTCGTGTTGTTTGCGTTGCGACGTAAAGTTTGCGAGGGTCGCAAACATGAGCAACGGCCCGCATGCTCACAACTATATATGTGATACTAGAGGGTACTAGCAGGACCTTGGCTACACATCTTTCTTATACTACATCATAGGATAGCTTTTGTTCTCCACTATATATCCAATATTTATACATTAAGCCAAGATGTTCACTGGAAAGTTTGATCATGTGGATGAAGCTCAAATAGTTTTATCAATAAAGTGGGAAGACCGGATTCACATGGAGAAGATTGTTTTTGGGAGAGATTGAAGGCACACAGGCAGAGGAGGAGATAGATAGATCTGTCATTTAAGCAATTAACATGAGCTTGATGTTTCTCAGAGGGCAGTGACTGAGAGATGTCTGGCATGCTTCTATCCTTACAGGATGTAAATTGTTCTCTGCATGTTAGCCACAAGTGTCTTTTGTTTTGTTTTATAATATGGCGCACACAGATGTATCCTGTGATATTAATTGCTTTATAATAATAGATAACACAATTCTCTTTCACTTTGTGAATGCAGGATAATTGCTTCATTATCTTTACTTATTTCTTATGATTGTGTCCATTAACATATCTTTACAGCATAATAAGAGAGGCAATAGAGCCCACGTACATTCATTGCAGCATCTTATAGTACATTCCATCTTGTTTTCCTTCTAGTTGGGATGAAACTCATTTTGGAAAGATGGGCAGTTACTACATAAACAGGACATTTTTCTTTGATGTTCATCCACCTCTTGGCAAAGTATGTTGTTGTTCTTACTTGTATATATCTTATTTCTATTCTATGTGCCTGTAAGCCCAGTGATATTCATAAAACAAACGTAACAGCCTTATCCATAATATAGAAAACATAAAATGATTTAGTCCATACAATTTTATGGACACAATTTTATCAGAAGCCTGAGCTAATTTTTAGCAGCCAAAGTAGAAGTGTTTTTACTCACTGAAACATTCCAAATAGTCCTTACAAAACTCCGCCTCCAGCAGTTGATGCACACAGTGTGTCTATTGGTATTAGGTGTACCAGCCAATCACAGACTGTTTCTAAACCTGTTTTGAAATTTTGCTGAGATACAGTCTGTGATTGGTTAGTACATCTACTACTACAGAGACAATGTGTGCATGAGCTGCGGGGGCAGACTTTTTTGTAGGGACTATTTGGAAAGTTTCAGTGAGTAAAATCAGATTTTAAGCACTTGTTAATAACATGATGTTTAGATACAAACGCACACTTACGGAGTTAATCTTAATATTAAAATCAGTGACCCCCTACATATCCCTTTAATCCCCTTACATTATCCCTTTACAAAATACTTAGTCACCCAGATAACTTGGGCCCTCATTCAATTGCAATTTGGCCAATTGAATAGGGCTCTAAATAAGCACATAACATATTTTTTTTTAAAGAAGTTTTTAGTTATTAAGCATGTATCCAAAAGCAAGGTTTTCACTAACCAAAAACTTCTTTAAAAAAAATATGCTATGTGCTTATTTAGAGGGCAATTCAATTGGCCAAATCGCAATTGAATGAGGCCCTTGGTGTCCAGGCTTCGCCTAATATGACTATAAATAATTTTCTGTTTAATTTGTTATATTCATGTATGATCTCTCTTCTGCTGCTTAAGACTTGTATTTTTGCAGATGCTGATTGGACTTGCAGGACATGTGAGTGGATACAATGGGACCTTTCCTTTCTTGAGGCCTGGGCAGAGCTATGAAACGCACAACTACTTGGGCATGAGAGGAGTAAGACTCTGCACATCATGTGCTATAACAATACATGACGTTTGATATATTCATGTTTGGAAAATTGTTGTTACATTTTTGTGTCTTTCTTGCTATAAAGGCAAACTCCATTTAAACTGAATCTGTCGCCCCAACACGAAGTTGATATAATCTTAAACAACATTAACCACTGCCTATACATTGTACTAGCAGTTTTTCTCTAGAGTTAATCAGTTCTAAGATATTTTAAATTTGAGCTGCACAATAAAATACTGAACTGCAAAATTGGGGTATTTAAGGATGGGAGAGACGGCTAGCTAACTGACTTATAATATTGCAGGTTTTTATTTTGGCTGATAGGCAGGAACACTGTAATCCTAATTAGCATATCATTGCAGCTAATTAATAATCATAAGCAGCTCATTTACATATAGAGTAACATCATAGAATTTCCCAAGACTGAATGGATAACACAATATATAGCATTTTTTTTTCATGCTCTTAAAATAAGTTTTTTTTTTTTTACATTATTGAGTCCCTTATAGTCAAATATCAAATGACAATTTTTTTTTATTAATTTCACCTAGGACAATGGCGATTAAAAACATCTTAAAATAATTGTTAAAAACAACAAACAATAAAACCCTTTGAAGTTATTTCTGAGTCAAGCTTGATGACCCCCAAGGGTTCCATGTCTTTAAAGGGCACAGCCTCTGCTGATAGCCCAAATGTGATCAATCCCTCTGATATAGATTTATTTCTTTTATTCATAGATAGTACTTAATATTCATGCTTTTTGACATTTCATAATCACCTAAAGCTTTGCAAGGAGGATAACCTTCTCCCACACTTTTCAGTTAGTTCTCTGAAAAAATAAACTGCCCAATTTATATGCATTTCATTATTACTCATTAGATGCTAGTGAGTAAAAAGGATTCCTCCAAGACACTGTATGGCTGCTAGGCTCAGGAAGGAGGCCTGGACACTGGCCAGATGACCACATAAAGATGCGGTTGACGTGAGATGATAGGACATGCTGTTATTCTGTAACATGTTTGTTTTTATACTTGCAGTTCTGTGCGTTTCTGGGGTCTTGCCTCCCTCCTTTTGCATTCCTCATTGTCCTGGAGCTGTCTAAGTCCCTACCTGCGGCCCTGCTCACTGCTGCTCTTATAATTTTGGGTGAGATGGTTTATTTCTAATTGATTTTCAGTTTCATATATTTCTGCTTTAAATATTCGGTCTTATGCTTTAAAGGTATAATGAAGTTCATGGATTATGAATGCATCAGAGGAAAGTTTGCAACATTTCTTCAGTTTTCAGACAGCTGATTTTGAGAGGGAACGCCCCTGAAAATCCAAGCTAAATTAGCCTAAAATTCATAAATAGATGATTATGATGATGATACAAATATATTTTTATTATTTGTAACCTGCTAACATATTCAGTATCAATTATACAGGGTAAGGATAATTGAGAAACCATTTTGTAAAAAAAAAAAGAGGGACCTGTTGTTATTGAGCTTAAAATAAAGTGTGCAAAGTGTTTTCCCTAAATCACTTAACAAGATTGAAAACTCGCAAAGAGATTAGTTATGGCCAATCAGAGATAGGTACAACAATGTATGTGTCTCACTGGCTGAGACAAAGCTGCTAGGGAGGCAGCTGTGATACTGATTAGCTAGGGCACTGTGTCTACATAGGTGCCTTGGGGATTTAGCTCATCCAAGACATTTTGCATGTATTTTACGTTAAAATAAACCGAATTCCTCAATAAAATGATTTGATCTGAGACTTCCAATCGGACTGACGCACACAGGATGTAACACATACTGACAGATACCTTTTTAAATTGATGTTTGTGAAGCAGCTGTACAACATATTGGGGTCTGGCAGATCATATGTGTTGATGGGCCCCTAATGTACCCAGATTCAGAGCCTGTAATCCCTGGGCTGCTCCTTCTCTTTCATGTAGTGCACATGGTGTATGTGGCAATTAAATATGCCAGTGTTTTCATTAGGCCTATAAGGAAAGTTCTTTAATTTAAAAGGATTCACACCCCTGAGAAATTAACAGAACCCCCTCGGAAAACAGTACTTCACAGTAAAGAAGAGTTCAATATATATAACAGATTAAAAAAAAAAAGTTTATTTATATTTTGCTCTCTAAAATCATTTCACTCATTAGGCTTGGATATTAAAAAATGATCATATAAAAATATATAGACCACAGTGGTCCTTTAAATCACAACATGTGACTTAAATGTAATCTATGTTTGCTGTCTCTCCTTTTTTTTTTTTTTTTTTTTTTTTTTTTTATTTATTGTCCCTTTCATGGGCAAATTAAATTTTAAATACAAATATGTTTAGAGAACTAAAAAAATCAACTAGTCACTTGTGTGGACTGTTGGCTTTATTCACTTTCCCAGTGTAACTGTAATATTTCTTTAGTGTTCTTACCCAGAGTTTAGGATTTTATATCAAGACACCTTTTAAGGATCCTGTACAGTGAAAGAAACCATAAATATATTTGTAAATGTTGGGTTTGTCTAAGAGTGTGGTAAATCTGGGAATATCTTTGGTGTCTGCTGGAAACAGGAAGCATCCATGATACTTTGGTGGATGTCGTGTTTACACATCTACAGAGCTGAGGTTGCATCTCTTGTTGCAAACAACCTGCTTCTTGGCCTGTGAGAGGGAAAGTGTGTAGTATTGTTTCTGTCAGATCCAATTATCTAACAAATAATTCTGACCTCCTCCCCCAGTGCTATATAAAAAATACGCTCTTGGCCGAGCTCTCAGAAAGGGGTCTAACAAAGACTAATTCATAAACCGTTCTGGAAAATTATGATTTAAAAAAAAAAAAAAAAAAATGTTTTTATGTTAATGGTTTACACAGGTACTTCACAAACAAGTGCTGATTTTCTTGAACTACACCAGTTCTTTAACAAGCCTACTTCACAACTGTGTAATAAGATAACCACTAGGAGGCAACAAACCAATGTTATATACTATCTCAACCGGTGTCCCGTATATATGGCGCGCGGCAAATGTGAGCGCCCACGCGACAGATGTGCGCGAGCCAGGACAGAAGCCGCTGTACAGTTGCTCTTACATGGAGAGGTAAGGGAAGAGGAGCAGAGGGGTGAATGAGAGTTAGAGTGAGAGAAGAGGGAATGAATGCGAGATGCAGATAGAGGAGGGTTGTAAGAAGAAGATAGACAGAAGCGGTGACACAGCCGGGACAGAAGCTTCTGAATCTGAGGCAGCGCTCAATTAACGGTGCACAAATTTTGCGCCAATACGTTGGCGCGTAATTCACGCGTGCCAAATACAGGGGGTGCCATCTCAGCCTCTGACTTTCATCTAAAGAGAATGAATTCCTAAGCATATTTCAGCACATTCATTCTCTTTTTTGTGTTTGTATGTATTTTGCATATTATTTTTCTTAATTTTTTATCCCAATGGAGTTTTCATTAGTTCCAGTGTATACTGTAACATTTATAGTAAAGCAGAGTTTTCCCACACTGTAACCTGTGGAGCGCTATTTTGCATAATGAGTGCTTCACTGCCCAATTTCAAATAGAAGAAAACTAGATTTTTTTTTTTTTAAACTATTAAAAACCTAGAAAACATTTTTGCATGTATAAGTATGCATAGTAAGGGAGAAACCAGTTAGAAACTATTTGTAAGTTTTTAGACCGAAAAAGTACCCCAAAATTATAGGCACTCAAGCTCAAATATAATTAAACAATATCATATATAATTTTTTTTTATTTTTTTTAGTATTGCAAGAGAAGGGAGCAGTGGGTAAAAGATAAATCCCAGGATGTGCTCCTGATTGGAGCAATTGGCAATGACCATTTCAATATCATCATCAAGTCTGTAAGGGAGGGAGGAGGAGTCCAGTTTTGCCCATGATTTCTGTATATGTGATGTAGGTCATGGAATTGAAGGACCACTGTGCTATTAAAAACATGATTAGGCAGAAAAAGTAATAAAGCTAGTCTTTAAATTTCTGGAATTTACTAGCTATATAATACGCCTGTGTATATATTAACTTTTATGTACTTTTTAGGTAGTAAAACAGAGCTTATAAGCACTGCTTCATAAAATAAACACATAGTGCCTGTATGGGTCTGCCCATGGCAGCATATGCAGACACAGACTCTCTAGGGCTGCATGTGCAGCATCTCATACTAATTAATGCGTGACTATCCACAAGATTCTGTAACATGCTGCTGAAAGGCTAGGACACTACACATCCAGACTTACTGAGTCTGTGTCTGTATATGCTGCCAAGGGCAGACCCATACAATCATTATTTAATTTCTTTAGGCAGTAAAAATCGAGCGTATAAGCACTTCGTAATGAAATAATGTACACAAAAGAAGATATACACAGCTGTATTATATTTCTAGTGAAATCCAGAAGCCTCCCTTGTGTCTTAAGAAACCATTAGAATCTTGCATAGGTGATGCCCATACTAGGCGTGTATTTTCAGTGGCATAATGGCTGGTGTCCGCATTACCATGTGTCCATTATATTGTGTTTCTCAGACACTGGGTGCATCACCCTGTCCCAGTACATCTTGTTGGATCCCATCCTGATGTTCTTTATTCTGGGAGCCGTGCTGTGCATGGTGAAATTTCACTCTTGTGCCCAAAGGTGAGTGGTCAGACTCCAACCAGACTGCCTTACAATGTGTGAACCTAACACTTCCCTTTGTCTGATCCTGTCCCTTCTGTTCTCAGGCCCTTCAGTTCTGTCTGGTGGTTGTGGCTCAGTCTGACCGGTGTTAATTTGGCTGGTGCTCTGGGAGTGAAGTTTGTTGGGCTGTTTGTGGTTATCCTTGTGGGTCTGAACACTGCCTGGGACCTGTGGCAGCTGTTGGGGGATCTCAACATCACATTAGTAAGTGCTGGTGTCATGAATGCTTCCAGATATGAACACGAATCCACATGGATAGGGCCAGTGTTGTTCTAGATGTGCAGGGGGTGTTTTCCCAAAACTGCCTTACTTCATCTAGAACCCAAGGAATTTGGGACTCTGCTAATCATCTTCCTCTTGAAAGAGCTCTGATTTGGGCAGCAGCTTGGAGGTGAAATCTGCATTAACCTGCCTGAACTCAAGGTGTCAAAGGCCCCAGTTATTGCAGAATTTAAAGGTGCACATATAAATAAATTAAATAAACAAACAAATAGAATTACAATGGGTTGTTATTTTTAGAGTGGGAGTGTTGAATAACTGAGTTTGAAAGTCGAAATTTTAAGCTATATTGCACAAAAAGGCACTATCTCTTTCCTAATGTTTTTCTCACTGATAAGAAGAGTTATACATATTTAACCATTAAAATTCTTTGTGACTATTATTTATCCAGCTGAATGTTCTCTTGTGGCTTATCACCCCCATTGTGAGAGATAATTAATGGCATGAGATAGTCATTAGGTGGGTGGGATGATCTTTTCAGGTAATTTATGCTTAAATTATCCACCTTTCAAGATCAATCATAGAACACCTCCCCTTAATAACAGCAACTAGTTGTAATGTAATATATAGATATATATAGGTAGAGTTTGATATAGATGAGGTCATTGAAGCAACAAGCTTGATGAATCTCAGAGGGGCAGTGGCTGTCAGATGTTTATGTCATGCTGCAGACCATAGGGTCATGAAGAGTCAGACACCAATGAACGACTAAACGCCCAAATATTTATATTTACTTTTTATTTCTGTAATAACTGGGACTTTTGCTATGTTCTCTAGGATGGGAGAGATTCAAGATTATTCAGATCAGCTTTAAGTAGGGCAGTTGTGAAACTTCAGCTCACCTTTTTTATATATGCATTCCTACTTTAGAGAATTGTAAGTATGTAACCTTGATAGCTGTAAAGTATACAATGTTTTTTACTTATTGCTATATAATTATGCTGTAATCTCCATTAGTATTTATTAATATGGGTGTTAGAAGCCCTAAACTTGTTTCTCCCTGCTGCCCAACCATATACCCCCAGAGGTGTGATGTTATGGGTGTGTGTTTCCCCATTCCTGTATGTCTTGCCCGTGTCTGAGGATACATGTTATGTTAATTTGTGAGTCGGCACCATCTGCGTCTCACAGCTGTCTGTATTTGCTGTTCCACAGGGTGCTGTTTTCCGACACTTGGCTTCCCGAATTCTCTGCCTAATCCTGCTGCCTCTCGCTCTTTACTCGCTCATCTTTGCTGTACATTTCAGTGTACTCAATACAAGGTACCCCAGCTACCTACCTGCACTCACCCTGTGTACTATGTTGAGGACCAGCATGTTCAGTCAATGACTCGGTTGCACCTATTACGTGCACACAATTCCACATGCTACAAACAGGCTGCATTTGATTGCCAGGTCTTAAAGGATCTCTGTAGTTTAAGACACTTCATATCTGTGAAATATGTAATAAACTAACATTAGCAGCTGTGTTAACCAATGAACATAAAATCATTTTGGTCAAAATCTCAAATGTTGCTGACTTTGCTTGTTTTTTGAGTTCTTTTATCCTGAGGGGATTGCTCTTCAAATTATTTCTGTTTACATGTATGCTTGTTAAAATGACAGGTTTCAACAGAGCTGAATAGAGATTGTGTCTGACTCCACAGTTCCTCCCATACTTGACAAGTGCCTGATCCTTTTTAAGGGACAAAGTCAATATGGAACACTGCAGTAAAGAATAATTGCATATAAAAGTAAATTATTTAAAGACTGTTAGTTATAAAGTTGAATCAAAAAATGATGTAGAACAAAACATGGATCATGAGGGTCTTCTAAATGCCATGTTGCCTAAGCATTCCTGCTCTGTGAATAAGAATATCCATACTGAGCTGCAGTATTATAGTTCCAGAAATGTGTGATTGGCAATTTTATAAGCTGTTACACTCTAATCTGGATGCTAAATGTATTATAATATTGAGAATCTATTGGATTTTCCTTATGTTGATTGCTTAACCCTTCTCATCCTCCTGTGCTTCTCTCTATCAGTGGTCCAGGTGATGGGTTTTTCAGTTCTGCATTTCAGTCACGCTTGATTGGAAACAACCTGCACAATGCTTCAATGCCACAGCGTGAGTATGCTCCAGGTTTAAATATGGTGCCTCGAGGCAATTTCTTCATTCCTCCTCACTACATACATATAAATGAATATCTGTGTTAATAGGCTGCAAAAAAAAGTGCATAATGTATTACTGGGCCTAACTCGTCTATTTGTTGGACAGAACTGGGCCTGCATGATAGGACTTGCTTTGTGTGTGTGTCTGCTGGATAATACAGGCTCTGCTGGATTTGGATCACCTTTTGTTAACTGAATATATTTGACTCTGTGGCATGGGTGTCACCTGCTGGCTGCTTGGGGGGTATCACTGGTGTTTCTATGAGGACAAACCATTTTTTTTTTTCTTTCTCCTAGATCTGGCTTATGGGTCTGTTATCACCATGAAGAGTTTGCGCACAGCAACTGGGTATTTGCACTCCCACTGGCACCTGTATCCAGAGGGGGTGGGTGCAAGGCAGCAGCAGGTCAGATATATTTTATATGATTTCAGGTTCATAACTTATTGGGTTATTTCTCTCTAGCCATGTTCATTAAAGGGATATGGAAAGTTTCTGCATTTAAAAAAAATAATGTGTGTATGTGTATATATAGTGGATATATGTGTATATATGTGTATATATAGTGGATATATGTATATATAGTGGAGATATATATATATATATATATATATATATATATATATATATATATATATATATATATATATATATATATATATATATATATATATATATATATATATATATATATATATATATATAGTGGATATAAAAAGTCTACACACCCCTGTTAAAATGTCAGGTTTCTGTGCTGTAAAAAAATGAGACCAATAACTTTTTTCACCTTTAATGTGACCTATAAACTGTACAACTTAATTGAAAAACAAACTGAAATCTTTTAGGTAGAGGGAAGAACAAATATAAAAATACAATAATATGGTTGCATAAGTATGCACACCCTTAAACTAATACTTTTTTTGAAGCACCTTTTGATTTTTTACAGCACTCAGTCTTTTTAGGTATGAGTCTATCAGCATGGAACATTTTGACTTGGCAAGATTTGCCCACTCTTCTTTGCAAAAACACCCCAAATCTGTCAGATTGTTAGGGCATCTCCTGTGCACAGCCCTCTTCAGATCACCCCACAGATTTTCAATCTGATTCAGGTCTGGGCTCTGGCTGGGCCATTCCAAAACTTTAATCTTCTTCTGGTGAAGCCATTCCTTTGATTTAGATGTATGCTTTGGGTCGTTGTCATGCTGAAGTTCCTCTTCATGTTCAGCTTTCTAGCAGAAGCCTGAAGGTTTTGTGCCAATATTGACTGGTATTTGGAACTGTTCATAATTCCCTCTATCTTAACTAAGGCCCCAGTTCCAGCTGAAGAAAAACAGCCCCAAAGCATGATGCTGCCACCACCATGCTTCACTGTGGGTATTGTGTTCTTTTGGTGATGTGCAGTGTTTTTGCGCCTAACATATCTTTTGGAATTATGGCCAAAAAGTGCAACCTTGGTTTCATCAGACCATAACACCTTTTCCCACATTATTTTGGGAGACTTCAGATGCGTTTTTGCAAAATGTAGCCTGGCTTGGATGTTTTTCTTCGTAAGAAAAGGCTTTTGTCTTGCCACTCTACCCCATAGCCCAGACATATGAAGAATATGGTAGATTGTTGTCACATGTACCACACAGCCAGATATTCCTGCAGCTCCTTTAATGTTGCTGTAGGCCTCTTGGTAGTCTCCCAGACCAGTTTTCTTCTCGTCTTTTCATAAATTTTGTAGGGCGCTCCAGTTCTTTGTAATGTCACTGTTGTGCCATATTTTCTCCACTTGATGATGTCTTCACTGTGTTCCATGGTATATCTAATGCCTTGGACATTCTTTTGTACCCTTATCCTGACTGATACCTTTTAACAATGAGATCCCTCTGATGCTTTGGAAGCTCTCTGTGGACCATGGCTTTTGCTGTGGGATGTGACCAAGAACATTTTTAGGAAAGACCAACTAGAGCAGCTGAACTGTATTTGGGGTTAATCAGAGGCACTTTAAATGATGGCAGGTGTATGCTGACTCCTATTTACCAAGATTTGGAATGTGATTGCTTAATTCTGAACACAGCTACATCCCCAGTTATAAGAGGGTGTGCAGACTTATGCAACCACATTATTTTTATTTTTAATTTCTTCCCTCTACCTAAAAGATTTCAGTTTGTTTTTCAATTGAGTTGTACAGTTTATAGGTCACATTAAGGTGGAAAAAGTTCTGAAATTATTTTATCTTGGTCTCATTTTTTTTTTACAGCACAGAAACCTGACATTGTAACAGGGGTGTGTAGACTTTTTATATCCACTGTGTATGTGTGTGTGTGTGTATATATATATATATATATATATATATATATATATATATATATATATATATATATATATATATATATATAATTTCCATATTTACGTATGCAGCAATAGACTTTGTTGGGTTGGATGTGCAGTATAATCTTCTAGCCTATCAGGGACCTTGTTTCAGAAAACATGCTGCTGGGTAGTGGTCCCTGATAGGCCAGGACACTACACTGCACACCTAGCACTGCAGAGTCTGTGTCTTCATAAACTGCAGCGTGCAGACCCATACATGGGCTATTTGTTTTATAGGCAGTAAAAACATGAATTTTATTAAGAGGTGCTTATAAACTCTTAAGTACATAAAAGTGAATAGATACATAGGCATATTATAAATCTTACAGAAGACACAGCTAAAATTCTAATTCACTCTCTCATCATCTCTCGACTCGACTACTGCAATTCCCTCCTTGCTGGCCTCCCCATCTCTCGTCTGTCTCCCCTCCAATCCATAATGAACGCCTCCGCTAGACTCATCTTCAATACCAAACGCTCAGTGTCTGCAGCTCCTCTCTGTCAATCACTCCACTGGCTTCCCATAGCTTCCCGAATCAAATTTAAAATCATGACCCTAACACATAAAGCCCTCAACAACAGCACCCCCTTATATCTCTGCTCTTGTTTCAAAATACTCTCCCAACCGGCCCCTTCGTTCTGCTAACGACCTTCTTCTTTCCTCCTCTCTCATCACCTCCTCTCACTCCCGTCTTCAAGACTTTTCTCGTGCTTCCCCATCCATTTGGAACTCCTTGCCCCGCTCCATTAGATTATCTTCCTGCCTCAAAACCTTTAAGAAATTATTAAAAACACACCTGTTTAAAAAATCTTATCACCTTCAGCCTTAACATGTACAACTGAACACTCCACAGCTTAATAACACTTACACCCACAATCTACAGTACAACACACAGACCCCTACAATTGACTAAACAAATTGCTTTCAATTGTATTTGTCACCCTCTTGTATCACACCTAAACCCTTAGATTGTAAGTTTGCGAGTTTTCAATCTTGTGTCAGGCCTTGGAAACAAGCTCTATGTACATTTGATTTTATGCTCAAAAACAGGGCCCTCCATTCTTTACAAGGTGTTTAATTTGTTTTCTGCTATGTACTCAACCCCTGTACAGCGCTACGGAATATGTTGGCGCGATATAAATAAAGATAATAATAAGATAATAATAATAATAATAAACTCTTAAGTACATAAAAGTGAATAGATACATAGGCATATTATAAATCTAGTAAAATCCAGAAACCTTCCCTATCCCTTTTATTAATGGGTTAATCATGTATGGTGGCATCAGTGAAGTTCAATAAGAAATGTACGTGCATATGGTTATTTGTGTTGTAACCAGTCCCTAATAGTCCAGCAGCCTGTTCAGTTTCCTTCTCACACTGTTGTCAGCTAGTAAAGAAATGTATATTTGGACAGGCCGAGGTTCATGTTACTGAAATTCTAGAGAAAAATAAACAGTTTACAGAAATTCACATCTTATTGCTGCTGCTGCACATCAGTACCACATCACTCACGTATTGCTATGCTTTTTCTTTTATTGAAAGTTAGATCTAAACTTAAATTATGTTTCAGGTCACCACATATTCACACAAAGATCTGAACAACCTGTGGATTATAAAGAAACATGACAGCGACTATGGTAAGAATAGAGTTGGCTTTGTGATTATAAAGGAACATAATATTCAGGTGTTTATAGTGGATGTCAGGTGTGGACACAAATATATAATACCTAGCAGCCAGACAGGTTTTGTATGAGCCAGACTGAATGTTTCTGGATACTCTCTCTTCATGGAGATGCATTATACTTTTGGAAAATATTTTAGGAGCCAGTACTCCTAATAGAAGATGAAAGTTATGAGAGAAAATGGTACATATAAAGAAAGGAAAGCTGTATTTTTCCTTTTTTGCCAGGATGTTGTTTAGATAACTAAACTGGGTTAGTAGGCTGTTCATTGTGGTAGTTGCAGCTTATACTTTAAAAGGCAATGACTTTGTTGTGCTCCTTTAATGTGACACTGGTGGAAGTGGAGAGAGAGTTATTACAGTTTAACCCCACAGTTTGCAATGGCTGGTTGAACATCTACTCCGCATGTCACATTAATAACAATAATACATAAATAACACAGCGCTACACTGGTCGTGTAAGGGGGATTAGATTTAGTAAGAACAGTGTTGCCATCCTTTTTCTGTAACAAATAGTTTATTTAAGGATATGGAAGCTTCATGAGCTATGTAGAACATTCTGTGCAGTGGAGAGGGCACCGAGCTTTAGATTGGGACACAATTGTGCCTTTGTGAATATGGCCCACAGTGCTTGATAAGCTCTTGTTCCATCCTGTGTGATTTAAAGCATCACTGCAATCCTCTTCTTTACAATAGATTATTTAAAATAAATATATAATAATTATAATACAATTCTTTAACAGATGTATCATTGTCTTTTGTTTAGCTGCTTTCTTGTAGACTGAGGTTTTTACAATTCTTATTATAAGTGTTGACAATAAATGTCAGTAGATAGAGCTGTGGTTTTGTCTACATTTAATTTTCCTTCAAATTAGAAGAAGTAGGTATACCAGAACAAAATAGTAGCTCGCACTTCAGCATATTTTTATATACATCAGTTCATAAAATAAACATGTAGCTTTAATATATGTTTAGCAAGCATTTATAAAAAAAATACATATTGTAAAAGAAGGTTTATTTATTTATTTTTATTAATGTATTTGTTGATTTATCTAGAACATTTGTTTAATTCATTTTCGTCTACAATGGTCCTTTAATTGCCTTCATTTTTAAATTTTATCTTGGCTAGGGTAGTCAACGCTAACCTTCAATATTTTTACAAATCCAGGGATATGCATTTATTTGAACTCCAGAAATGTTCACAATGGACTATTAAAAATTGCTGCATTTTCAGCTTTTATTGTGGGTTATTTTTGTTTGGGATTTCAGCATCTATTCTGATCCAAGCTCTTGTGATGATGCTCTTTGTGTTTGCAGATGCAGCAGCGCCACTTGAATTTGTGGGTCACGGTGACATCATCCGATTAGAGCACAAAGTGTGAGTCTTGCCTAGGAATGACAGCTGCAGCCCACCTTGTTAATGCTGGACCCCAGGAGAGGAAACATGGACCGCAATACTTGAGACCAATCTGGGGTATTAGGAAAGCTGGGGAGAGAAGTGGCTGTGGAGGGAGTTGTGAGGAGGAGAGGTTGGTGGAAGCAGTGCTGAGGATCAAAGGGAAGGGTTGTGTAATGCAGAGACCCAGCACAGATGGTGAGACACAAGGGAGCAGTATGAAAGAACCAAAGGAAGTAGTGTAGGGGAAGGTGGTTATAATGGACTTGTGTGTGTGTGAGTGGATATATTTGAACAGTGAGTGTGAAAAGATTATGTTCGTTGTTGGCGCATTACCAATAAGAGAGAACAACAACATATTGTGTATCACTATACAGGGGTTAAGTACAAGGTAAGAACAGTATTAATGCCTTGCAAAAGGACGGAGAGACCTGTTTTTGAGCTTGGAATCTAACCTACATGGAGCTTGTTTCCAGAGCACTGACACAAGATTGAAAACTCATACGGGAGGATGATAGACGCAAAATGGCAGTGTTTAAGGCAATAGGCTCAAGCAAGTGGATATGTCTCTGTGTAGTATTGAGGAATTTGTGTAAAACTAAATCTGATGAAGAGCATTGTGTGATAGAGTACTTTGAGGAGCAGCATTTTGTGTGTGGAGGTGACCAAATGTTGTAGGCCACATAACAGGATATAAAGTACTCACCCAGAGCAGTGTAAACTTGCGTTTTTTATACCTCATTGTTTGGGTTGTATATAATTATGTTTGTGTCCGTTTCCCATCAGCTGAACCACAGGACATTGGCACTCTGTAATCTTCTAACAGCTTGTGCTGTAAACACTTATCTGACCCTTCATTCTGCTTGTTTTAAAAGGATTATTCAATTTTATAGCTCCTGTCAAAACATTTCTAGCTCCCAAAGTCTGTGTATATTTAACTTGTGTAAAAGGGGTCCTGTAGAGAGCTATCCTTAAACTCCTATATATAGCTCTCCTTTTACTTGTGTCATATGAAGTGGTTTTGATCACCATCTTAAAAACATTCTTAACTTAATTCAGCTGAATTATTTGTTTATGCAAGTGTGTAGGTCATTGAGGTAGATGTTTGTTTTCAAGTGTGTTGTGGAGCTGTGTGTGTGTGTAGACTTATTCCCCCCCCCCCCCCCCCCCCCACTAATATCGCCATGTTTGAACACATTTTGCTCTGTGTTCTTCTTTTTTTGTTTTTTTTTGCATTCACAGGAATTTGTTATAACTGAAATTTTTTTTGTTCCTTTACACTAGAACTAGGAGAAACTTGCACAGTCACCAGCGGGAGGCGCCGCTTACCAAGAAACATCTTCAGGTTGCAGCATATGGCACGGTGAGACAGGGTACTCCTCACCAGCCAAAATTACATATCGACAGAATTTAACATGGAAGCCCCTAGGCACAACCAAGTCTCCTTAAGTTGTGTTTTCCTTTTTTTTTTTTTTTTTTTTTGGCTTATGGCTTGCATATGTTAATGTTACTGCTAAGAATTATGATTCAGTCCTGTGCACCAGAGTTCTACACACCGGTGACACCGCTCTCTAATCCATTTACTTCCCCTTCTCCCCTCAGAATGGCACAGGGGATAGCAATGATTACTGGAGGATTGAGGTGGCTGGAGGTGGGAAGAGAGTTAATGTTTTACGGAGCAAGATCCGACTTATTCACTTGTCTACTGGCTGCCTGCTCGGCTCCTCTGGGAAAGCCCTGCCAAAATGGTGAGACCCTTCTTGTCTTATTTTTCTCTATTTACTGATCTCTGTTGTTTCATGGCATGTATGCCAGTATTTTATTATACTACTTTTTAAAGCGCTAATATTGATAATGAGCAAAAAACATTTTTAACAAGGTTAACAAAAATAAAAACTTTTATATGTATTACTTAATTATGCAACTGCATGCTATCCTAGCCAAGTCCGGTGTTGTCTTAATAGGCTTCACTTGACTGTGAGATTTTGATTATTATCAAGTACTTCATTTCCATTCAGTGAATTGCTATTTGCACTTTTATAGCAGATACAATTGACTTGAAGATGTCTTTATAAGACGGCAATGCAGATGACTATGACTCCATAAACTGCATTTCAAAGGTGGCACTTTTATGGAGATATATAATTCTTTAAAACATTGTAACATTTTCAGAGATCTAAAATTAATAAAGAACACAGAAAATGGGAAAATACAATGTCCCTTTAGGTGGAACAGTCTTGTGATAATTCCAGATGTTTGTCCATCACTACATGGAATGTCTTCTTTCACTAATATATATATTTTCCAGGCAATGTCATGCATTCCTACTTTAATGATATCTGGATCCTTATATATAAGCTCCACAGTTGTGTATGAAGTACATTATAAATTATATTTTGTACTAGCGACTAGCCCGTCAAAAATGACGGCAATAAAATTTGAAGCCTGGCAATGCTGTTTGCCACACAATCTGAGTCTTGCAACCTTTACCTCCTGCCTACAGTAGGCCGCTCATTGCATTGTTCATTAACCTGCAAGTTTTGTGCTTGGGAATGCCATGTGTGTCTCATTTCAGCATCTCCCCTCTGTCCCTTCCCTGTGTGTTTCTACTCTGTGTGTGTGCTGAATCTTTTCGTTGCTTTTTACTTTCCCACGTGCCTGGCGTTGTTTGTGTTAGTGTCTTTGCCGTCGTGTATTTTCTTAGTCCCGCATATTTTTCCGAGGTCGTAATGTGCAGAGCCTTGTTTTCATCCAGAATTTTTTCTTCCAAAACTTTTTTTCTTGCTTAGCCGATTTTCGAGTGACAATTAATTCGGCTTAATTTTGCTTGTAACCTCACGTCCTGGCTCTCCCCCTGTGCTGTGTGCGATTGGTTTTATTTAGTTTTTATTTTATTTATTTTCGTGTTTTTCGATTTCCGCGGTTCAGCTGTTACATTCATATTTTTCCAAGTTTGGAATTCTTTTTCCAAGTCCCTGCATTCCTCAACTTCTTGCAGCCTAAATCCCGTGTCTTTCCATGCCTCAACTGCTCGCCTCGCTTTGCGAGGCTCGCAGGGCAAAGTGCGTCTTTGGCGCTCATTGCCTAAGCCCTCCGAGCTCGGAAGGCTTCTATGCCTTAAAGGCGATCCTCGCTTTGCTAGGCTCACAAGCGTGACGACTATTTGTGATATAATCATTATCCTTGATGTACAGTACTCTAGCCACGTATACCTCCTATGTGTAAGGTCTGTAACTTTTGTGTATGCTGGTTCTTCTTTCCTTTCCTACATATATTTGTATCTTTCTTATCTGAACAAATGGTCTGTCTCAAGACTCAATGATATCAGACAATGTCAATCATTGGTATCTGTAGCTGATAATGCCACACACCATCACAGTCTGAACTCCAAATTAAATTCAGTGCACTGTCTAGTAGTGTTCCTGAGTGTAAATATAACCTGCTGCTGTTTTTATGGTTTCCTCATAAATGTCCACTTTGGGTGGTCCAGCTGTACCTTCTCTATTCTCACGTCACTTGTTATTTGCACGGAGTGTGTCCCATGTGCCGCTGCAGAACACAAAGTTATGGACTCCCAGAGATATGATACTTGCTCTTTAAAGGGATGCAGTCACCACTTCTTCTGTAACTTTTTTTTAAAAGGGATTCCAGTATCAAAAATGTTGCTATTAAGCTTCTTAAAGTTTCTTTGCGTGTAAAACAAACTTGGAATGGTAAGGAAAATGTACTTTTAAGACTTAAAATTTAAGTCCGGACATCCTTCTGATCCCAAGATGTCTGGGTACTGCAGCTGTAGAGATATTGAGGTTGATGGAGAAATCACTTGCTCCCTCTAGAGGGGTAGTTGTACACGATAGAGCCTAAAACATTTATTCTAGTAGGAGGTGCAAACAGTCATTAGAAAAGTAGTCTTTTTTTTTTTCCAGAGTAACATTTTCACCTTTGACACACCTTTTTTATAAAAAATGTAAAACATGTGCTTTTTATTGTAACATGGTGCATTATGCTGCTGGAAGTAGCCATTAGAATATGGGTATATTGTGGCCATAAAGGGGTGCACATGGGCAGCAACAATATGCAGGTAGACTGTGGCATTTAAATGATGTTCAATTGGTATTAAGTGGCCTAATGTGTGCCAAGAAAACATTCCCCACAACATAACACCATTAACAACAACCTGCACCATTGATACAATGCAGTAGGGATCCATTGATTCATGTTGTTTTCACCTAATTCTGACCCTACTACCTGCATGAAGCAGGACAAAACGTGCGCTTTATCAGACCAGATGACTATTTTCCAATCTTCAACGGTCTAGTTTTGGTGAGCCTGTGCCCACTGTGCCCTCAGTTTCTTGTTCTTAGCTGACAGGAGTGGAACCCAGATGTGGTCTTCTGCTGCTGTAGCTCACACACTTTAAGGTTTGTTGTGTGGTTATGCTGCTGGAAGTAGCCATTAGAAGATGAGTAGACTGTGACCATAAAGTGATGTTATGCATTCAGAGATGCTTTTCAGCACACCACTGTTGTAACATGCAGATATTTGTGTTCCTGTCTGCCTGAATCAGTCTGGTCATTCTCCTCTGACATCTCTAACAAGGCACTTTCACCCAGAGAAAATTCCAGGGGACGAGCAGTTTCTGAGATGCTCAAACCTCCCAGTTTGGCATCAACAATGATTCCATGTCCATAGGGAGCTCGCAATATATAAACTAGCAAGGAACTAAGTGGTACTGTCACCAAAGGAAGAGACTACCACATGTGTATATGTGGAAGAGTGGCTTGGCTGCAAGCGATCCGAGGAACCAATTGGTTATCATGTAGTTATCCACAATAGCACATCAAAGTAAACCAGAGAAATACTACTTGATCCTAAATGACTCTTGTAACCACATGAAGTGGACTTTGGAATTATTCTGTTGACCTGGTTCCCATGGTGGTTGAGAAGGAATTCCCTCATATCAGAATGGCTGGAGTATAGCAGGTTTTTAGTATTATAACATGGGTTATTTATGGCAAAATTGTAGTCAGTAACTCCCCTGCCAAGTCAGTGGCAGATTACAGGGGTCTCAAGCCCAGGTAGTTGATCCCCTTCAGTCCCATGGCACCACATTAAACATTACATGGGTTGGTAAAGGGTTTCTAGGATGCCAGACACTAGATACAGCAGGAATCCTCATACATCAAAAGTATGGGTACTAGATAGTCCTGATCAATAGCTCCTAAGCCAGAAAATTAGATTGTGTGTGTATATGACTTGGCCTGGTCCTGTTCAGCCCCTTGTGGTCTCGTAGGTCCGGAATGGCCAGACTTAGTCGCGAGCACCAGTAATTTTCATTTTCCATTAACTGTTGGCATGACTTTCATTGACTAGTTCCGAAGTTGTTGGCATGTTGCTGATTGGCTGGCTGTTCCTCGGTAATTAAAAAGCAAATGTACAAGTTGCTGATTTTTATTTGACTGTGTATCGTCCAGAGGGAGGGACATTTGCGTTTTGTTTGCTTTAGTTCATGGTTTACCACCCTATCCCATTGTTTTGTTACTAAAGGGTGTAGCCTTTGGTTTGAAATTAAGCAACAAAGTGATTGTCAATTTATTTGGTGCAAGTGATTACATCTTTTGTGCAGCTATTTCTTCATCCCTTTTGGCTATCCAAGACGCACTTGAGAAACTGGTCAGAGTGCTGTTAACCTATCAAGAGCCAGAGCAGTAGTCTAATCGTTGGGATTCCCTTTTGGTCATTCCAGCAGACATTGTTGCATGACGTTTTTTATTTTATTTTATTATTATTTATTTAAAAAGAAAAAGAGAACATGAATAGTCCAGGAGATGTTGTTGGGTAATTGGATCTGATGGGAAATTTACAACACACCCATTGTTTCAGGTCTAGAAGCATCCTGCATACATCAGTATATGCAAGCAGTGTTTTACCAAAATGGATTATGGATGCCTCCTAGGTCCGGCAGAGATATATCAGCATTTTATCTATTACTTATTGCACTCTGAGGTTTTGTAAAATGTAAAATATTACAGGCAATGCATTTCTACAAAGTATAACATGTAGGGGACTTTTGCCTCTCTCTTTAAAATATTTCAGTTTATTTTAGTTACATAGTAATTGAGGTTGCAAAAATACTTTTAGTCCATCAAGTCCAACCTTTTAAGATCTCCTCTGACCTGCAATATGCAGATTAGTTGTTAATTAATCCAGAGGAAGGAAAACAGAAAATAAAAAGTGAGACTTTGCTAATAGTCTCAAAAGGGAAAAACAAATGAATAGCACTGGCGATCTCTATCTAAAGCCTTTGCAAAATCCAAGAAGACTACATCCACGGAGTTACCCTGATCCAAGTTCCTACTAACCTCCTCGTAGAAACCAATTAGATTTGTTTTGAAATGACCTATCGCTCATAAATCCATGTTGACTCCTACTTATAATCCTGCCCTACTCAAGTCCATTATATTTATTCTATTTGATATTTCCCATTACTGGTATAGCACTGTAATCCCATACACCCTCCTGTGTAGTACTTTGCTTGGGACATTGGGTTTTTTGTTTTTGTTTTCTTTCCAAATACACATGCTTGTATATTGTCCCCTATTAATCTTTCTAAAAGCTTTCCCACTACAGAAGTGAGACTCACTGATTTATAATTCCCCGGATTTGCTCTTGCTCCCTTCTTAAATATAGGTATCATCTCTGCTTTTTGTCAGTCATTTGGTAGCGTCCCTGTGGTGAGTGAGTCTTGAAAAATTAGATATAATGGTTTGGCTATTACAGAACCCAGTTCCCTCAGTACACTGGGATGTATTCCATCAGGACCTAACATTTATTTTTTCCAACCTCTCTTGGATTTCTTCCTGCGTTAACCAATTATTTGGCGAAGGTAGTGTAGCACCATTATTTGAAGTGCCCCAACCACTGGTACCTCCATTGTGTATACCGAAGAAAAGAACCTATTTCATCTGCCTTTTCCTGGTCACTACTTATCAGATTTTGCAAATAACTTTTCATTTTCTATTTTAGCCAGTCTAATAGCTCTTTTGCAAACCTTGTTGATTTCCTCGTACTTAGGTAAAGCAGTCTCTGTCCCCTCTTTTTTTTTTAACTCTTCATCTTCCTATTTAAGTCATTGTTAAGCCACATGGGTTGTGATTTACTCCTTCTACTTTTACTTCCACATGGTATATGGTGATAAGTATGTATATTTAGTAAGGATTTGAATGTTGTCCATTTATGTTCAGTATTTTTACCTGCCAGTTCTCTGTCCCAGTCTATACTTTGTATTGCTGCCCTTAGACTGTTAGGGCAACCTTTTAAAAAGGTTGCCCTATTTCAACATTTGATACCATATCAATATTATTTGTCATGATTAAATCCCAAATAGCCTCATTTCTAGTAGGTTCTTGTAACCTGCGCCAGATAATGATCAATGAGTGTACTCAAGAACCTGCTCCCCTTAAATGAACTGCTGGTCTCATTTATCCAGTTTATTTCAGGTTAGTTAAAATCTCCCATTATTAAAACTTGCCCATGCTTAGCTGCTTTATCCATCTGCAGCAATAGTTGCAGTTCATCACCCTCAATTATATTTGGGGCTTTATAGCATACTCCAACCAATATTATTTTGGAGTTTGCTCCTCTGTTATTTAACTCTACCCACAAACATTCAACATTATGGCTAGTTCCAGCATGAATATCTTCTTTGACTACAGGCTTAAATTCAGGCTGAACATGCAGACAAATCCCTCCTCTCTAACAGTTTCCCCTGTCTTTCCTAAATACGTTATAACCATCCAGATGAACAGTCCAGTCATGAGATTCATCCCACCATGTTTCAGTAATGCTTACTAAATGCCGATTTTCATTAATTGCTAGTAATTCTTACTCTCCTATTTTTCCATGCATTAGAGAGCATACACCTTATGTTCTGAGTTTGTAGTTTTTGAAGTGCCTGCCACCGTACTTGACTTACTTAGTAATACCTCCATATTGACTATACTAACCCTCCCCCATCTCCTCCCCCATGAGTAGTTAATTCATTCTTTATCCCTCTACACTTTCTAGCACATTACATTCATCTAGTCCCTACCCCCACCTACTAGTTTAAAAACTCCTCCAGCCTTTCTACCATTCTAACCCCTTGCAGAAAAACGCCCTCATCATTAAAGTGCAATCCATCCCTGCTATAGAGATTGTACCCAAGTGAGAAGTCCGATAAAGAAACAAATCTGTAACTTGCAAAGGCAGAGATTTGGGAGGAGTCAGAATGTATTCCTCCCCAATATTTTTTTTTTTTCCTTTTTAATGACAACATCTGAAGATCTGAGGGGTTATATATTAGACCTATATTAGTCTCTGCTCTCGTTTACTTACTTGCTGTTACTCACATGATTTTTTTTTTTTATTATTATTATTTTCCTTGCAGGGGTTGGGAACAAGGGGAGGTGACGTGCAGCCCGTATCTCCGTGAGAATCCCAATACACTTTGGAATGTAGAAGACCATATCAACCCAAGGCGTAAGTGTGCAATAGTTAACCTCTAAACCAGGAATAGCCAGTAGGTGGACGAAGTCAGAATCTGGAATTCTGGAACCTTGTTACAGTTATTTATTCCATGTGAAGTTTTCAGTTCCTTAAAATAAGCGACCCTTTTAATTTAGTCATTTCTTTATCGGCAGTTCATGTTGTCATTTTTAATCCTGCTTCATATTAAATGGTAAGAGTTATATTATTTGTGTGGGTTTCTATAAATTTATATATATGTACAAATTAATATAGACTTTTATGAATTTTGGAAAAAGTAATGGACTACACTTACTTTAAACCCTTATGTAACAAGTATTTGAAAATATGTAGTATTTGGGACTCCATGCTGGTACATGCTCATTACTGCTTACTACATAAACAACTGATTGTAGCTTTGGATTTTCTGATTTTCACAGTGCCACCAGAAATGGATTCTGGGAGGCGAGTCATGCTCTACCATTTCAAAGGCAGCAACACTTTTATTATTTTTTTTTTTGTTTGTTTTTTGTTTTATAGTTCCAAACATCAGCATGTCTGTCCTGAAGCCATCATTTCTGGAGATTCTCATGGAGTCCCATATTGTGATGGTCCGGGTAAGGATATGTCTAATATATAACCCTTCAGATCTTCAGATGTTGTCATTAAAGGAAGAAAAATAAATATTGGGGAGGAATACATTCTGACTACTCCCAAATCTCTGTCTGATGCTGTGCAAATTACAGATGTATTTCTTTAATCTCCTCCAGGCAAACAGTGGCCTGAAACCAAAAGAACATGAGGTGACTTCTAAACCCTGGCATTGGCCAATCAATTTCCAGGTTGGTATTCTTCACACAGCTGACTTTGAGTATTTGGAGCTACAACCGCTCTCTATAGAGTTTTGATCCAGGAAGATTGTGTATAATATATGTCTTCCTCTCATGAACTGGGTGACTTTAGCTAAAAACTTATCCATTCACATCCATTGTGGATAACAGTATTAAGAATATCTGCTATGTCTTGTAGTTGATCTTCAAGGAACATGTGTAAACATGAAAGGGTTTTGGTTTTGTGTATGATACAGGGTATAGCACAAGCTTGTGTGTGTATTGTTTAAAAAAAAAATAAAAAAAAACCTGTGCACTGTTTTTTATGGACTACATTTTTTTTTTCACACCCTAAGTCTTGCACTTTTATTTTCAGGTATATTTAGTTGATGGTCTAAATCAGACATGTGAAACTGAAATAATGTGGAGGGATATACTCTATAACTTGCGCCTAAAAATTATGTCCGTTACCAATGGTAACATTTAATGCCAGTGTGATAATTTAGATAATAAAATATAGACAAAATGCATTAAATACAGATTTATCATGCAATTAAATTAAGAAATGCTCTACAATAAACTGTTTGAGAAGTCACATTGAGATGGGTAAAGAACCAGGGGGATGTTATTGTGCATGAATTTCTTTGGTTATTTGTCTGACAGCAGGTAGGCCCTTCATTGTTAATTGTTCTTACCTTTTTTCCCAATATGGCTTAAAGGGTCATGGATTTGAGCAATCTGCTCTACATCTGAAAATCAAGTGTGGGGGGGGGGGGGGGGGAAATGTGACGTGTTATTGCAGCAAATAGAGTATATATGCATTTAGAGGGCTTGTAACCTACACTTTCAGGAAGTGAGAGTTTGCCGTGCACCATTATGAAATATTGAGCTTATGGAGACAGAGTCCTTTTTTTAAGGATTCTTTTTCAGAAGGAAGCCCATATACAGATTAACATTTCCACACTTTGTGACTCGTTAGGATATTATGGGCTTCGCCTCATTAAATATGAAGGATTGGCCATAAAAAAGAAGTGGGCCACATGCCTGTACTAATTGGTGTCCCCTACTACAACCAACCTGAAACAAATATATGATGCTCTCAGATCTTCAGGTGAAAACAATGGGGAGGGAAACATTATTTTGATTTTATGTCTCTCTCTCTCTCTTGGAATTTCCTCAGGGCCTGAGATTTTCTGGTGTTAATGCCACAGATTTCCGAGTGTATCTCTTGGGAAATCCAGTGAGTATATGCCAGTTGTACATTTCCAAGGACATATGTATTGCTTTTTATTGTACATAGCAGCTGTGTAACTGCACTTCTCTCTGGCAGGTCATCTGGTGGCTAAACTTGGGCTGTCTGGGTCTGTATGCCTTCATGGCTCTGTGTGCTGCTGTGTGCATGCAGAGATGTACTGCCATGTCTGATCATTTGAAAGGTAAACCATACCACAAAACTTTCTATTGGTCTCTCCTGTAAGTGGTAAATTTATTGACACTTTTTTTTGTGGTGCTCTTCCCTGCCTTTTCCACAGTTTAGGTAAATTACAGTCAGAGGGGAGATATAATAGAAACTTTGAAATATGTCAGGATTTAACAAAGTTTGAGTGGGAAGTGTCTTCGAGAAATACAGCCAAGGAAGAACAAGTGGAAGATTTAGGGATATGTGAGAGCGTACTATATTACATTAAGAATAGTAGATAAGTGTTGGTTAAATATTGTAAGGAATTTAAGCATAAGACTACCCTGAAGCTTAATTAATCGGGAACTGTAAGGTAGATGAAATTGGCAAGTTAGATAAGCCTAATTTTTATTTATTTATTTTTTTATTTATAAAGATGTGATTTTGAAAAATGAATCTGTAAATTGACAAAATGATTTTAGAAAGCAAGAAAATAAATAATCAACATTTTACATTTTCATATGGAATTATTTTGTTTAATTTCATTTTCTGAGCCAAATCTGTCTTGGGTGGGTGTGTACTTGTAAACCAATCATATTTTCATTACTCCTCCTATTGAAAGCACTGTCCCAAGATCCTGTTGTACATATAGACGTTTCATTTGTCTCCTCCCACCTCAGGGAGTTGTTTATTCTAAAATGGTATGTTCCACAACCGCTTAATTGCATGCAAAAGATAAAAAAAAGTTAGATGCTGTATTAATAATATTTATTTATTGTTTTTGCTTTTTTACATTTTAAAAGCATTTTACCCATCTTCATAAAAAAAAAAAAAGTTTAACTGCTCTATATATGCCTTTTTATTAGTCTGTCTAGCTGTATATCTGACTGCTGTGTCTGTGTAGTATCTCTCGATCTGTGTGTCTAACTGCACCCACTATCTGTTGCCCTATTGTGCAGTATTTGTGTATACCTTAGAATTTGTTCTATCTTTGTGACTTTTCAGTTGTACCCACTCTACTGTTGTAGATAGCGCTGTGGGAAATGCCGCCTATTTATGAATGTGTGATAATAATTCTAATAATAATCTTTCCCCATCACATCAGTCTTCTTGTACAGTTGTGTGTTTTTTTTTTTTTTTTTGTCACCCATTGGATGTAGCTGCCCTTGTCTGACGCTGCTTTTTTTCACAGATAGCTGTGAGGTGCTACTGCGAGGTGGGGGGCAGCTCCTGCTGGGCTGGCTCCTCCATTACTTTCCATTCTACTTCATGGGACGTGTGCTGTATTTCCACCACTACTTTCCAGCCATGCTCTTCTCCAGTATGTTAACTGGTAAGTCTGTTCTAATGGTTTGCATTTGTTCTGAGCCCCCACACTGGCTGGGTTAGAGCTTTTTTGCTCATCAGTGGTGTGGTTCAAGACCAAAGTGATGCTGCAATCCTACATGGCTGTATGTTCTTAACAAGTGCTTAAAAACTCTGTTTTTATTTACTGAAACTTCCAAGTAGTCCCTGCAAAGTGAACACAGTGGATGTATAGTACTAGATATCCTAGTCTATACAATCGCATATTGTTTGTTTCTTAACGGTATGTTTTGAAATGCTGATGAGAGTCTGTAAGTGACTAGTACATCTAATACTAAAAGAAACACTGCATGCTGGGAGCAGATTTTTTTTTTTTATTTTTTTTTTTAGGGACTATTTGGAAGGTTTCAGTAAGTGAAAACAGAGCTTTTGAGCACTTGTTAATAAAATAATGTTATTGATACAAACACACACTTGGGTAGTTTATTTTAATATAAAAAAACAAGGACTCTTCCAGATGCCTTTTAAAGAAACTAAAGCTAGCTGAGGGGAGTTTTTTTTGTGAGTGTAAAATAAAATAATTAGAACATTTTGTTTTTCTTGCTTCCTTTTATAGCTATTGTGATGTAACTTGTTATGTAGCTAAATTAAAAAACAAAACAAAAAATAGTCGCTCAGTCAGAGTATGAACTAATCTTAAAGGCATATCTAAGTTCCCATTTTTTACCTTTTTTTTTTTTCTAATCTAACACATGCTGCTTATATCAGAAACACACATTACATTGATTCATTCATTTTATGCACACACCGATTTATTTAAAATTAAAACTTGTTTCCCACACCCCCAGATGTGCTTAGAGGCACAGTGTACCTACCAATGGAAACACTGAATTTGGGTACGTTTTTAACCCTATACTAACCTTCAAGGCAGCCGCACAATGCAGAGATCTACAGTGCAGTGTCTGGGCTCCTCCTTGCCTTATTGTACAGGGAACTACACATCCCATGTTGCCTTCCTACACAAACTGCCATCACTGATTGATACAATGTATTAGTTGCCTGCTTTTGGCAGAAATAATTTGATTTGTATGCTAATTTTAGCAGGGATTTCTATGGGTGTTAACTATGAAAATGTAACTGCTAGCAAACTTAAGAGGTTTAAGATACTAAGAGTAAGTTTTTAATGTTTTTTTGGTATTTTTTCATGTAAAAAAAATATATATATTTTCATACACTACTGATTCTCCGCTATCAGATGCATTCATAAACCAGGAAACTTAGATATGCCTTTAATAGGTTACTTATATAGACATGATAATCCATTCTAAGTGCAACCTCTTTTAGCTTACTTGTGCCCTTCACAGGGAGAAATATCCTATAATATATGTCTGATATCACTTTTATAATAAAGGAATTCAGACAAGTTCTTCCCATCTCCTAGTACTAAGGTTTTCTGCTGATTCCCCTTTCTTTCATTCAGGTCTGACCTGTTGTGTCCTGCTGAAGCTGTGCACAGGATTCCTGGCACCCCCAGTGCAGCACACCGCGTATATGACTGGAATAAGCACCCTCATGCTTATCATCATATACAGGTATTTTCAAGAAGATATTACTAATCTAGCTCTATTTTACTGCCATCAGCCTACTTTCTACTACCCTGTGGACGGTTCATCATCTTTTACTCTCCTCCCTTACTTGCAGTTTCTACCTCTTCCACCCACTGGCATATGGTATGGTTGGACCTCTCGCTGAGGAACCAGGGAGCCACATGGCTGGCCTGCGCTGGATGGAGTCCTGGGACTTCTAGATGGGGGAAATGCTTATATGTCCATATAGTAGGGACATATTCTGGTGGTTATGGAGCTAGGACAAGGAGGGAATGAGCTGGGGCATGACATAATATACAGAGCTGGTCTCTGCAAAGACAAAACTGGAGAGCTACACAGCATCTTTGTACATAACAGCTTTTATTGGATGGATCTCATGTGCGCCAAGCCTTGTGCCAGGGATTAGGTAGTATGTGGTAGTGTTTTTTTCTACTCCAGTGTGCAGTCTATTCTGGCAAGCACAGAAAAATGTAATGTTCACATTGCAAGCACAAACCATAATGCAAAATGTCTAAAAAAAATTTTTTTTAGCAGAATAACACTCCATAGGGGTGGCCAGTCCTTCTAGTATGTGCAAGACTCCAATTGAATGTACAATAATATATTCTTACATATGTTCATGGTCTGGAGCTTGGTAAGAACACCCACTTAGTGCCCCCGAACATAAAACCTTGCACTCTGGCATTTATTTGTTCAGTCTATGGGGTTACCACTGTGCAGCATAGGTAGGGCTGCAAGAGTAATATTGTGGAGCCATGTACTGGACCCTGCTTTGGTATCGAGCTGTGCGGGTGTGAGATGCAGTAGGGGGCACTGGGAGAGGGGGTCCATGTTTGTGATTGAAGCTCTCAGGTCACTGTTCTGCATATGACACCCATTCCTGTCTGCCACTGATGAGGGTGCTTTATGCCTTATTCCAGTTTAAAGACCTTTCCAGTTACTCGCAGTGCACCCGTGACAGATCTTCATCCTTTTTAGGAAACTGGATCCTGCATAAACTGCTTGACTTTGCCCTGCCAGAGCACTGCAGCTCTCCCTCCCTCCTGTGGGTTTATTGTTGCTCTCTATGTCCTTCTGAACTGTGAGACTCTTAACCTACTAAATTAACTTTTTTTGCCATTGCAAATAACAGATATCATAGCAGCATCTGCTGTTTTTTTTTGTTGCTACAATTAGAAAAACAAATCATGTTAAACACTTTTCCAAAACCTAAAGTGATCTAGCATGCAATGATATTGCATACATGAAAATTACACAAATAAATATAATTGGAGATGTTTGTTGTTTAAAATAGATTAAATGGGAGTTTTCAATATCAGAGCTTGAAAGTTAGGTATTAAGCATAAATTGCATGAAAATATCCTTCCTCTGTCCGAATAACTTAATCTTAAATAATTAATTATCTCTCAGTAGAGATAAAGAGCATGCCCAGCTGGATAACTGGTCACTGATGCATTTAGTTATTAAAATCTGTCATTAGACATATTTATATAAAAAATGGCATGCCTATCCTCCTTACCTTGCCCTACTACTGCCCGTTGATTAATACCCCCTGATAAACAGACTTGGAGAAAAGGATGTCCTGTATAGGTAATTTTAACATACCCAACGTTCAAGCTCCATGTTGTGCAACCATGTGTAATTTTATTTATTTATATGTGTACTTTTCATTCCTACTGTAACTGAGACTACATTTATCATAAACAAACAAACAAAAAATTTTGTTTCTGAAGTTCCTTAAATGGGAATCCTGTTCTTTCTAAGCCATGTGAGTACAGCTATGATTGGTCTGATAAGGATTGTCAGCAATGGGTGGCATTATTGGGTTGAATATCCGGGTCTATCCGTATTTGGATTGCATTTAACAGGTCTGGTCCCCTCTTGGCTGTTTCTAAAACGTGCCTCTTTGTACATCAGCACATGGAATACGTATAGGACAGTTCATAAAATATCCACTCTAGGCTGCCACACTTGAAAAAGACACATAAGAAATGCGTGTGTTGCAGGAAGGTAGTGAAGATGTGGAATAGCCTCTTGGGAGAAACATTGTTGGCTGATACTAAGGGTATTCATCGTTTGATTCAGGTTACAGGAAAAAATCTAAATACAGAAAAAAAATAAAGTGAAGGATCCAATAAGGTTTGAGATTTTAAAGCCAGAGGATTTCTGATGATCCCTTTTTAAGTCCACATTCTTTGAGAGGCCTTTTTGGGTTATATTGCTCTGTCTCTTGCAGTCTCTCTGTGTTGATTTGCTTTATGGGGGGTCTGGTAGTGAAGGGGTTACATCCCTGCCCCCCTTTCCCGTCTGCCGCGGTCATTGGATGGGGTTGCCATGGGAATGAGCCCAAGAGGCAAGAACGGAGCAGATTAGGCAGGACCAGACTCCCGTTCTTCCGCTGGGCAGGGAGGTGCAATTACATCTCCAGGATACTGGGCCGGTAATTGTATCTAACTGCCTTAACCCTTTCACTGCATGGTGCCCCTGTTCATGTTATGAAGTGTTTGGGGTTCTGTTCTTGTTTGCAGAACTGCCAATATAGAAATTGTAGGGAATCTGCACATCCCCAGCCTAATCCATTTTATACATTATGGGTCCGTTGAATTCACTTTTACTCCATGAACGGTTTAATTTCCTCTGAAACTGAGGAGTCTATTACCTCCTGAAGAGATCTTTCGAAAACTAGAAAAAAATCCAAAACTGATTAAATCATGAATTGACTATTTGGAAAATTGTCCAATGTTTGTACATTTTCTAATAAATTTTTATAAGATTCTTATTTTATTATTCATCCCTGAGTGTGTTTTAGAATATTTACATCTCTGGGTACATACTGTGTGTGTGTGTGTGTGACATTGTGCGTTTTTGTGTATGTTTTGGAAAGTGATCTGTATATAGTGTAATATGGAGAGAAGATTGTGAGTGTGTGAAATAAATAGGATACTTGCTTTTTTTAGAAGTTCTCTTCCTTCCTAATGAAGTCTCTCTAGTAAATATTTCATCCACCCTCTGACAGTATAGTTTTTTTTATCTCCTTTCCCAGTATCTAATTAGTTTTTAGAATTTTTATAGCAATTCTAATATCTAATAGGCTACTGAGCCAGAAAAAAGTCAGTTTAATAAATAATTAGTGCTTGTAACATTTTATTTAATATAATAATACTTTACTAAACTAAAGGGGCTTATTACTACTTTATGATTTAGTCTTTCTATTTTTCATTATGAGCCTAGGCATCTTGCTAATCCTGCAGGTGCAGATTTATCACACATGCCTAAGTGTGCCCACTTCTGTGTAATTTTGTCTACCTGAGCGATTTAGCTCAAATAGGCCACATACACATTACTATGAACGCAGACTACAGAATAATAATACTACTACAGATGATGTGACATATACATTAACTGAGTTGCAGATAAATCTGCATTCGCAAGACAGACATCTGGCTCTCAAGGGAGCTAGATGAATAATACAATGGCTGCTCCCAGCCTGGAATATATGGAAATCCTAATTAAGTATGTATTGTCCTTCTTTTTTTTATTTTTTTTTTATAGTTTTAATAATGAAAATGTTTTGGCAAAATGAAAATGGCAATTTTGTTTTTCTGATTTCAGTGATGTTTCAAAATAAAGAAATCAACACTCAATCAGTCAACTTTCCTCAATTTTATGAATCTCATTTTGTAGCCAAATAAAGCAAAACTTGGGTTCCAGTGGTTAGGATTCAGTGCTGTCATAACTGCGACCTGGGTTCGATTCCAAATCGGGGAACCAAGAGGTCACACCACCTTGCAGCTGAGCAGGGTTGGTTCTGGTCAGTACTTGGATGGGAGACCACCTAGGAATACCAGGAGCTGTGTGCTGTGGCCCACTGGAGAAGGAACTGGCAACCCAACCACTCCAGTATCTCTGCCATGAATACCAAGTGGATCACCATGGCCATAAAGATGCCCTGGTGTGTTACGGTCCATGAGGTCATGGAGTGTCGGAAATAACTGAATGACACACACAAAAAAAGGCAAAACTTTCTGAAAGACCATGCACCCGAGCGAGACTGATGTTGGGGGTTTACGATTATCTAAATGGACACTATACCCCAAAATAACAGAATTGTCTGTCCTGAAAGTAAAACTCACTTTTGTTATTAAAATGTTTGGTCTTTTTACTTATCGATTTGTGGTTTTCTATTTTATATGTAGTGATTCGGTTGCTCTGTGTATTGTGTTGGCACAGAATTGGCACAGAGACTTCTCTCCAACTCCTCATCCTATCTTCCCTATTCACTGTGAAAGCCCATTAATCAATGTCTGTGCCAATTAGTAACCGATGGTCCTTCTAATTAGTATGAATTGGTCCCGTCACAAATTGCTCTCAGCTGGGAAGCTGCTAATTATTTAGTGACAGGTCTTTTATAAAAATGTATGAGGCTGATAATCTCCCTGCTTTGTTCTCCATTAGTGTGTGTATGTGTGGTGTTTTGGGTGGGCTACAAGTTAAGGTACCAGGTACAACGAATGTGGAAAAAATAAAACATTCCCTTTTAAAGGACCAATACATTTAAGGAAAACTTAACATACTTGTGAATATGTAACAAATGAACAACATTTGCTGGTATGTAAGCAACATTTTTTTATTTTTTAGCCTCTGCTTACGTCATTGTGATACACCTTTCCTGTAGCCTGCAGGCAAGGATTACCTTTCTATGGATTCTCCTTCTTATGTAAAGGGACAGTCTTGACTGTAAAAAAAAAGAAGACCGCAATAAAATTTGAAGCCTGGCAATGCGGTTTGCCACAAAATGCGATGCACCCCCCCCCCCTCATTGCGAACCTCTCCCCCTGTACTTTACGGGCGGCATGGCCGCTCATTGCAGGCCTCGGCAAACCCGGCTCTTGCGAGCCCCGCAATAAGCGCCTTTGGCCTCTCCCCACACCTGTGTCTCTTTCCCCCTCTCTCCCCACACCTGTGTCTCTTTGCCCCCTCTCCCTCCCCAGCGTCATTTCCCCTTTTCCTCCTCTGTGTCTCTCTTCCCTATATGTCTCTTCCCTCCCCTATGCTCCTTTTTGCCATTTACGGGTATGAAAGCATTTGCGAGCTTGGTGAAATTGATCTATTGCCCCAAGCACGACATGCTCTTCCGAGTTATGGGCTTGAAACCAAATTACGTCTTTACGGACGCCATTTTATTCCCTTGCATAGCGTTCTGATACCTCCTAAAAATGACAATTGAATAGCAAATTAGCTTGCAACCTCACAGGCTCCCTGCCTGTCCCCCTGTGCTGTGTGTGTTGTAAGTCAATTTTCAATTGGCGTGTTTTGGCGGTCTCCCAATGGCTTCAATGTTACGGGCTTGAGAAATAAACATTTTAGTTTTTTTTTCTTCAAGCCCGTAACTTGGAATCCGGTCGGAGCCTGTGTTGCGAGCCTCGCGATAAGCGCCTTCGGCGATAATTGCAAGTCTTTCCCCCCTCTACGTTGCGGGCCTCGGTGCTCATTGCAGCCGTGTCAAGCCCGTCACATACGGGCCTCGCGATGAGCCCTGCAAAGAGCGCCTTTGCTGCTTGTTGCAGCCCCTGTCAACCCCGTAACTTTTGGGCCTCGTGATGATTGCCTTTTTGGCGCTCATTGTGCATTCACAAGCTCGTAATTTTTAACATAGCGTGACCGACATCTTAATTCCGTCAATTTTATATGTGATACTTTAAATGACAATCTGTCCATTCATTGTTTGTCAAGGTGGTAAACTAAACTAATAGCTCTTCCTGTCAGCCCCATACATGTGACCAATTAAAATGACAGCCTGGCTAATCAAATACAAAAGCATATTTTAAGCAAATGCTCATATGGTATGGTACACTGTTTTACAATGCTATTTGTTAGTGCACCTTTTATTGGATTCCTAGTAATAACAATCATGTAATGTAATATATTTAATTAAAAAAAATCTGAAAAATGTTAAAAGGTATTTGAGCTGTACAATGTTTAGTAGGATCTTAGAAAAATTGGAGATTAGAAAGTACTCAAATACACCAGAAGCAAAATAGCACATCCACAATATTGCACGTCTCACCCAGCAAGGAAGAGTGCTGTATCTTTAAATCCAGCGAAGGATGCAGTGCTGGGAAGGGTGGGGGTGTGAGGAGAGGAGGGGGACAGCGCTTTAAATACAGAGGGGAGAGATACAGAAGGAAAGAGAAGATCTTCAAGAGGAGTGAAGAAAGACGATCTGAACAACAGAAGGAAAAGAAAAATACAAGATCTAGAAGAGGAGAAATACACAGTAGAAAATAAACTGACCAAGGAAAAGAGAAGGAAAAGGTATATAGAGAAAGATCTGCAATGCTGCCAACATACACTCCTTCACTGGACTCCCTGTGACCCCCCCCCCCCCCCTGGCAGGACTGAACACTTGGTTTGACCCCTGTATGTCAAACAGCTGAGAGGGGTGCTGCACCCATAACTGGGCACCAAGGGGTAAGACTGGGAGCCTCAGGACCATGGAGAGAGAACTGTCGGCCGAACAGAAGGAGCTAATCCGGGAGAGCTGGCAAACTGTGAGCCAAGACCAGATACACCATGGCACTGTGCTGTTCACCAGGTGAGAGACTGGCATGATACCATTCAACAGGTCAGACATTTGCTTAGGCTGGCAACATTCTGTTTAACAGGTGAGAGCCTGGTGGTGTGCTGGCTGACCAGTGGGAGGCTGACCGCATGATGTTCAACAGGTAAAAGACTGGATCATGCTGGCAATATGCTTTTCAACAGGTAAGAAACTAGCTCAGACTGGCAGCATGCTGTTCAACGTGTGTGAGAGAATACTGCTCAGCAGGTGAGTTCTCTAAGGGCAGTTTTCAGGTGTAAAACTGACACTGTCGTTGCCACCATGCCAGTCACTCAGCTGGCACATGTTGGTACCAAACAGTCCAAGTAATACTAGCAGGAGCTGTTTTTTGACCAGGTTAGGAATTTTATTAAAAAGCCTGTAACTATGAGACAGGATAGTAAAATGCTGTTTAGCTTTTGGGATTGGCATCGGTTGGCACCATGTTCATATGTGGTACAGTTCTGCTGTCAGTACTTGTCGGTCTACAGATTCTCAGTCTGCTAACTAGCCAACATGAGCACCTAATGGTACTGTACTGTACTGTATGTACTATGTGAGAAGCGAATAAGCCTGATATAAGTCCAAAGCATAGTGACATTCTTATACTGAGGGAGATCTAGCACTGTCTACATGAAACGTGCATGATCTTGCACAGTAGGTTTAACATGGCATAGACTGGCACAATAGTCACTGCGGGGAGTCTGCACCATTCCCATACTTAGTGAGCTGAACCAAATCAGTATGTACAAGTTGAACATTTAGATGGCAAATATTGCATACTGGTGAGGTTTGGGAATATGTTGGCATTAATATCTGAGGGACAGATACTGTCTTTACAATTCAATTGCAATATAATGCTCACTTGATGTTTGGGTGGTAATATCTTCTCTTTTGCTTCGTAGTGAAGGTGGTTATCGCATTCGTTGCCTGTATCCTTTTGAGCTTTCCCCATTTGAGAATTGTTTTCTTGAACTGTATTCTTGTAGCAGCTGTCTCTTCTAGTATACTTTCTCTTTCTTGGTCAGTCTCTCTCTCTTTGTTTTTGGGGGTAGTGTCTTTCCTACTTGCAGTGTTATTCAGTGGGCAGTCTTTATTGAAGCAATTTTTCCTGGTTTGCACTCTCCTACTTGAAATGACTTTTTCTTAGATGATGGTCTTCTTTGGGCAGTCTCATTGGTGCTCTTTTTCTGTGGTGGGGCCTTTCCTTGTTGGCATTCTGGTTGACTGGACAGTCTTTCTTGCATTGCCTCTGATTGTTCCCTCTCCTCCACAGGCTGTTTGAGTTGGAGCCTGAGCTTGTCTTGCTCTTTCAGTACAACTCTGCAGACCTTTCCGAAGTTCAGGAATGTCTGAAGTCTGCCGAATTCACAGAGCACATCCGTAAAGTGAGTGTGTGAGGAAGTGACACTGGGTGTACGTGGTACTGTGCGCACAGGCAGACCTCCTGGTGGGCCATAGCACATGCTCATAGCACTAATATTTTACCTATTGCAAAAAGTGTGCAGTAAAATAAAATGGGTATGGTAAACACAAAAAAAAACTAATATGGACAATACAAATAGAGCAAACAGAAATTGAAGGCTCAGGTAGACAAAAAGAGGAGAAGAAAAAAGGTCGCAATAGTGAAAAGTTATGCCAATGTAATAAATATATTTGAGGCAACTATTTTGATGTTTTTTTTTTTTAACCAGATGACTTTATTATGTTTATCCTGCTCAATGTAATGGTCATATAAAGTGAATGCTTCACTCCTAAGATGCCTCCATAGTAACAGATTCTCACCTTCTGGAACCTCTCATTTTCTTCTTGCTTTTTCCAGTAGGGTGCTATGTTTCACAGCTGTAACCTAAGGCCACATTCACAGCTTTAAACTGCTATTGTCTTGTGCTGCTAGAAACAAACTGAACTGCTTTCTGAGCAGCGTGAGATTGTGGTGTGTGAAGCGGCTCCCATTTGACTATGGACTTAGGTCAAAGCTATGAAACATGGCAACTTACAAGAGAGAGAACAGGAATAAAGGGGGATGTTCCAGTAGGTAAAAAATGTTTACTCCTTAGAAGTAAATAAAGTGTGATTTTACAGGAGTAGGATAAAAATAGGTCACCTAGTTAAAATATTATATATTAAATAAAAAAAATGTGTACAATTTTTTTTTTTTTTTAAGAATAGCAAAATGTGCTCAGCTAAAAGGGCCACTGTAGTGCTTTTTTCTTTTCTTTTTTTTAATATGCGCTTTTGAAAAACTACATTGGATTATGTTTTGCATTGTGTGACAATGTAATACAGAGTAATTCTTATGCATTTGATCCTCACATTTAGCATATTTTGTAAAGGGTGGTCTTGCAATTCTCCCAACAGTCCTATACCATCAATTTTTCTGTACAATGCTAACTTAGCTGAGCTTCACATTTAGCCTGTAATGAATTTCCCCGGATGAAGAATCCAAAATGCCTGATACTGGATGTGTGTGTGATCCATTATCTGTGTTTCATGCCGCGCTTTTTACGCCTAAGATTTATCTAACAATTTTTTAAACCTTATCTGTGACTGTCCTCAGGTTATGACGGTAATCGGTGCTGCTGTTGGCCAGTTGGACTCTCTACCATGTCTGGATGAATATCTGACCGGTCTTGGAAAGAAGCACCGAGCTGTGGGGGTAAAACTGGAGTCCTTCAATGTGAGGAACCTAAACTTTCATTCTTTTGTAATCTAGTCCCAAACCCTAAGATTTATAATTTTTATATCCTTGAATTATTAGTTTGCCCCATGCAAAATATTTATCTTTCACAACCTTCTTCCCACAATCCTTTGTTTTTTCATGTCCAGCTATCCGTAACACTATTGACCTCAGCACCCCAGGCATATCTGTCAGGCATTGCCCCTCTGAAGCAATTAACATGAGTTTTAGGGAGCTCAAAGACCTCCTCTATCCATCCCTAACTTTCATGGTTTAGGACATGTTATCAAAGGCAGATGACTGTGGTTTACAGCTGGAGACTGACACATTGTTCAATGACATCAAAATAACAATTAACACCCGTGGTTTATATAGTGAGTCAGTTAGTGGGAGTTTAAAATAGCCCATTAACAAAAATATTTCAACATAATGTTGGTGATACTAATGAGAAAACAATAATCCAAAGAAGCAAGAAGGTATTATATTCATGAGCAACCAATGGAGAAGTAAAATAGTATATTCAAACCACACAACACAAATGTAAATACCAATATGAAAGCAACAATAATATCTGTATAATAAATCAATCCTTCATTAAGAAAGTGAAAGTATGAAATTAGCGATGTAAATATAGATCTAAACCATAACGTGCTAGTTCTCACTAATGATACATATGTATAAATCTTATACTATTTTAAATATTCTTTTATTTATTATATGAAAGTCTGTGTTAGAGTTACAGAAGTCAATACAGATGTTATCTGCGTACATAGTTCTTCCCATTCCTATCCGTCGTCATTAAAGCAAAATTGCATACAATGGTTAAAATATGAAATCCTGTAATTATTTATTTTAGATTGTAGAAAAATTTGTACGTTATCAAGTAAAGCTTTTCAAAATTGCATATGACACTTCAGTCATATTTACTTGTATTTCAGAGCAAAATACTATAACACAATTTCTCACAATTATTGTAAAAAATAATAATAATAATTATAATATTAAAGTATGTATGTGCAACACACTAATGTATTTCATAAAGTCACGATCCATATACATTCATAATTATTAATTTGCAATGTCCAATGTCATTTCATGTGGTCTGTATGTCTTGTTTTTTATCTTTTAAGTTTGTTATAGTATTAACAGAACAGTAATACCTGCCATATTTACAAAATAAAGTGAAAACAATTGACAGTCGGGTATTCTGATGCTCAAGATGAAAATCCAATTTACTTCTGTTCTGTCCTAAAGCTTCTCAAAATATTTTCAGTGTTTATATATGCGAACCAGCTGTGTAGGTCATGCCACTTGCAAAGAAAATAGACTGTGCCGACCCCAAGTAGTGCCAGGCAAAACAAGAAAATTGCAGATAGTGAAAACATATAGTCGGACAGTGGTGCTAATAAAGCATGTACAGCTGGTGCACTCTCTAAGTATTTACTGGAAGAGAAACTGCACTCACAACTAGTATTTTATGTCCCTTTCACCTCTTCAACAAATTCCTGTATCTAAAATGGCCATACTCCAAACACACATCCTTCCCCCATTCTCATATCCCTCAAACTTTTTATAAACCTCATCTTCATTTGACCCTTTGTCTCCGACAGACGGTTGGCGAATCCCTGCTGTACGCTCTGCAGATTGGCCTGGGAGAAGCCTTCACCCCAGAGACACGAGCAGCCTGGACTCAGCTGTATGCCAGTGTAGTGAGGACCATGAGCCGAGGCTGGAGAGGAGGAAAAGCAGAACTTTCAGAGGTGGACACCTGACAAGAGTGCAAGAGACCCCCCTATGATTTTACACAGTGCTGAATGAGTTTAACACTCAGGAAAGTAATGGTGCAGACTTAGGCTAGTAAACACATATGTACACACACAAAGCTCTACTCACATTTGCACACTATAACTCTCTCCCTCTTTCCCCTTCTCTTTATTTACCTCCTTCTCCCTTTCTCTTTTCTTTGTCTGTCCCTCTTTCTCTTTCCCTCTCTCTGCTTACAGCTCTGCACACACTTTAACCGCATCTTTCCCTCATCTTGCCTCTTCTATTGGCATTGCAGACACTAACCTTTCATTCACCAACACTGCACCAGTTTGGGAGAAGTAGCCACAGTCTTTTCATTAAAGTGAGGTTATTTATTTGTTAGTCTGTCTGTCAGACTAACTGACAGGTACAAAGTCATGTATGTTGTTAACGAGAGGTCATTACTAGTTGTTGATGAGTAATCCATGAAGTTCTGAATTATTTGTCTTCGGTGTAACTCATCTGAAAAACAAATGACTGGGCATGCTCCCTGGTGTCTAGACATGTCATTTTTTGTTTTGCATATGACTTGCACAGAAGACAATAGACTAAGAGTCACAGAGGGTAATGGGCAAATAGTGATAACGTCCTCTCATTTTCAAAAGATATGACTTTGTGTGAGTTCATCAAGTAAGGTTACAGTAGGAAAATATATTTTTTAGTTGGGGAAGTAAATGTGAAGCGCCATATATGGAACCTCTTTCACTTCAAACCCATATATGTTTTACAAATGCATCCTTGTCAGGCCCATGTACTTCCAGCTGTGGCATCATGTGTATGCAGAGCAGTCTAGATGAGTGTGGGTGCATGCCAAGCTGTGTGTACAGTCTGCAGAGCTACAGTATGTCCAGATATCAATGTTTGTGTGTGTGTGCAGAGAATTGTGAGAACATGGTTTTTGATGACTGTATTTTGGCTCGGTGGTCTCCATTCCCGAAAGTCCCACTCTGATTGAGACCGGCACCAAAACGTACCACATCAAGAGGAACAATACAGAGCATGTGACCAACAAGGACCTGAATGTGGATGTCCTTATTTGGCCTTGTATAACAAGCTGGCTCCTGTGAGCGGCCGTGTACGGAGTGTTGTATATCTGGTTGTATATTTGTGTCTACATAAGTGTATATGTGAAGGTAAATGTGCATTTTCTGACTGTATGTGGCTGTCTCTGTGTACAGAACATGTGATGATATCTGTATTTGTGTATATGTACTTACATGTGACTGTATATATGTATGTCTACACAGAGTATCATATATGCGACTGAATATTTGGTTATATGTGTTTACAGAGCAGTATATATGTGACTTTTAAACTTTGTGTATACTGAACAGTGTACATACATATTATATTAATGTACAGAAGAGTACTGATATATATCTCACTGTATGATTTTTATGAATATGGAGTGGTGACTGTCCGCACACAACTTGTCCTATGGGGTAATTAAGGATGATATTAAACTGGAAAAAACTTCTCGCTGTGTCTGCTCATAATGGAGGAGATTATATGGATGGAGTCTTGTGTCCCCCTTCATTCCTGTCTGGGATACATGACCTAGACTGACATTGGAGTACAGTTTATTTATGAAAACAAGACTACTCACTAAGGAGTGATGCAGCAATTACAGGTGATACATTTTTCCAGGGCAATCATTTTATATAAAGGGTGACTGTAGATTAGGAAAAACTGCATAGGTTTGTTAAGTTTATATTACATTAACAGCAGGTGGCGAAGAAAGGCTGTGTTTGTTGATATTTTATCTATGGTACCTTGGCACTTGTCTACCGCTATTTAATGCATTTGGACAAGGAAAAAATGCCTCTGCACTAATTTGCTTGGTACTTGTTGCGCTAGCTAAGACCTGTATGAGTGAATTTGCATAACTCCTTATGGGAGCTTTGGCACTTGTCCTTTTCCTCACTCGTCATGCCTTCTGGAATCAATTAACGAGTACCCTTTAGACCTATTCCTCAGCCAACATCTCCACTCTCCCCTTTAATGACCTATCAGGATGGAGGCAGGTCCTCTGATCTTTGAACACATATTTATACAATGATTATACATAGTTTTTATATTAATATTACAATATAGTATTAAAAAAGGAATTGTATTAATGATCACTGCATATTTACAATAGCGGACTCCTTTTACTAGGGCATCCATATGGTCTTTTTAAGAGCCAGACTACCTAAAACTTCAGAGCCAGATATCACCAAAGAGCTGGTGACCATTTGCATAGAGGTAAATATACAACTTTATTTTATTTATAGGCGTGTACCCCCCCCCCCCCCCCCATCACTCCCCTTCCATTAGCAACAAACATTGTCCAAAAACCAAAGTGTATTAACTGACCGATTACTAGTATGATGTCCGGGTTATTACTTACCTTCCGGGGCTTAAAAGTCTGACAGTCTAGGAGATTTAACCATGCCCTCTTTCCTGCTTTCTATACCCTGTAGGGGGTACTTAGCAAGCCATCGTTTCTTTGTGCCTCTTCTAAACTAAACATTCATGAACTGACACTGCTAGAAGGTGGCAAATGGCTTGTGGCACCATACTGATTGAGTAGAGGTTTGCTAAATACTGTTATGGCAGGAACATGACAATATGGAGGCCTCTTCCTCCATCTCAAATTCTTGTTTCCAAAGAACCACAATGCATTCACTTTTAGCCATTTTTAAAATAATATTTTGGCAGTTACATCTAACTAGTAAGGAGAAAACATTACAATCATCACCACTGCATCAAGTCACTCTTGTAAACATAACATTACTAGGTAATTTTTTTTTTTTTTTTTTTATAAAGGGACTTGGCATAACAGTGGCATGTCCTAGTATGTTCTGACCACCACTTTAACACGAACCATTAACAATTCTGAGTACACATAAATTATTTAAACATGACACATAAATTAAAGACAAATTGTCACAGTCCTTAAAACAAGTCTTATGTCCATTTTGACAGCCTTTTGATCTTAGTAAACACATGTGCTAGGGGTTCATGAACACACTTGCTTGTGGGGATCAAAGGGGTTTCCAGTCTATCCCCAAAAAGTCAGTCATGATAACAACACTAATAATTTGTAAGAAACTTGGTATGATCAATCAGTTGATTAAAACAGTATAATTAGGTGCATGCAAATTGAATGAAAAGTTGCAGCTGCTTTATTTTCAAATTTTCCATGGCCATGTAAGGAGCGTGCATATAGTAATTTAAAACTGTAGTGCTCATACATTATGGTTTCATTTGTTTATCTAATACCCGATTAGCAAGAAATTCAGTATTTAGAGAAAGAAAATCAACTTTATTCTTTAAGACTTCAACTGATCTGCTTCTCACCATCACCTTTTTGATGGCCAGGAGCTTGGTGAGGGATTGCCACGGAGGCTGCCTCACTGCAGATTGTCTACTCTAAGGACAATCCCTTTCTAGATAAACCTAGACCAGTCAGAAAATGTAAGTTTTAAAAGTGGCCCTGAATTTGTTTTCTTCAGATACAGATTTTATTGCTATTCTGATATTAAACAAATTAAGCTTTTCTCTATGAGCACCACTGGGGCCAGTTTGATGGATCGTTCTTATCTTCTTGTCGCTTAGTCCTACCCAATATCTTGGTCAATGACAGTTAAAGCTACCAGGAAATCAAACATATCTGAACGGAATATTCTCATTGTACTCAGATCATTTGTGATATTTGTCCTGCTTCTGTCTTATGCTCTTTCATTTGGAGTCTTGATATTAATCCAACTCCAACACGAAGAGTATAGCGAGGACACGCCAAGGAGACACACAACAAGACACCAGGAAACTTATTCCATGTTGTTGATAGTTCAGATTTGGATTAATACAGAACCACTGGTTTATTGTCTGAACTCCAAATAGAAAGTTGCAGTTATGAGGTGGGATGAAGCAGAGGGTACAAGAACTGAAGAAGCTCAAGATTTGCTCATCCTGCCAAGCTGAAGATGATCAGCTGGGTGAGAGTGACTTGACCAGTACTGATGTGGGCTAAAGCTTCAAACTTGGACTCTTTGATACTCCTAAAAGGACCAAGTAATGGAAATAATCAGCCTTGTACCAGTTGAATGATATCAAAATGCATTATCTTACATCAAACGTACATTGAATTTTGCTTTTTGTGTAGCATGTTATGTCTTTCTTATTAGTGATTATTGCAATGGTTCTGTAGCTACCATGGACAAATATAATAATACGAAAGACATAACAGACTAAGGGGGCATTCACTAAGTCATTGCTGGGGCTGCAAAAGCAGTTTTTATTATCAACAGAAAACCAATCGAAGCACCACAAATAACATTGGATCCCACCTGATATTTAGATAATTCACCCTATTATTGGAGTGGGGAACAAAAATGCTAAAAAAACAGGTTAAACTTACAAGTTTTGTTAATTTACTGTAGGAAAATAAATGCTTACATAACATTCAATTAATAAAGTGTATAGTCTTATATCCCTCTGTGGTAACTTTAAAATATGGAGTCCGAACTGACAATCTCTTTACTGACAGAGCATTTTTTTTCTTTCATTAATTTCCAAAAGTCGTAACAAAAAACATAAGATAAAAAAAAAAATCTTTTAAATACATTCAAACTTTTGTATATTAAAAAAAAAAGTTATTCCTGTACTGTGCTTTCTAAATTACAGTTCTTCATATGAGCCTCTCACATTACTATATCAAATCACTTTCATAACCAAAGTATCATGGATACCAATCACATGCACGGAAACGTGCATCATAAATGCAAGTCCTACTATCCAGAAATATAAACACCCCTCTTATTTAAAACATTTTTGCAGTCAGACTCTGCACAATTTACTTGATGAGCTTTTCTAAGCTACAAAAGGAGACTGTGAGAGAATCCGACTTGTGAGCAGTTTTCTGAATATTTTAAATTTCTTTTATGTCTGGCAATGTTGTGTTTGCCGTTACTTCTCTATCTGAGGAAGAGAGTGTTTATATGCACAACCATACAATACGCCGCAGGTTAGTAATTAACTCTGGGCTGAGAGGCATTGGGGTCTGTGCTGTATTGGGGTCTTTGTTTCAGTTCCACGGGGCAGTGTTTTTATTTCAGTGCTGGACTCCAATGTGTCTGTGGCCTTCTCAGCAGGAGACAGTTATTGGTTGAGCCAGTCATTGTTAATAGAAAGCTTTGGTATTATTTATCTCCAGAGGGATGCACGCCCAAATGTTCTGCAAACATGCAGTTCTGCTCGTTTACTTAAAGGGACATGGACAAGTCTATAGCATATCTATGTACTTCTTAACTTTATTTTATGACAGAAATAACACAAAAAAGGTGACTCCTTATATATGGTAATATAAATAAGCACCATTATATGTGCAGTAATTAGCAGGGGGACAGAATTTTTTATTAAAATAGAACTTATTTTCACTATCAGAATAATTGGGTCCATGATCTCAGAGGGATTCAGACCAAGGTAGGTATGTAGATGGGAGAAGCTCAAATAATATTTTCCGAGTGGTCTGCATATCCAGTATATCACTTATAGAAGTAGTCTATTGGTCTCCACAATATTATGTAGGATATGGCCAAAGAGTCTGGCTTTACAGTATTCCTTAAAGTGAATATATTGATTAACACTTTTATCCCACATATGATGAAATAAAATCCTCAATTCCTAATTTAACACATTTTATTAAATTGTTGATACCACAATAATCCATTTTGGCCATATAGTCACAAAATCAAGGACATACTCTCACCAAATTCTCTTTCCAATATTAGTTCAGAAATGCATAACACAATTTAAATTGAATAAATCATATCATACTAATTGGACCTATCCAAAAATTCTCAGGATTCAAAAAGCAGTCCTGGGATAAGGTTAAGGAGAACATTTGCAAGTCCCTATAATAAACTCCATCTCACAGAAGTTTTTACCACCATTCAGGAGAGATGGCAAGTGCCTTCTTCTGATCCTGTCCTGAACATGAATGCACTGCCTAACGCACATTTCACAATTTGGCCTCCGTAGAAGTAAATAGATACACTATATCTAGTAAAATCCAAAAGTTGGAACGCAAAGGCCCCATTTATTGCAGAAATTAAAAGTTTATATGTAAATAAATAGAATTGGGGATGGTTATTATTAGTGTACCGGTGTAAAATATCAAACAATTTACATTAGTGAAGTATGCAGCAGACTAACAACATTTGCTGTTATTTAAATCCGGGGCATAAAAGCATTTTCAGTTAAAATCGGAATTTCAGCATCATTCTCCCTAAAATGGGCCACATGGGTACAAATTTTCCCTACTAAACAAAGTCTAACATTTTACTTCCCTATAGGGACAAAACAGACTTTCATTATATTATCCTTTTACATTTTTGAATAATTACGGGATATCCAAAGATCATATAGATAAGGAAATGCATCCAAATAAATACCTACTAAAGGTGCCTTTTGTAGACTATATTAGACCTACATCTTCATTTATTTAATTCCCCTTGCCTGTTGCCTTTTTTTTTTTTTTTTTTACTGAGTACAAAATGTCCAATTATATCTTACAAGCATGTTAAATCACAATAAACTACTTTCACATGTCTCACTCATTTGTTTCAATCTTTTCTTTCCATATTAACTTACAGTATATCTTAATAACAACAGTTTGTTTTGATATGACGAGAATAGCGGGGGAGGGATACTGGAGTTTTTAGAAATAATCTCCACCATACTATCTAGGTTTTACAGCGCTATTTTTCTGTTTCCGCCCACTCTGAATGTCCACAGATGTACTTTTCATATAAATCTGCTGATAATGAGCACATTCTATAGAGTTGTTGGATTTTCCTCCTGAATTCCTTGAATATGGGCACATTATCCTTCCAAGTTTTGGCTATTATGATTTTAGAAGTTAAGAAAACCTGCTTGGATAAAAATGATAAAACCTTAAGAATGTTTGGGATGGAAAGACCCAAGATTGCTTCCTCAGGTTTTCTAGGCTCTCTAATGTATTGTAGGTATCATCCCAGAAAGGAGCTATTTTGGGGCAGTCTCACAGTGCATGTATTAATATACCAAGTTCATTACAGCCTCTGAAACAGTTGCCATTCAAGGAAGTCTTTGACCTTTGTAATCTTCTCTTATGATTAAATTGAAGGCTAACTTGTACGTTAATTTTTCTATTGCTGCCTGATCAATTAAATAGTTATATAATGTTAGATATATTTTCCATGCAGACCACAAATGGCGATTTCCTAGGATTATTAATCTTCATAATAGAAACCATATTAGTGTGTATGGATGCTAACCTAAGCCACTCTTTTTGGGTCAGAAAATATTGTTCCCTGAACTCTGTAGGGGACCAATTTGGGGTCAGGATTTCTGATGCTATGTGTACGTTTTGATAAATCCACCATGGAAACTGGTTGTTAATTTCCCCCACAGAATCTTTTAAGGGCAGTCACAAATGAGTGAGCCATGAACCTGCCTCTAATAAGGGTGTACGTTTGTTAATTTGTTTCCAGAGACTAATGGAGTGTAAAATGCTTTTGACGAGGTTACCAAGTCTGATTTTATTATTTAAGCATATCCAATCACTTGTTGAATTATAAGATTTATTTTTTTGAGTAGAGCACTTCCTATATACACCCAACAAGGAGGGATTTCCTTAATGAACTATTTGGATGATTGTGCTTGTTTAGATGCTTTAGGTGAGCAAGTCAGGAGTAGGCCCATCTTTTTCAAGACAATCATGGCTGATCTGTTTACTCTGGGTTTCTTACGACTCCAGATGTGGATGATTGCTCTCTGCAGTTTCAGGATCTCAGCCGTTTAATTGCAATAGGAAGTGTTCTGAAAAGGTACATTAACTTGGGTAAAGTATTTATCTGTACAGCATTAATCAGGAGATCGAGCGAGCGGACCAACTATTTAGTTCTTTAAAAAGAGCTTTAAGAATATTTGGTTAATTAAACCCATAAACTCAGTTAGTCTGCTTCGGGATGTTAGTGTCCAGGTTTTTGAGAAAAAAATGCGTTTACCTTAGATTCCAATATATTACCACATTTTTCCAGTACCTTTAGCAAGTTAGGGAGACTAGTGAGTAGTTTTGAAATTGTTAGCAGAATATTGTCAGTGAACAAACCTCAGTTTATACTCCGTCCCAGCTATTTTTATACCATTGATATTTGGCCAATAACTGATATGTATGGCCAATGGTTCTATTCATAAAGCAAAAATGTGCAGATACAAGGGACAGCCCTGCCTTGTCCGTCTGCTAATATATAATAGATGAGCTCTAAAGCCTTGATAGGCGATGTAAGCCCTTGGACCAGAATAAAGTACTATAATACATTTCACAGTTATCATTTAGGCAGACTTTGCTCAAGACTTCTGCAGGTAAATCCATTCCAATCCAATCTATTCTGTCAAAGGCCTTATCTGCATCCAATGAAAGGAGCATCATAGGGATTTTTTTTATGAATGCAATATCTATAAGAATCAAAATATGCCTAGTGTTATCAAGGGCTTCCCTTCCTAGGATAAAGCCAACCTGATCTGGGTGAATCGTATGTGGGAGCAATATTTTAGAGTATAATTTAATATCACTATTAATTAAAGAAATAGGTCTGTAGCCCTGGCATTAGGATGGTTCCTTGCCTTATATAATATTAGCTTCTTGGGATTCTGATTTTATTGATTTACCATTCAGGAATTCGTTAAATAATGTTTTAAGGCGAGGTAAGAGAATGTCCCTCAATCACTAATATAAGTTGTCGTCCCGTTGTGGCCCATAGGCGAAGCAAAGCGATCCATTGAGGCACGCTCCGGGACTTAGGCGGCAATGATCACCGAAGGCACTTATTGCACAGCGAGCCTCATAAAGCGAGGCGAGCAGTTGAAGCACGCGGGACTTTGGCTGCAATGAGTGCCGAACTGGAGAAGCCTGCAAAAAACACACATATGCCTCAATTTAACTCGCACACAGCACAAGGGAAGAGCCATGGAGCTTGTGAGTGAGGTTGCAAGTTAATTTGAGGCATACTTTGCCTTTTTTCTCAATTGAAAATTTCTGAAGCAAGAAAAATAATGTCTGCCAAAAAAACATAAACACAACGAAAACAAGGCCGAAGGACGTAAATATGAGCCCTAAGCACTAAGTCTTAACGCAAACCAGTAACACTTCATACAAGGCAGTAACATTTAACTCAAGCCAGTAACACTGAACCCAAGGCGGTAGGCCCCTTAACTACACAGGCATATAAAGTACAAAGGGGGAGAGGCTTACGATGAGCCCCGAAGGCGATCATCAGGGGGGTCGCAATGAGCTCTGAAAGGGATCATTGCAAAGCAGGAAAGGTACGACTTGGCAAAAACGTCAATGAGCGGCAATGCCTCTCATTGCAGGGGCTTGTAAGAGAGGGAGTTAGACCTGGTGCTGAGAGGTAGATTTGGGTGTCATCTGCATAGAGACGATAATGAAGCCCAAAAGAGTTTATTAGGGTACCAAGTGAGGATGTGAAGACTGGAGAAGAGGAGGGGGCCTAGGACTGATCCTTGGGTTTCGCCAGCAGACGGGGTGAGGATAAGAAGAGGTGTCGGAGAAGGAGATACTAAATGATCGATTTTGTAGGTATGATGAGAACCACGATAGAGCAGTGTCTTGAATACCGAAGAGGATATGGAGTAGAAGTGGATGGTCGACAGTGTCAAAGGCATCAGAGAGATCTAGAAGAAGAAGAATTGAAAAGTGACCTTTTGACTTGGCGGTAAGCAGGTCATTGGTGACTTTAGTGAGAGCTGTCTCAATAGAGTGTTGGGGTCGAAAGCTGGATTGGAAGTTGTCAAGAAGGGAGTTAGAGGAAATAAAGGTGGTAAGGCGGTTATAGACGAGCCGTTCTAGCAGTTTGGAAGCCAGGGGAAGCGGAGAGATAGGGCGGTAGTTTGATGCGACGTCAGAGTCAGATGAGGGTTTTTTGAGGGTGGGTATAACTATGGCATGTTTTAGAGAAGATGGAAAGGTGCCAGTAGTAAGGGAGAGGTTGAAAATATGTGTGAGAGCTGGGATTAGTGTGGTAGAGAGGAGAGAGATGAGCTGAGATGGAATAGGATCCTGAGTTCAGGTAGTGAGGTGAGTGGATGATAGCAGTCTGGAGACTTCGTCCTCTGTAGCTAAATCAAAGCAGGTCAAAGTGGCAGTGGAATTGGAGATGGGAGAAGACGGGGTGCTGTTGGTTGGTTTAGAGGGTGGAGTGTGTGAGCCACTATGAGATGAGAGTTTATTGCGGGTGTTTTGAATTTTATGTGACTGTGAGAGAGGAAGGGATGGGAGGAGGTGGGGGGCGGAGGAGAGTATTGAAACAGACGCTTGGGGTTAGAGGACAGAGTTGATATTAGTGATGTAAAGTACTGCTGTTTGGCAAGGTTGAGAGCGGAGGAATAGGAGCGTAACATAAATTTGTAGTGGAGGAAATCTGCTGAAGTGCGTGATTTCCTCCATAGTCGTTCAGCAGTGCAGAAGCACCTCTGGATGTATCATGTTTATGTAGTGTGCCATGGTTGTGGATGAGAGTGAGGGCATCTGCGTGTGGTTATGGGGCCAGAGTGTCAAGGGTGGAAGAGAGAGTAGAGTTGTAGAGTGAGGTGGCAGTGTCAGGGCAGTTGAGGTTGGTGATGGGGCTGAGAAGGGGTTGGATAATAGTGGAGAGCTGTGTTGGGTCAAGTGCTAGCCGGTTTCTGTTCATTATGGTGGCAGGGGTTGAAGAGGGGTGGTGGGAGGAAGATGTGGTGAGGTTGAAGGTAAGGAAGTGATGGTCAAGAGTGCAGTGGATGGATGACCGGGTTGGAGGTTGTCCTGAGATTGGTGAAGATAAGGTCAAGAGAATGTCCAGCATGATGAGTAGAAGAATCTGTTAGTTGTGAGAGGCCAAGGGAGGAGGTAAGTGCAAGCAGTTTGGCTGCTGCTGGGGAGGTGGGAGTGTCAACAGCAATGTAAAAATCTTCAAGTACCATTGAAGGAACATTGGAGAGAAAGTGAGGGAGCCAGGCAGAAAAGTGATCAAGAAATTGAGAGGGAGTGCCTGGGGGATCACAGCGACACGTAGAGAGATAGGTGAGAAGAGGCAGATTGTATGAACTTCAAAGGATGAGAATTGGAGGGATGGGACAGGGGGTATGAGGGGAAAAGTACAGTGAGTGGAAAGCAAAACACCCACACCACCACCTTGTTTGTTCCCAGGTCTAGGTGTGTGGCGAGGTGAAAACCGCTGTGAGAGAGTGCTGCAGGGGAGGCAGTGTCTGAGGATGAGAGCCCGGTTTCAGTGAGAGACAGTAGATTGAGGGAGTTGGTAGTGAATAGGTCATGAGTGATTGTGCGTTTATTGCAGATAGACTGTGCATTCCAGAGGGCACAGGAGAAAGGTAGAGATGAAGGTTTGTGACGTGATGGATATCAGATTCTGGGTGTTATGGGTGTTTCCTGGCCTTGAACCAGAGAGTAACTGACAGCAAGTGGAGATGAGCGAGGGGCCTGGCCTACAGTGCTGTTTCTGCTTATGAGTATTAGGGAGGGGATGATATTGTGACTGGAGGAGGGAGCTCATGAGAGCAGAGAAGAGGAGAACAGAACAGAGAAGGTGAAATGGTAATATTGTTGGGGATGTGATATGGAGTGGTTACAAAGGAGAGTCTGAGAGAGGGGCAGTAGGTTATAAGAAAGAGGAAAGAATGAGAGAGCATTTTGGCAGTGTGTAAGATTAGGAAAATAGGTTAGAAGATGGTGGTGGGGGGGGGAGGGAGAATTATTATCCTAAGATATGATAGTACTAGTAATATAGATTCAGGAGCAGGGAAAATAGTGTGATAAGGTTTATCAGAGTGGCTGAGGAAGGTGAGTAGCTAAGAGACTTATGACAATGTTTTGTATTTTTCTTTAGCAGGTGGCGTTGACTGAGCAGGTATTTTCTGTAAATTAAGAGAATGCGCAAGTGGGTGTGGGGCAGAGAGAGAGCAGTTGCAATTTGCAAAGTTTAAGGAAGGGAATTCCTATGATCTAAGATGGTGGCTGTTTGATAGTAGGTGCAATTTGCAAAGTCCAGGGAAGGTAAATGTAATGATCTGAAATGGTGGATGTTGCTTAATGAGCAGTTGCAATTTGAAAAGTCCAGGGAAGGTAATTGCTATGATCTAAGATGGTGGCTGTTTGATATTAGGTGCAATCTCTTTCCTTTTTTCTCTGTTTTTTCCCCCTCCTTCCCTCTCTCCTTTACTCTTTCCTTCTCTCCCTCCCTCATTCACCCTACCCTTTTTCCTCCCTCCTTTTCTCTCCCCTTCACGCTCTCTTTCTCTCCTTCACTCTCTCCTTTTTTCTATCTCTCTCCTATCTCTCTCTCCTTAACACATCCCTCATCTCCCTCCTTTTCTCTATCCTTCATTCTCTTTCTCCTTCTCTCTCATTCACACTCTCCTCCCTCTCTTTCTCTCCTTCACGCTCCCTTCTTATCTCTACCCCTCCGTGAATATCCCTTTTTCCCTCTCTCTCCTTCAATCTATCTCTCCCTTTCTCTCTCTCTCATTTTCTCCCTTTCACCCTCTCTCTCCTTCTCTCCCTCTCCTTCTCTCTCTCTCCTTTTCTCTCTCCTTCTCCCTCTCCTTTACTCTCTCCTTCTCCTTTTCTCCCTTTTCTTCTCTTCCTCTTCTTTTTTCCTTTTCTTCTCTCTCCTTTTCTTTTCTCTCTGCTTCTCCTTTTCTCCCTCTCTTTTTCTCTCTCTCTCCTTCTTCTCTCTCTCTCTCTCTCTCTCTTCTCCGTCTCCTTTTCTCTCTCTCCTTTTTTCTCCCACTCCCTATCTCACTCTCCCTAACTCTCACTATCTCTCCTTTCTCCTTGACTCCTTTAATCCCTCTCCCCCTCTCCTTTAATACCTTTCCCCTCCACACACACCCTCTCTCCTCCACACATACACACACTCCCTCTCGCCTCCACACACACACACTCCCTCCCTCTCTCCACACACACATTCCCTCTCTCCTCCACACACACACACACACACTCCCTCCCTCTCTCCACATACACACTCCCTCTCTTCTCCACATACACACTCCCTCCCTCTCTCCACACACACACTCCCTCTCTCCTCCACACAATTTTCCCTGGGAATTTCTGGGGGTGTCAACACTGGGAGAAAACTCTTTGCAAAAGCAAGAAAATCAGCAAACTTCAGTCTAACGGTTTAACTGTTTACTTTGGATTTTTTTCATACAAAACATTTTTTTTCAGACACTATAAATTCTCCTCTATCAGATGCATTCATAATCCAGCTCACTTACATATACCTTTAAGCTTGCTAATAGGAAAAAAAACAGTTAGTATGATTCCAAAACATTGTTGTTATAACTAAGACCCCTTCCTAGGTTGTAGATCCTGCATATTTTAGTTCTTTATTTAATTCTACTTCTTGTTATCTTTTTTCTTTTTATACCAGGAAGCAAGCTTTATACACGTGCCTCTAATGTAGGCTTTGTGTAACACTCAGACTCACCCAACCCTGTTTCTTGGTTTAATTTGTTTTGATAAAGAATTCTATATCTTGGGCAATTTGCTCCTGAAGCGTACAGTTCGTCAAGAGCATTTCATTGGTCCTCCACTGATCCTCCTGTTTGTAGTGTTAATCTTATGAACAAATGGCCTGAACATGGGCATGGGTTTGGTCAATTAGGGATGTTCTGATTAGGTTAATTCTCGAGTATGTGCCATGGGTGTAAGAGTAAAAAGTGTACTACCTATCCTTTGGGCGAAACTCTCTCCAGACATCTGTCATATGTAGATTTTCCAGTAGAGAGTGGATTTGGGGGGGGGGGTATATTAAAGTTTCTAGTTTTAGACCACCTTTAATATACTTCAGATCTATTATATTTATTCAGTTATAACACTTAAGTAGAGAATGCTTATAAACAAAGTATAACATTAATATAATTATGGAAAATACAATAACACCTCAGTTTTTAAGTAAACAATAAACTTTTGACCCGAAGGTCAATATTTATAACTCTGTGCTTACAAATCCAAGGATATTAAGTTTGAGACCAAGTATATTAGTGCACATATGGTTGACCATACTAATAGTGACCCTTTTAACTTATCAGTCTGTTCGTAAGGTTAATACGATCATTTAATTCTCAGGTATTTTTGCTTGTGTAGGTACAGTTAAGTCTTTAGTCATAACTTGCCTTTTCTGTTGTTTGTTTTTTGTAACTTCCAGACATTGTCTGGTGCGTGGATGTCCTTGGATCATCACTTGGTGGGTACTCATCCTAAGAGATAAAGTTCAAGCGTTGTAGGTGATGATAGCATTCCTTTAAGGATCCCGCTGAATGCAAAGTGCCTTCTATTTGGAAAAGGAGAACAAATGGAAAATCCCATCGGTATTGGAGGTATTGGACTTTTTATCTCTGAAGTATGGCAAGTGCCGGTTTCATTTGCCTGCGTTTGGCCAAGGTGGTAGGTGAGAGATCTGCAAACATTTGTAGTGGAGAGTTGTCTGTGCCTATTATAGATGTTCGTTTCCTGGATGCTGAGAGGATCAAGTCACTTGTTTCTTGTCTGAGGAGGCAGACTATAACATATTTTGGTGCCTCAGGTGCTGAAGAAGCCCCTAGGGCCCTATGTGCCCTTTCAATCTTCCAGTCCCATTCTGGGAGTTGGGGTAAGAGTATGTTTATTACCGCCTTCAGGTATGGAAGAAAATCCGTAACAGCCCTTGGTATACCGATTATACATAGGTTGTGCCTTCGGGATCTATCATCGAGATCCTCCAGTTTATCTTCCAGGGCTGAGATTTGGACCGTATTTTGAAAAATATCCACTCTATCGCTCATTTGGGCTTCCATAATTTGGTCTGTGCTGGTTTCTAGCAGTTGGGTCCTTTGGCCCAAATCATGTAATTCTTTTTAAGTTCGTCCACCGCCTTGGAAAGTTGAAAAGTCTTTAGTAGGTTCTTTATTTTGGTCATTGTTTTTTTGATACGTCCATGTTTTGGTTTGATCTTTAAGGTTCTCCTGTTTTTCCAAGTGCATTCCTTTTATAGGTTTATAAGGGTCTTTGGCTTAATTATTTTTTACTCATTTTGTTAGTCTATTGGTTTAGTTGGAGCTTTGCTTCTGTGTCATGAACTCTGTGTCCCTGTGGGTCAGAAAACAATTTATTTTCCTCCTTTTGGAAAATATTAATTGATGGATTTGTCTCGGGTTTAGCATTGAGGAGCATTTGGGTTCTAACCTCAATGTGTAAGTATTCCAGGTGTGTTATCTTGTTTGGCCAGCAGGTGGTAGTGCAAGAGAGGGTATTAATTCTGGACGTTAACTTTGAAGCTGTGAGTTTCAGCATAAACTGAAATGAAAAGTTTTTATTAGGTTGTTCCACCATCTGTGGTCGTTACGTGCATAAAACAATTTCTTATTCTTGCAAACCTTTCAATGTTTATTGTGGTGAGTCTCACATTAGTTTACAAAGCTAATTTTTGTGAAGGCTGGGTTGCCTGTGAGGCTTTTAGATGTTGTTTTGATCTAGTAAACCTATAGCTAGTGACAAGATGGTGACTCCTGCTTTTCAATAATTAGACTCCACAAAGTAGGTAAGTATAGGTTGAGGGTTAGTCTCTGGTTATTTGTCCACCCCTTCTACTGGGTAAGAAGTTAGATTTTTGGTTAAATCTGTGGTAGTGGGGAGGCCCACAGCAGGTTTCGCACCTGATTTGTAAAGTATTGTCCCCTTAAGACTCTGGATGGCAGTGCCTGATTTCTAAAGGGTTCTTCCCTGTGCTCAGTTTAGCCCAGTGGGTCATTTGTGGTCCTTTGTGCTTATGTAGTGTAAATAGTACTTTTAGGGAGAGTCTCCCTCTTACCTCCTCCTTGTTGAGTCTTCAGTAGTAGTCCCACTGTGGAACTGCTGGCCACTTCCACGTGTTCCAAGATGGCAGCGTCAGGAGTCTGCAGGTGTCTCCCCCATTTATTGTGTTACTGGTTCCTATCCCCAGCACTTGTGGGAGATATTTATCAGGTGTGTGCACTATCCATACATGTCTGGGCAGGATATAGGTCCTGTGGAGGGCTTCCAATAAACCCACTCCATTGCACAATTCAAAGGCCAGCAACCACTTGTAAAGTCAGAATGCTGCAAGAGGGCAGCTTAGGGCCTCCGTTAGGTATCCCCCCACAAGATGGTGGTGTAGGGCATCTGTTGGGTACCCCCTTGTCGTCTCTGCAATTCGAGACAGAGGGATAGGGTGCTTATTGAGGGGGCAAGCAGTGGTGGAGAGCTGCAGAACTTACCTTCTACCCCATCTCCCAGTGAGGTTGTAATGGGAGCTGCATGGCACAAGATGGCAGCTACAGGGGTGCAGAGGTATCCCCCTGGAGATGCAATGCAGAGGACAGTGGGCCTTTTGGGATGCTAGAGGAAGCCAGCAGGTGTGGAGAGCCTACCTCTGCTTCTCTCCTATCTTCTTCACGTTTTTTGGTCCTAGCCAGAATCCACTGCAAATTACAGTATGTGTTCATACTGCTGTTCACAAAGCTGGTTATGTCTTAGTCTGTGCAGGGATTTGTAGAAGCAGTCTTTGGGAACACCTTCAGAAATAGGGGTAAAAGCAGGTGCAGATGCTTGATTTTTATTACATTTGGGTGGTTAGCCCAACGGAGCTCTACTTTCATTTGACGGCACTGTACAGACACTAGCCATATATTATCGATCTTGCATATTATTTTTTTTAACAAGTAATTTTTATTAGGCAATGGTAAATCACATTTCAAAGAGTAAGCATTCATATCCGGTCAATACATCTTTCACATATATAACTATATATATGTATCACATAAATAACTTCAACTTGTACCCTTTATCCGCAAATCGGGCTCATAGTCTTGGAGTATCGGCTTGTTAAATTATTAGCTTCATAGTACCCTCCACGGAAAGCCATTTACCAAAGCCTATTTTTTTATTTTTTTTTTATTATTTAACACATTGTATTAATGTTATAAGCTTGAGAAAATACAAACAAAGGGGGAAGGAGGGGGGGGGGGGGGGAGATCATAAAGTGGTTCCTTTTTTTTTCCCACAGATTAACCAAGTTGTAAAGATAGTGTCAAGTTTTTCTTATCTCTGTCCACCTCCTCCAGGGCCACCCACTCCCCCAAACCTCCTCCATTACTTAACAGCTTGTACTGGACTCCAGAGAAATACTATCGGGATCCATTAACCATGGAGACCAAATATCCCTAAACTTAGCAACTGAGTCCTCTAAGAGATGGGTTATTCGCTCATTAATCAAAATAAAATGTAACTTATTCTTGACTGCGTGCAGGCTCAAGTTCAGGGACTTCCACTGCCGAGCAATGTGGCTTTTTGTGGCCAGCATCAAAAACTGCAGTAGCCGATTCTGATGAGATGTTAGTAGTGAGCTGGAAAGGCCCAGAAGGCCGACCTCAATGGACTTGTGTATTCCGAGTTTAAAGATTTTCGAGGCAAGCTCAAAAACTTCTGACCAAAGTCCCCTTACCTCCATATATGTAAAAATGTACCTGAGTCTCTACAACCTCTGAAGCACCTAGCGTCTTGGGTCAGACATCATTTAAAGAGTTTAACTGGTGTGTGATAAATTCTATGTAGGACCTTTATTGATGTCTCCAACACGCTATAGTTTAATGATCCTCTGGAAAGGCTGCACCAGCTCTGTTCCCAAAACGAATGGTCTACAGTGTATCCCAGATCCTCTTCCCATAATTACATATATTTTGATTTTTGTGACTGTGTAGTCTCATTAAATGTATTATATAATAAGCTTATAATATTGCTCGACAGTGGAAGATCCCTACAAAATCTAACTAACCAATTGGTTTCCAGGGCTCCCAATGAACTTATACTGGAACATACAAAATGTTGTAATCTGCAGTTGGTGTAGTGCTCTAATAAGGGTAAGTTATATTTGTCTCTCATTTATTCAAAGGTGACCACCACCCCCCCTCCTGATACCAGGCCCCAAAAGTCAGTAACCTCCTGGAGTTCCACCAATGTTTAGATGTTGGGGTTAGCTGAATATTTAAAAGTGTGTTAGGTATTATAGGGGATATGCTGGCTAAATTGGGGGCCAAATGATACTTGCCTATAACCCCAGTGAGTGCTTGATCATTGAATTCTTCACTTTCCCAAGGATATTACTTGGCCTGGGAAGCCATATAATGGTGTCCCATGAGTACAGGAACATTTGCAAGTTTTCCATGAAAACCCACAGGGGGTGGTGTTGAGAAGAGTGTGCTAGAGGGATAAATGAGAGCTGTGCTACTTTATAATACAATTTAAAGTTGGCACAAGAAAGCCCCCCTTTGGTTTTATTTTTGTACATGGCAGATTTGGGAATCCTTGAGGATTTGTAGTTCCATATGAACTTAAAGATTTGGTTTTGAAACCTCTCAAGGTCCCTATAAACAATTGGGATCAGAAGTGTGCGAAACAAGTATAAAAGCCGGGGGAGAATATTCATTTTAACCGCATTTATCCTGCCTAACCATTAAATTCTACCTTTCGTCCATCTCTGTAAATTTAATATTAGCTCCTTGTACAAGGGTAAATAATTAGTTTTATATAAGTCTGCTAGTTTACTGGTGATTGACACCCCTAAATACTTAATATGTGATGTAGGCCAGGAGAAATCAAAGTTTTGTTTAAGATATTGGATCTTTGGCTGAGAAAGTGCAATGCCTAATGCTTCAGTTTTAGCCACATTTATTTTGAGTCCCGAGAGGTTTCCAAAATGAGTGAGAGTGCGTAGTCGCGCAGGGATAGAGGTGGCATGTTTCGTGAGTGAGCCTAAAAAATCATCCACAAAGAGGCTGCATTTGAAATGGTGCTGACCCATCTGGATCCCCTGAATATGTGGATTAGATCGTATAGATTGCGCTAGCGGCTCTATCGCTAAGGTGAAGAGCAAGGGTGAGAGGGGGCAGCCCTGTCTGGTTCCCCTTTGTACCTCAATTTGGGCCATGGAGTCGCCTGGTAATTTCAACCTTCCTTTGGGAGATCTATAGTATGTCCCAATCAGGTCAATACATTTCCTCCCAAAGCCAAATTTAAGTAACACCGCTTTGAGGTAAGACCATTCTACGGTGTCAAAAGCTTTTTCTATATTTAGGGCCAATAGACAGGTTGGGGTGCGATTTTGGGACGACCAAGAAACCAAATTTAGAGTGCGCCTAATGTTATCCCCCGGTTGTCTGTAAGGAACAAAGCCCACTTGGTCTTTATGAATGAGTCTGGGGAGGAATTGGGAGATTCAATCGGCCATCAGTTTTGCTAGAATTTTGATATCTACATTTAGGAGCGATATTGGGCGATAATTTTTAGCTTCCAGGGGATCTCGCCCTTCCTTGGGAAAAATATCATAGCTGCCTGGTTTAATTCCTGGGGCATTTGATGGCCTTCTAGAATTTGGTTAAAAAGATTTGTTAAATGAGGGGCTAGAGTGTCAATATATTTCTTATAATACAAATTGGTAAATCCATCCGGGCCCTGGGCCCTCCCACCCTTCAGGTTGATAATGGTCTTTCTAACTTCTGATTCCCCAACTCTCGAATTAAGGAGTTCCCCCTCTTCCCAAGATAGAGTGGGCAAATCACAGGAATTCAGGAAGGCAAGTCTCTGCTGTTCTTGTTGGTGCTGGTGTGGGCAAGATGAGTAAATCTTCGGGAAAAATTCCAGGAAGGTTTTTGTATAAGATTAGGGCTGGCCGTAACATTACCCGCCGGAGTTCTAATTCTAAAGATCTTTGACTGAGAAATCTTGCTTCTAAGTTTTTTGGCTAGTAGACTATCCGGCTTGTTAGCCTTGGCATAAAACCTGTGATTTGTCCATCTAATCGCCTTTTCAGTGTGGTTACATAGTAATAGGTCTAGCTCCAATCGAGTCTTCTCTATTTTTTTATATAAATGCTTTTTGAGTCAACTTGCAATTTTAATAAGGGAGCACCTTATAAAGGCCTTGTGAGCCACCCAGGTCCAACTCATGTCTGACTCCGGGGTGGTATTGGTCGAAAAAAATAGCTCCAGATCTTCAGCTATTTGTCGTCCCATAGTTGGGTTTGACAAAATTTTTTAATTAAGTCTCCAGCTATAGGGAGGCCTGCTTTTCTGGCCCTTATCTACATTATCTGAAAATGAGGAGTCTATCAAGATGGTGTCTATTCGGGAATACGTGCCATGTACTGACGAATAAAAGGTGTACCCCCCTCTCACCCTGATGCAGCAACCTCCATGTGTCCAAAAGGTGCAGGTCATTAAGTAATGCGTCAATCTGCTTCAATTTATTCGAGTATTTGCCATCTCTATGCCCGCCCGATCTATCTAGATTAGGGCCCAGAACCAGATTAAGAGCTCCCCCTAGCACAATGCTCCCCAAATCCGCTGGCTTTAGGTATTTGAGAAGATTTATAAAGGATTTGTGTGGGGCAGTAGTCTGCGAGTAAAATGAACCAAAGATAATTTTGTACCCATCAGTGTATCTGTCAATACCACAAAATTGCCTTCTGATTCTATTTTCCTATGTTCAATAACAAATGGAAAATGCTTATGAAGTAAAATAGCTACTCCCTCTCTTTTAGTAGGTTGGGTGGTAGCGACAAAAAACGGGTATTCCTCATGTAAAAATTTGGAAAGTCTATTACACGCAAAATGTGTTTCCTGTAGGAAAATTACCTCTGGGTGTAGGGGTTTATAGGACAAAAAGGCCTTGCGTCTCTTAAACTGGGAGTTAAAACCCTGTACATTATGGGAAACAAAGACAAAATAGGTGTCTGTCATGGTACCTCCACGAATATGAAGATGCTTTGCCAATCCCTGTTAAAAACTCTGTCTCCCCCTACTGCCCCATATACTGGAGGTCTGACGGCCGGTGGAGTTGGCCCCGGAGAAGGCAGAGGAATTTCCTTGTGTAGTCTGGTATCTGGAACCAAAAAAAGGAGGGAGAAAATAAATAACAGATACAACCAGAACATATAACATATAACATATAAATATAGCCGGTTAAGATACCTGACTTTTCCTTAGCCAATTACTTAAGGCACTTTCGTGCCAGGGGAGGAAAATTTAAAATTCCCATTTTCCTACCAATCCCCTCTGCTGAGGAAAAAATTTCTGACAAACAGTCGGTTGTAGATATCTAAGATCTACTAAAAAGGAAAATACCCCTTCTCAGAGCCTATATCCAAGGATCCGACCCACATTTAGCCCTTTATGTGGAAACCCCATTGAAGACTCTTTAGCCACTGGACTGCGTGATTATTTAGTTCAATCACTCCTGTCTCTTAAACTCTGAACTGTAATACAAACATCATATCATGCTATAGTACGTTGTAGAAGTTACTAGGTACCCTGTCGGGGTGGTCTCAGAGATCTAATGACAGTTTGATGTTACAAAGAATAGAGAATTTTACCCTGGCATCTTATCTCTTTAAGCCAAATGTTCACAGTTCCCATGTTGTAAGTCTAAGATTGTGTACATGAGTTTTAAAAGGAGTGGTCGTGCTATCGAAAGCGTCCATCAGATCCATTACTCTTTCAAACCCCTACTTATACATCCTAATGTGCCATATCCTCTCTATAGTCCCATAGTATCTGTCCAGTTTCAATCTTTGCTGAAGATCCTGAAGACGAAGTAGTGGATTCTAAATTTTGATCCTGATGCTTGTTTTGACGCCTTGAGCGTTGGACCTCTGACCATTGCCTTACTGGTCTAGGAGGCAAATTTGTTCCTTGAGGAATTTCAAGAGTGTCCTCTCTGGGTATGAGATTTAAACTGAAAGAACTGCATTGCATTCGTCTAGGGTGTGAACGATATGATTAGTCGCCCCCACTTGGAATGATAAGCTGAAAGGCAACCCCCACCTGTATCTAATATCATTCTTGATCAAGATTAACAAGGACGGTTTTAATTGCTTTCGTTTTATAAGAGTGGAGGGAGCCATGTCAGCAAAGATCTGTATTTGGGCGCCATCCGGGCCGGTGATGGACTGTGTCTTCCGAGACGTTGCCAGTATCATATCTCTCGTCCCCTGACGGAGAAATCGAGCTATGACATATATTGGTTGCTCAGATGAATTGGGACCCCCCAGGGCTCTATGCGCCTTTTCAATCTCCCAGGAGTCTTGAGGGAGGTGCGGTAGAATATTGTGGATAACCGCTTTCAAGTATATTTTCATATCTCCCACTGATTTTAGTATCCCTCTGAATCTTATATTATTGCGTCTGCACCTGTTTTCTAGGTCTTCCAATTTATTCTCTAACATAATAATATGGGCACAGTTCTGGGTAATATCCAAACGGCCTTTTGTTGGGTATCCACAATCTGATCAGTTATTGTTTCTAGTAAATGGGTGCGATGCCCAAGATCTTGTAAATCCTGCCTAATCTCTTTCACAGCCTTGTCAAAATGAGATCTAAGTAGGTTATTAAAATCTGGTAGAGAAATGTGACAATTTTGTAGGCTGTTTTGCATGAGGATTATTCTCTTCTATGTCTGAGCCCTCTGACGAACCCATTATGGAAGTATGCGGGGAGGCTTGGGTTTGTTGGTGTGCCTTAAAATGTTCCTGAATACTCCTTGAGGGTAAATTTCGCTTTGATTTGCCCATCTTTATGTCCATGTTAGAAAGACTGTAATTTTAGGAATGTGTGCCAGATATTTAAGTTCTCAGAGATGTTTCAATAATATCCCGTGATCCCAGGTGGGAGCTCCCTCCAGTCTAAGCTTATCTTTTCACAGCATCCGAGGGTCTATTACAGTGGTGGCGAACCTATGGCACGCGTGCCACAGGTGGCACGCCGTGCCCCTTCTGTGGGCACGCGGCCATAGGTCGCCGGCAGCATGCTGGGCCTGCTCATCGTGCGCGAGCACGGCGCCTGAGCGCTCTCCCGTCACTGAAAAAAGGAGGGGGCGAACAGACGTTGACAGTGTTCGCGTGCTGCCGCCGTGCACGCGCTCTCCTCGAGATCCGCAACGCGCGGCAGGGAGACAAAGGAGAAGGGGAGAGACAAGGGTGGGGGGAGAGGCAAGGGGAAGGTAAGAGATATGGGGCAGGGGAGAGACAAGCGGTAGGGGAGAGACAAGGGAGAGGGGGAGAGAGAAGAGGGTTGAGACAAGGGGGAGGGAGAAGGGGAGAGACAAGAGTGGAGGGAGAGACAATGGTGTAGGGAGCCAATGGGGAGTTGGACAGATAAGGGAGAAGGGGAGAGACAATGGAGAAGGGGGAGACAAGGGGAAGTGGAGAGACAAGAGGGGAAAGAGAAGGGTGGGGGAGACAAGGGAGAAGGGGAGAGAGAAGGTGGAAGACAGTGGAGAATGGGAAAGAGAAGTGTGGGGGAGAGATAGAAGGGTGTGGGAGACAAGGGAGAATGGGAGAGACAAGGTTGGGTGAAACAAGGGGGTAGAGAGAGCAGGGTGGGAGAGACCAGGGGGAGAGACAAGGGTAATGGGAGACACAAGGGGAAGGGGAGAGACAAGGGGGGAGACAATGGGGAGGGGAGAGACAAGGGGGAGAGAGAGTGAATGGTGGGAGAGACAATAGTGAAGTACAAGGAGAGACAAGGGTGGGGGTAGAGACAAGAGTGAGGGAGATACAAGGGTGGGGGAGAGATAAGCGGAGAGAGAGGGAGAGAAGAGAGAGGGAGGGAGGAAGATAGGAGAGCAGAGAGAAGGGAGGATGGAGAGAAAGAAAATAGGGAGAGGCAGAAGGGAAAGGGAGAAGTAAGAGAGTGAGATGGGAGAGAAGGTAGAGGCACATGAGAGGAAGGGAGAGAAAGGAAGAGGGAGATGCAAAAGGGAGAGGTAGAGAAGGGAGGAGTGAGAGAGAGGGGAGAGGCAAAAGGGAGAGGTAGAGAATGGAAAGAAATGAGGAGGGAGAGACACAGGGAAGGAAAGAGACAAGGGGGGGTAGAGGCAAGGGAGAAAACAGAGACAATTGTGAGCGGTACAAGAGAGGAGAAATAAGGGTGGGAGAGAGAGAAGGATGGAGGGAAGAGACAAGGGAGAAGGGGAGATACAGGGGTGGTGGGAGACAAGGAGGAAGGGAGAGAGAAGGGTGTATGATCCAAGGGGGGAGAGACAAGGGAGAAAGGAAGAGACAAGGCTGGAGGGAGAGACAAGGGGGAGGGGAGAGACAAGAGGCGAGAGAGGAGGGTGGGGGGAGAGGGAAAAATGGGGGAAGAGACAAGGGGGAAGGGGAGATACAAGGGTGGGGAAGAGACAAGGGGGAAGGGGAGACATAAGGGGCAGGGGAGAGACAAGGGAGAATGGGAGAGAGAGAAGGGTGTAAGAGACAAGGGGGAGTGAGAAAGTGAGAGACAAGAGTGGAGGGAGAGACAATAATGTGGGGAGACAAGAGGGAGTGGTAGTCAAGAGAGAAGGGGAGAGACAAGGGAGAAGGGGGCGACAAGGGGAAGCGGGCATATGCATTAAGGGAGCAATGTATAAAATTGCTATTTTTGGATTGAAAGGTTTGTATCATTGAACTCTCTGTTGTTATGTTCTTCTTTTAAAACAAAAGATGTTAATGAGTTCGGACAACTGTACGAGTTGTTTTTTCTAAAATTAAACCTCAGTATTCAGGTTTAATTGCCGTGTTGGCACTTAGAGGGTAAAAGAGTTGGCATGTATTGCGGTTTGGGCACTCGGGCTCAAAAAGGTTCGCCATCACTGGTCTATTAGGTCGATCCTGGTGGCCCGTGGGGGGATTACTACTTTGTGAGCTTCATTTGCAGAATTAAACCGCCACATCTGGGCTGTGATCTCCAGCATTTGACCTGCCAGGTATATACACATGCTTAGACGTCGCCACAACGGCAGACACTGCACAACAGTCCAGCAAACAAAATTTCCCTGTATTCAAGAGAGGTGGCAATATATGGTGAACAGGTAAATAATAGCCGTGGTCCTGTCTTATACCTGACAGTTATCCGAAGATTGCTCTTCCGTGAAAGTTTATGTGTTGGCTTACACTTAATATCTTATAATGTTCCTGGCTCAATGCCTGTGTGTACACCTCCACTGTGGTTGATATTTAAGTCAAAACTATCTGATACCGCCAGGGGCCACAGGGTGGCAGTCTGCCATCAATATCAGCATTTACCAGTAATAACTTTCCAATATCATCTTAGTTTCTCTGGAACTATCTCAACTTTAATATTATTATCAATCAGTTAAAAGTGAGTCTCCTTATTAACCTAGTATGCCCTAAAGGGTATTTTGAGTGCCCATAGGGTAGTTATTCGCTTGCCCGTTTGTGAGCTCTAGGCCATCACACCTGTTTCCTCCACTTATGTTGTGAGTTGCTGGAGTGTTTGTGAGGGCCCCTGCATGGGTTGTCGTAATGTAGGCTCCTTGCTGTTCCAGCAGACCCAAGATGGCCGCCGTTGTTTTGGCGGGAAGCCTTGCTGAGGGGAAGCTAAGATGGCTGCTTGGCGCCCCGTGTTGTCCCCCCTGTCACCAGATGGCAATGACGGTCTCCGGACCTCCAGGAGTTGCCACCACGGGGGAGGGGGCAGTTACTCTGGCACTCGGGATACCCAGGGACAGTGCATAATCGGTGCCTGGATCCAGGGACTTCCTGGTTACAGGGCTTTCCAACCTTACCCCCGTAGCCACCCTACCTCATGGTGGAAGATGGCCGCCGTCTCACCGGATCTCTGCCTCTCCTCCCCGACAGCTTCCTCACCCCTGGGCCGCCACGAGGCTCCGAGCCTGCTCCTCCTTCTGTACCCAGGCAGATCCTGCAGAGTGAGGTAAGTGGTATACTTGTCTTCAGCTTACCGGAGTGCAGCGTGGGGTTTCGGCCTCCCTCGTTACTCTCGCCACGTTGATGATGACCTGAGTTGGGAATCTTGCTCCCTGTGGGGTCTCCGCTGGTAGGTTTATGTCTTGTGCCGATGGGATGGGGGGGGGTTGGTGAGCCTTTGTTGCTGGTGGCCTGATTGTGAGGGCCTCAACCTTGTGCTGCCAATTTCAGGGTCTGGAGAAGGGGTCCCCTTTAGGCTGTTTCCATTTCTTGGGGTGAGCTGCTTCAAAACCTCAAACTTAGAAATTAAGCTAAAGCCAAAATTACAGCTTTTGACCCTGTTTATATTATCAGGGTCCCGGAGCTGCAGCACAGCACGTCTGCTCTCTTCAGTGTCAGGACACTCCCCCCGATCTTGCGTATTTTAACCAATGTTCAAGTAAAGAACAATCAGAAGCAATAAACTATTTGGAAATTCAAATTAAGGAACAATAACTCAAGGCAACGGTATTACGTCTCCAAAATGATTTTGCTAGTAGATCTTGTTTGTGGGCGAGGAGGTTGTTCTTGCGCCAGGTCAGGGTAATACAGAATTTAAAGGTTCCAGAAACGGAGCCGAGCCACTCACCTCTTCAATCATATGGATAGTGAATAGCTTTCCATCTCTATTTATATTTAACCTGAACAGGAAACTCTTATTTTATAAAGGGCAATTGGAGACAGGTCAGAAAAAATACTTGGAGTGATGGCTCTGATTTCAGTGATTCCCACCCTGGTCACCTTAATAAACAAGTCCTTTGTGGAGAGTTAGTGACATCTAACTATAACGTCTCTTGGCGTTTCAGTTGGAGATGGCGGACTGCCCAGTGCTCTGTGTATTCTGTCAAACCTGAGCTCTCTAACGGTAAAGCACAGTATAGCCAACCTTAAGTATAGGTACAGTATACATCCGTAGCGCTAAGGAGTATGCTTCTAAATACAGAAAAAAAGGCAGAGACAATCGGTATAGTAAAAGCCCAATAAGCTTATAACCATTGTCTAAGAAATTATGTTTATATATATATATATATATATTTCAGACCTTATATGCAGAGTCCATGCACTCAGTCCCAAAAAATTCATCAATTATTATAAGACAGAGCAATTTGGAAGATGCAGCAGAAATAATACTACCATGACAATAAAACAAGTAGATTATTAACTAACAAAATAAAATAAAAACACTCAGACAAAAATTGATTATCTGTTGTGTGAAGGTAAACAAATATTTAAGCTGAAGGAAATTGCTACAGCATTTGCCGCTTATTATTATAATTCGTACAACCTCCCCTGGACTTTCACAAAACCTTCTTCAGAGGTATTTGAAAATTTTCTGAAAAGATATAATCTACCTTCAATATCTGAATTAGGTCTATTTAATTCAGCTAATTCTATCTCAGTCAAGGAAATAACGGAAGTGATAGGAAATTAAACAAATTATACTACTCCCGGCCCGGATGGCTACACAATTTTTTTTACAAGGCCTTAGGTTCAATCCTTGGTCCTCTTTTAAGATTAATTAATATTTAATTAGTTTAAGGAGTTTGGTAAAATTCCAGAGGAGATGCACAGAGCCAACATAATTGTTATTCCAAAAAGCAAACAAGACACTCATCAGTGTAGTGGCTACAGGCCGATCTCACTGATAAATATTGATTTGAAGCTATATGCACAAATCTTATCTGATAGAAGGAAAGATGTTTTGAAGAACGTAGCCTTTAATTGATCAATCAGGATTTGTTCCTGGAAGAAATGGTTTGGATAATATTAGAAAAGTAATTGATCTTTTGACTTATTCTAAGCACTCTAGTTTCCCAACTCTGTTCCTGTCAATAGACGCAGAAAAAGCGTTTGACAGGATAGGGTGGGGTTATATCCTTGCTACCTTGAGTGCAATGGGTTTTAGAGAGTGGGGCTCTCATACAGTTGGTGGGCTATACTTGAATCCCATGGCATCTACTAGTGGGTTTGGAACTGGGTTGCTTGAATTTAAGACCAGTAACGGAACAAGACAGGGATGCCCTCTCTCCCCCACCCTATTTGCACTGCTGCTGGTACAACGGCGATAGGGAATTCTACTGATATTAGGGACATAGGGGTGGGAGAGGGAAAGCACAAAATAACCTTGTTCGCCGATGACATAGTTTTGTCATTGGCGGACCCAGAGAAATCATTACCACACGTGTTACAATTAATACAGGATTTTAGTAAGGTCTCAAACTATACAATGTACCCAGATAAATCAGAAACTTTATCTTTACATTTTTCTAGTAAACTTAAAGAACTCTTGAAATGTAAATTTCCATTTGACTGGCAATCTAATTCTCTCAAACATTTGGGAATAATTTTTCATCAAGATATTAATAAAATGCTAGCCTCTAATTATAGAATTACTTATTAAAAACATCATAAAAGGTTGGAAAGACGTTCCAATTTCATTCTCTAGCAGAATTGCCAGCGTTAAAATGATAATTCTCCCTATGATCAATTATATCACCAGATGTATACCCATAGCTTTGCCTATATCTTGGTTGGTAAAATATCAATGTCTTATAGATACATTTATACGTTCAAGAAAACATATTTGATTGAAGAGATTAGCAATGTCTAGAAGATTCGCAAAAGGGGGTATAGCTGTTATTAAATCACATCAGAATGCCACAATGCTCTCCCATTTACTGAAATGGTTGGAGCCTTGAGACAAATACCCTTGGTATCAAATAGAGGAAAATTCTGTATTAAACAGAGATTTAAAAGCCTTGATTTTCATGGGGAATTTTCCTTTAAAACAAATAAAAAAGAAGCCTTTATAGTGAAAACAATCGTTAAGGCATGGAGAAGAATCAATAAGAATTTTAAAATCTGTCCGCATTTAAGTATATTGACTCCTATTAAAACGATAGCTAATTTTTATAAAATATACTGGCCAGATTCCTGGTTCAATAAAGGTATTTGTAACTTTAAAGATCACTTTCTAGGAAATGAAATGGCCACTTTTGATCAGTTAAGAAAGAGCTTTGAGATTCAACCAAAATTTTGGTTCTCATATGATCAATTGAAAAAGGTAGTTAAAATTAAAAACGTGTAATTTAATGCAAAAGTCCCACTTAAGGCTTTTGAAGTCATTCTTGAGAAGCAAGATTTTACAAACTTGATTTTTAAACTGTTTAACATTGGAGAGTACGAGGAGTGTAGAACAATAGGTATGAAAGCATGGGCCGAAATAGGCTCTGATATACCACAGGCACAATGGGATGAATCTTTTAGGACTACCGCTAGGGTTATTAAAAATGAAAAATATATCAAATATGTCACAACGGCAGTGATAAACTATGCTGGAGAGGAATGCAAAATGACCGGGAATCAAATACATATGTGGTGGCATTGTCCTCTTATTGCCCCTGTGTCTTTAAAATGTTTTGAATATATTTCTGTCAACCTAAAGAGGAATGTCTCTCCTTCTCCTTAAGGCAGGCTGTTTCATATGTTCGAAGGAAGTTTTAAAGCTGAATATATAATGTTCATGACTCAAATCTGTATGATTGTTAAATATTTAATAGCTTCCAAATGAAGGCAAAAAAATTTACCAACTTGGAACGATATTGTCTGTAAAATGGAACGATGCCAGGTGCCGAGTTGGATGAGACATTCTATTTGGAGTGGTACATGTAAAGACAATCCAAATAAATGGGTAATTTGGGACTCTATTCAAAGAACGTAACTTTCCTCAAGTATAGTAGGTCTAAAGTTCTTAACTATTTTAAAAATCTTTATCTTAAAATATTGAATCTTCCCTCTTGGAGCACTTTGGACAAATGACGCGAGCATGCGAAGTGTCAAGATGTATGCATGTATGTGGAACATACATTTTTACTTGGATAATGTAATATTGCTTACTAAGTACAGTATGTGTCCTTTTTATCTTTGTATGTTTATTTTTTAAATAAAAAAAATAGAAAAAAAAAGCATATTGGAATTTTGACCATTAAACCTTTTTTTTTTTTTTTTTTTTTTTTTTAAATTTCTTTATTGAGAGTTACAAACAGTACAAAAATCAGCAATATATAGATATAGATACAGTTATAATTCGCATATATCACTTGGTTATAAAGTCCAGTTGTAAAGAAAAATATTAAGTATCGGTTAACTACAAACTTCATGATTATGTTGGACAGTGAGGTTATAATAAATAAATAGTGGCTACAATTATCTGATAAAGTCCTTTTTCCCCTTTCTCCTTTCCCCTTTCCTTCCCCCCTTTTTCTTTCTTTTTCCTTCTTTCTTCTCTTTTTCCTCCCCCTTCTCATTTCCTCCTTCCTTTCTCTTTCTTTTCCCCTTTTTCTTTCCTTTTCTCATCCAGATCAAAAGTCTGTATAGAGCCCATATTATTCATTATACTTAATTGAACCTTTCTCTTTTCCTCTCTCTCTCCTTTTATCTCCCATTTTTCCTTAATAATTCCTTTCTTTTACAAGTTTATTTATATAAATAAGTCTTCATCAAATAAGACAAGTATTACAATATATTGCATTATACAGAACAAAGAAACAAATAACCTGAAAAACATAGACATGACAACACCTACAAACAAAACAAAACGACGAAAAAAAAAAAAAAAAAAAGGGAAGGGAGAAGACGTAAGTCATGCAGACACTACCGGGAAAACATCCACCTCCACCAAGTCTCTAACCTAATAACAAATATTGGTCCCACAGCTGCCATTTTATCATATGCGTTGCTTTAGGAGTCGTGCCCCATATATTATTGGCTGATTCTACTTTTATCATCTCCCTGTAATTTGAGAAGGCATTCTCTACTTCTTTCCAGGAAGGTACCTGTGGTTGTTTCCAGTATTTCAAAAGTAACCATTTAGCTACCAGGCATATGTGTGATATTAAATATCTTTCTCCTAATGGAAATCTTTCCAGTTGCATATGTAAAATAAATTCTATAGGGTTACAGATGATTGTCTTGCCCACAAGAGTGGATAATTTTTGACTTAATGTCGTCCAGAATTTTTTTATTTTTTTGCAATCCCACCACATGTGGAAAGTTGTACCTGATAGTCCACATTGTTTCCAACATAGACCGTCTAAATTACTATATATTTTTTTTAATTTACTAGGGACATAATACCATCTATGGATTAGTTTTACCATCATTACGTTATATGAGGAATTGATTGATGAGTTCTTAACGGTATTGAATATTTTAATCCAATCTTCTTCTAGAATTCTAATTTTCATATCCTCTTCCCAGGCTAGTATTCCCAGGCTTTTTTCCAGGGGAGTATTTTCATCTAATATTTTACTAAATTTAGAGATTATATGAGATGATTCTCCCTTAAGTAAATATTTCTCCATTATCCACATTTCATCCATATTAGTAGTCTTATACCCTGACAATTTAAGATTCCTCTTTAAGCATTCATAGTCTAACCACGTTAATTTGTCTATATTAAATTTCTCTTTAATTCTTTTACGCTCCAATAGACTACCTTTTTCATATAGGTCTATCACATTTCTAATGTTATGTGATCTTAGTAGTAGTAAGATCGATCTATTAGAGTTGTTATTAATAAGGTCTATTGGTGCAGCTAAAGAAGGGGATTGTACTAATGATAGTTTAGTTTTATTTTTATGCCATATTTTAATAATGTTTTGAATATTAGGCGGTAGGTCTGAATTTCTTTTCTTTTTATACTTAGTCATCCATAATATGCTTTTTATAGGGGATTCTCCCCATATTTCCTCTTCAATTTTTAACCATCTTGGGGGGTTTTGCCCGTAATTATATCCCGCCACTTGTGTGAGTATAATTTTAACGTTTAAATCTTTGATAGATGGTGAGCCCAATCCCCCTCTATCAAATTTCTTACATATTATAGTTTTCTTCACTCTTGTTTTTTTCCCCTGATATATAAAGTTGGCCAACATTTCTTGAATATTTTTAATATAATAAGCCGGAATTCTGCCTGGAAGGCATCTCATAATATATGTAATTTTAGGTATCAAACTCATATTTACTGCATTTATTCTAGTAATCCATGATAGATGTAAAGCTCTCCAATCATTCAATAATTTCCTAATTTGTTTTAATATTTCGCTGTAATTGTCTTTAAAAATATTATTTATATGGCCAGAGAATCTTACACCCAGGTGTACTATGTGTGGAGAGTTCCATCTATATAAATATAGGTTCGCTAGTCTATTTTTTTCCTCTAATGATATATTACAAGTAATTATTTCAGATTTCTGATGGTTTATCTTAAAATAAGAGAATTTGCTAAATTCATCCAGAGCAGTCTGCAGAGCTCTACAAGAAAGTTCTGGATTTGTTATTGTTATTACGATGTCATCGGCATATGCCATTATCTTATATTCCTCCTTCCCTATCTCAACTCCTTTAATTTCTGATGATTCTCTGATAGTTGTTAATAATGGTTCAAGGAATAGAATAAAAAGAAGGGGGGATAACGGACAGCCTTGGCGAGTACCGTTGGTTATTAAAAATTTACCCGTACTAAATTGTGGAGAAGATATATGTGCTGTGGTGTTTAAATACAGGGCTTTTACTGCTATTGAGGCAAAACTTCCCAAACCAAATCTCTCCAAAACACTATCTAGGAAATCCCACCTGACCCTGTCAAAGGCCTTCTCTGCGTCCAGTGACAGGGTCAGGGAGGGGATCCTCTTTCTCTTTACCCAAGCCAGGATGTCAAGAAGACGTCTAGTATTATCCGACGCTTGTCTGTTCGGGATAAATCCTGTTTGGTCTGGTTTTATTAGCGTAGAGATGATCTTACTCAATCTATTCGCCAGGATTTTAGAATAAATTTTTATATCTACATTAATTAAGGAGATTGGGCGATAGTTTTTATATTCTTCAGGATTTTTCCCCTGTTTCAATATATTAACTATTTTTATTTCCGTTAATTCTGATGGTATCATTCCTTCCCGTTTGATCTCATTATAGAGGTCGCATAAAGTTCCGTTCAGTTCCTTGGTAAGGTATTTATAGAATAAGTTATCAAACCCATCTACCCCAGGTGTTTTATTTTTTTTAATATTAGAGACAATTTCCATTATCTCTACACTTTCGATTTGTTTATTTAAATAACTAAGTTGGTTTTCCGATATTTTGGGAAGCTTTATCTTTTTCAAGTATTGTTTGATCTCTTTTATTCCTGGTTTGTCTACTCGATGATCTTTATCTAAATTGTATAAGTTACTATAATATTCCTGAAATACCTCTCCTATCCTATCTGGATGAAACTGCAGAACCTTGTTTTGATCTAATATTTTTGCAATATTATTTTTGACATGCTGTTTCTTTAATGTATTAGACAAGAATTTACCTGGTTTACCACCTTCAAGAAATTGTGTGCGCTGAAATTTCCATATTAACTTATCTGATTGTAATTGAAGTATTTTTTGTATTTTATTGTTTATATCTTTTATTGCCTTACTATTCTCTTTATTTGGTGTCACTCTAAAAATATCTTTCATCTTATTTAGTTCTAGATATAGGGTCCTTAACGGTTTACCTCTTAACTTTTGCATTTCAGCTGATTTTGAGATAAATATACCCCTAATGAATGCTTTATAGGCACACCATAGCGTTACATCCGAATTTACGGATTTTTTATTAATTTTGAAAAATTCTATTGTTTCCTTTTTTAAATATGTAACAAATTCTTCATTTTTTAAGAGCCAAGGATCCATCCTCCAACTAACTTTTTTCTCCCTATTATTCTGGTTCTGATCTTGTATAACTAATTCATTTAAAGAGTGATCTGACCAGGGAGTAGGTCTGATGTTTATTTTTTTAATTACTTTTAAAGTTGGAAGGTCCGTTAGTATATAATCAATTCTAGAAAATGAATTATGACGGTATGAAAAATGAGTATATTCACGTACACCTGGGTGCAAGATCCTCCATGGGTCTATCAAGTTATTATTCTCTTTTACTTTACCGAAAGCTTTAGAAAGGTGGTTTATATTGAATATAGATTTATTTGACTCGACTATTTGTTTATCTAGCTTATCATCTAATATCATATTGAAATCGCCGCACACTATTAATAGACCTCCTTTAATTTTATTAATCTCTTTAAGAAGATTTTTAAGAAATCTTATTTGTCCTTTATTTGGTAGATACGCATTAACCAATGTTATTAAGGACCCATCAATCTTTCCAGTCCAAATTATATATCTACCTTCTGGGTCAATCTTACTGCTTTCTTCCAGAATTTTTAAGTTATTTTTAAAGAAGATAGAGACCCCTTTTGATTTGTTCTTAAAGGTGGAGTCTACTCGATTTAAGAAATTTTTATTATTCATATATTTTAAGTTCTCCTGTTTTAAGTGTGTTTCTTGCAGGCATAAAATTTCGGCGTTTAATTTATTGTACTCTAGAAATGCCGTTTTTCTTTTTGTTGGAGAGTTAAGACCATTCACATTATGTGATATTATTTTTATTTGCATTTTACTTTATTAAAAGATTACTAAAGTGTAAGTGTGTGGTATTCCCTGCATGGCTCGGGATTCCCTCCGAAGAGAGAGAAGGGGAGAATAAAAACAAACAAAAAAAAACAAAAAAAAAACGAGAACACACATAACAGACAAACAAATCCTTAAAAAAGAACAGCTGCAAACTACACGAATGTCAGCTGAAATATAACAAGGCATATTAGTTTTTATGAAGTGAAAATGTATCGCCCTATTTCTGGGCGAGGGGATAGGGTCAATGGTGTAGATCTAATGAATACATTTCAGGAGCAAGGGCATATATAATACCTCATTTCAAACTTCTCTGAGAAGGAGTCTTTGCTCCTCGGACGACCAAGAAAGCAAGTCTTTTTATTTATCTAATCGAACGTTAATTTTATCTGTTTTATTCCGGCATATCTCCCTTTCTATGCTATCAAATTTAATTTTTTCAAAATGTTGACTTTCTAACTGAGTAGAACTCTATTCGTACCCTTCTGGTCGTCCGGAGAGAAAAGGATCCAATAGAGAAGTTACATTTATTACCATGAATTTTATTACTAATACCTCTTCTTATAAATAACCATTTATTATATCATTTACATTTTCTAATATTGTTATCTAATATTGGTTGTCAAGAGGGAGTTACTTAGGAGGATTCATACATAGTGAATACATCTAATACTATCTTTTTTCCTATTCTAAAAATTATAAATGTTCCCTTATATTTTTGCTACATATTGTGCTTTTACACCTTATTACTAAATTCTACTTTTATGAAGAAAGAGTTAGTTTATTAACTCGCTCAGTCTATATTCTTATGTGTATATGTGATCTTTCCCTTTTCTTCCCCTTTTACCCTTTCCTTCTTTCCTTTTTTCTTTCTTTTTTCCTTTCTCTTTCCCCTATTCTCTTACCCTTTTCTTTCTCTTCTTCTCCCTTTTTCTTAGACCCATATAACTGTGATTTTTTATCGATATTATGTCTCTTGTGATCTAAGTGACTTTATTTTATTATAATCCCATTTAATCAAACCTCTGCAACTCAACTATGTGTCTTGTGTTAAATAAATCTATCAGCTTTCCTTTACCTCTCTACTTGATGATTTCCTTTTAACTTTCAGAAAAAACAAAAGGAAAAGCCTAAGTGTTAATGTATGATCTCCCAGTTTCCAATTAATTTATTTTTATAATATCATTCTATACTTTTTCTTTCTATTTAAATTTACCTCCCTTCTCCTGAACTTAAGTAACCATGACCCTGTTTTGCAGTTTCCAGAGATTATTTCTTATATTTTTTCCAGTCCAAGTTTCCTGCACTCAATTCCAGTTTTTTAGTGATTTCCCTATTACCTTCTGTGTATATGTCCCAAACTTTTAATATCTCTATGCCTTCTTGGACTGAGTCTATTTTAACCCATTTTAAGTCTTTATAAATTAATAAGCCTACTGGCTGGGCCCATTTATATCTGATTTCTTTAAGCCTGAGAGTTCTAGTTATTTGGAGAAATTCCCTTCTTTTTCCCAACGTATGTGCAGATAGATCTTGGAAGAGTTTTATGTTCTCATATGGATGATCTAGCTGTTTCTTTAAGAAAGCATTTTTCAGAGCAATTTCCTTTAAGGGTAAGTAGTGTAATTTCAACATAATGTCTCTTGGGGTAGATTTATCCATCATTTTAGCCAATGGGAGTCTATGTAGTGCATCCATTTTCCATTGATCTTTCTGCACCTCTGGGGCCAGATAGTTGAGCAGTTCTTTAACATATAGCTCCAAGTCTTCTCCATGTATCTCTTCTGATATTCCCCTTATTCGTAAGTTGTTTTTTCTTGAATGATTCTCCAATTTATCTACTTTGGAAGAAAGTTCCTCAATTTTATTTTCCAGAGAGGTTACATATTTAGAAATTGTATTATTGTCCATTATAATTTTATCACAGATCTTTTCATTAGCTTCAATTCTTTGTGTCATACTTTTTATAGATTCAGTGATATTAGACATTTGTTTTGATAAATCACTGGTCAAATTGATTTGGAATTCTTTTAGTATACACTTTAGCTTAGAGCATGTAAGTATTTCCTCTTCTTGAGTGGAATTATCTTCCAAGTTTCCTTGAAAAGATTTTTCTGGGGTCTGTTTTTCTATCAGGTCTGAGCTGATGTCCCCATGAGATGAATCTGGAGTTGTAATTTTATTTCTAGGGGAGAAGAAGCTTGTTGATTTTTCTGGAACTTTTATTTTCTCCTTCAATTTTGTTTTATTAGTTGTATTGCTTTTTTTATTTGACATAATTAGATCTTTTGTAAGCTTTCAAAATATCAATGATCTTTCGAGCAGAAAATCAGAAAGTTTTTCCTTTTTCTTTTCCTTTCTCCTTTCTCCCCCCTTTCTCTCTTTTTTCTCCTTCTTTTCTCCTTTTTTCCCTTTCTTTTCCTTTCTCCTCCTCTCCCTCCTCCTTCCCCCTTCTCTCCCTTCCTTCTTTTCTCTCCTCCTTTTTTCTCTCTTTTTTTTCCTTTTTTGTACGTTGAGTTCTCCTACAAAACCAGGGGGGGGACAATATAATTCCTTGATATCCTTTTATAAAATGGTTCTACGGGTACAGTGATTAATTTCACTGTGTCCGCTTTTATATATACTTTGTTCTTCCAGTGTTTATTTCCCTTAATATCAAAGGCACAAGTTGTCTTTCAGCTTTCTTGAGTTTGGAATTTGTAATTTTAATTCCCCAGAGTATTAGCATATAAGCAGTATGGTTATTGTCCTTTGGTAAATATTTTTAAACCAATATTATTCCCATTCCTTTGTGTCCTCAGGCTGAAATATATGTAGTATCTTGAGTTCCAATTACTATATATCCCACATTATTTTTATGTCTCTGCAGAATAGTGTATTGTAGGAGATACAGCCAAGCCACTTACCCTTCCTCCCGGACAGGCCCAGCTCACAGATCTGCCTCAGAACTCCATCACTCCTCCTTCTAAGCTGCTATGGGATTCTTTCACCCTCGTATCAAGTGGAAGCTCTTATAGTACCAGGCACTTTATAAACAGTAAATTAGGTGATACGTCTTGTACCAGGTCCCTTTGTTATATTGCACTGTTTCAGTGCTAGCTCACCGAGATTCTGCTGCTGCGTCAGGCCCACCGGCCCCCTGGGCTTTCTCAGCCGTCTCTGCGTCTCTGCTTCCGTTACTGCTGCCTGCTTTGCAGGACTCTGCCAATGCGGCGTCAGATCCACAGGTCCCAAAGTTCCACTCTGCGTCTCTGCTCCCGGCAATCTCCACCAGCTCCGCTCTTCGTCTAACGGGGCCTGTCCTGAGAGGGGGTGGAATAAAAACTACTATTCCCAGAAAGGGTACATGTAGTACTGTGGGCTAAGTGGCTGTGGGCTAGGTAGCCAGTATCTAATGGATAATGGGCATTTACACTTTTAGTATCTCCCTATGAAAAGGAGCATGTTTCTCTGGCGTCTGCTCCCCTGCCATCAACCACGGCAGTCTCACGCTGACGTGTGCATCACTTCTTGACCATTAAACCTTAAACAACAACAACTTAGTCTTATACATTATTGCCAATTAAAAAAATATGAGTAGAACCCAGCAAAGGGCTCCAACGGGCACTAAATCAGTTATCCCAAACAGCTATAATGCTATAAGACTAAGTAATAGAAGTTTAGCAAAGTATAAGGCATCAACAAGTAAACCTCTGACTGCAAAAGAAAGTTAAGATTCCTTGACATTATGCAATACCATCCTATCTGAATGTCCTTGATTGCTTTGTTATTGAGTAGCCTCTCTTATACTGTAAACTAGCTTGACAAAAAATATAAACATCTAAAAATGGAGAAAATTATCCCTCAGCAGTTGCTTGAGCAGGTTCCAGCCTCCTGGAAGATGCTGTTGAAGGATCTGTAGCGAGAGTCAGTGGAAGATCCAGAGCATGTGTCAGGTTGTTTGGATTCCTGGAGGTCGACTATGTTTTGGAAGGTCTTGGGATGGGTGGTTGATCCTGGGTAGAACCAATCTTGTCTAGAGTTGCTAATTGAAGCCGATGGAGAAGATTGACACATTCCTCAAGTGAGTGAATCGAGTCAGAAGTCCCCTTGTGTTGGAAAGAAAAGAGAAAGCAAATCCCCATCTGTAGGGTAACATGTGTTGGATAAGGATAGCTAGAGCTGTTTTCATGGCTCTACACCTTTCCAATGTCAATGGGGCTAAATCCATCCGGTCCTTTGATGACAGACAGTCTCCTAGATGCATTAAGGACCAGGTTTCTGGTTCTTTGCCTTAAGAAGCGTACAATAATGTCTTTGGGGAGTTCTTGGTTCCTGGAGGCTCCCAGTGCTCTATAAGCTTGTTCGATCTCCCAGGAACTGTCCGACAAGTCTGGTAGGATATTAGTGATTACCGCTGTGAGATATTGTACCAGATCTGGAACTGCTTTTGGTACCCCACACACTCCAATATTGTGTCGTCTCGACCTGTTTTCCAGATCATCTATTTTTTCTTCTAGGGCTAGAACTTTAGAAGACAAGATTGAAATTTCAGCTCTATCGTGTTCTTGAGCTTCCAAGATTTGGTCTGTCATTTCCTCTAATAGATTAGTTCTTTGACCTAGCTCATATAGATCCTTCCTGATATCTTTCACCAGTTGCGCCGATTGAGCTTGTAACATTTGCCCTATTTTATAGCAATTGATTTGGCAGAAAGATTCATGTAGGGAGTAATATTTGGTTTGTTCCCCTCAATCTCTGAGGATTCAGATTGCCTGGAGGGTGAGCTTTTTGGTAGAGAAGGGGGTGCTTCAGCCTTGTTAAAGTGCTCCGATATGCTCCTAGAAGGTAGATTCTTCTTTGATTTGCCCATTTTGAGCAGGTGGAGAAGATGTTTTTCTAGTTAGAGGTAGTTAGTATGTGGGTTAAGATGTTCATGAGGGACTCCCTTAGGGTTTGTCATTAAAAGCGAGGATAGTATAGTGATTCCAGGGGGAGTCCTGTTAATGTTTGAGGTTGTGCCCCTTCGGAGCCCCCAGACGCTCAACTTCTTACCCATGCTGATTGTAAGGTTATTGTGACATATCCAGATTTATTCTGTCGGGGAGAGGAAGAAAAACAAAGTATGTGATTCTCCCAGAGATTAGATCCAAGAAAAGGTCCGGTCAGGACTCTTTAGGTGTTTTTGAGGAATTTCTTATATAGAATGCAATGTACTGTATACAGATTTAGAGATGCTTGTAAGGGAAACTCCTGTGCCTTTATTAATATAAGGCCAGTAGGTGGCAGTAGAGTTCAAGATATGAGAAACGTTCAAGCTGCAGTATAAAGTTGTTTTTCTTGACTTTGGGTGGGTCAAGCAACAAAATACAAGCTTTTATGTTCAAACTTATGTGCAGTTGACACACTTTAGATAATTTGGATAATGTCTGTAGAAGATTATCATAGGGCACCCAGGGGGGCCTGAAATAAAGGCTTCATATAGATGAATGCAGTAACAGTCTTTATTGAGACTTAAGCTGTTCTCAGTAAATCAGCTTTGATCACTTTTATTAAGTTCCTGTTGATCAGACCAAAGTCTAGGGAGATTTGCTGTATGGGGAGCTTTCCTCCCTATTTTCAGTCCTAGGTGTTGTAGGACACACTAAGTGGCATGAGAGTGTCTCAGCCACGTGAGTGGATCAAAATGGTGGCTTTGTTGTTTCAGTGCCTCCCTCCCACACTCAATATGTCTCTCCTCGGGTTGTGGGAATATCTGAGGGTTCTGGGGTGTTGTACCTTCTCCAAGAGAGGGGGTTCCAGGTGCCTCTTAGGCATGTTGGTTGTAGGGGTATGCCCTTCTCACCTACCTCCTGGGTTAGGGCTTGTTGGGGTGGGGTCCGCGCCTCCTTTTCTGTTGCCTGCACCCTTATGTCCTGGGGTATCACAGGTGTTGTTGTGGAGCAGCGGGGGTCGGATCCCTCTGGCACTACGCTGACGTGCAGCAGTCTGTACAGTGGGTTGGAGGCTAGGATACCCAATTCCTGGGTTCCTGCAGGTTTCCCCCTCTTATCCCCCCAATTGGGGTCTGTCCAGAGCTGCATAGAGCCTGTAGTTAGGGCTTTATGCCCAGCTTGCCTTGGAGCTCAGCTAGGGTGCGTCCGCTATGTTTGGATGCTAGCTCCACCCCCTTTGATGGTCCAGTTTGAACGGAAAGTTCTTATGTAACAGGATAGCTGTGCCGGCTTTTTTGGTTTTACGGTTGGTTATATAAAGATAATTTTAGTCTTTGTGCAAAAAGGAAGGAAAATGGGTCTGTGTTTTTTTGTTTAAAACTCCTAAAATTGAAGGTTACAAACATGTATTCTAAGTTAGCCATTTGGCGTTAGGGTGACTAAATGTATTTCCTGATAGAGCCATTACCTGATGGAAGCATTGAGAGAGGGCATGGGCCGAGGCAGGCCAAGGAACCCCGGAGCCGGGGCCGAAGAGGACTGTCTGTGTTGCGGTGGATCGACCTCAAAAGAAAGGGAAGGGAAAAGGAGGGTCAAAGTATGGATACTATAAGCAAAACCAGTTGCACTAGTATAACATTTCCTCCTAAATAAACGCTGAGCATTTAAGTGGAGGAATAATAATGAAATTCCTCCAAGAACCCCCAGTAGGAGGATTATACAAATTATGCAATAACATTGAAACATAGTATAGAGATAGTGGAAGTAAATTATCATTTGACATTTAAGGGGCTCCAGTGAGCATTTGAGGAATAACTGCAATAGCAAGGAATGTAAACATAGTTTCGAAGTAACTACAATCAATAGAAAATAAAAAGGATAAATACCAGTAACCTGTAATAAGGTTTAAAGCCTTACTGTATCTAGCCTCAGACATAGGTGAGTATATAATGGGGATACTTTAGCCACCAGTAGCAGAATAATCACTCTTCTCCAGCATAGTTGGGAGCTGCCTTCCATCGTATTTGATTTTTATGAAAAGAAGCAGAGCCTGGTTCTATTTACATTACATTAGCTGTTATAGGGAGGGAAATTGTCCCAAACACTCTGCATATCTCTTTTTGTCTTTTTGCTCTACAGATTACACTTTAAGAAGGTGTCCTGGGTTAAGTGCTGCTCTGAGTCTCACAATGAGCCACCAGGTGGCAATAGAGTTCTGGATGCTGTAATGCTAACAATGGGCCACATTCAGTTGAGCTTTTGGGCTATCCGGTAGCCTGTAAGTGAGGTCACAAGCTAATTTTCTATTCAATTGGCATTTTTTTGCGGGCTCTGATCGGCCTCTGAGTTACGGCCTTGAGAAAATGGCAATGGTTAAACCCATAACTTGCAGCCTCCAGAAGCCTTTGATCTTTCACTTTCGCAAGGCTAAAATCGCAAATCGCTATTCAATTGCTCAATTACCCCAAGCGCGCAAATGTTTTCACAACGTAAATGGCAAATGAAGAAGAAAATCCTACGAGTGCTAGAGAGGACCCACAAGGGGGTTAAACACCTATTCATAGCACTGCAAATGCAAATAACAAATCAATCCTGCACTGTAAAGAAAGGGGAAAGCGATGATAGACATTAGAATTAATTGCACAACAGTCTCAAGCTCACAAATCGGCAGGAAATTTAGTTTATTTTGATGTGTCATTTCTGGGTTAAATCGATCTTGGGAATCAATGAGTCAATACAAATCAGGCCGCCCACATGGACTAGAACAGTATTGGCATTCATTTTCATAATTCTTTATTATTTGGTTTTGCGAGTCTGATCGCATATCGGACCCCGAACCTAATTGATTGACATGTAACCTCCATGTTTTACTACCGTAATAATGACAGTCTCATTTTCTATTGGCTGATTCAAAATGGGCGGTTACAGGCTTGCTGAATTGATCATGTTCCCGCCCTGAACTGCTCCAAACCAGTGCATGGTTTACGGTTTCAGCTTTGGGACAGTAACTTGTGGCCTTGAGAAATTGAATAGCATCGCAATCAGAAACCAACTGGAGCCCGCAACTCACTTGCAGACATTCGGCTGTCTGCGATCGAGTTGCGGGTTTCAAATTGAATATGGCCCACTTGACAGCAATTCAAAAATCAGTACCAAGTACCAGTACCAGGACTTTGCATGATAAACCCAAATTCACAACAAAGTCCTGAGTCCACATAATTTGCAAGCCTAAAGGCCACTCCCTTGTTCCTTTACAAGGTGTTGGCATGTTCCCAGGAGAGAACTCCAGGTGTCAATATTTGGCGCCTCTGCCAGCAGCAATTTATGCTTACAGGAACCACCGCAGCCCCACAGAAGCAGCTAGGAGGAAGTCACAGGAGAAATCAGCTCCAGCTGTACAGCACCCAGACCTCACTCTGCAAATGCCAACTGCATATAATTCTGCAAATAATATTGGTATGTTTCAGTTCTACGCAGTGTCAGGAAACCTCCTGTCCAAATAATATTCCTGGAAGTCTTGGATAGAAACTGATTTTGAACAGAGTGACTCTCTTGGAGCTCAGGGAAAACACAGCTTTCTAACATGGCAATCGGCTCCATCGCCGCTAGTCACCTTTTAACAATTCTCAAACAATATTGTTTTCTTAATATGTTTACCAGAAAATGTTTGTATTATTGCAACAATGTACGCATTGGATATGTCAGGATGTATGACTGGATGTTGTATATTTTACAAGCTTAAAAAAAAAACAGTATCAAAAATGTTAGCAGTCTCTGTTAGTGCATGGAAGCTGCCATGATAGTCATACTTCCTGTTCAGGGCATAAGTGTCCGAATATAGAGCATGGCAAGCAAGGCTTGCAAGCTGCCATTACTGAGCCTCTGAGATGGAAGGGGTCCTCTGCTGAGATATTATCTGAATCCATCGTTGAATCAACAAATACCCCTCTCTCTACTGAGTGGGAGTGTTCTAATTGTTAGCATCTATTCCAGATGGATTCATTAGTGGATCCAGGTAAGATTGCCCCCACCCCCCTGACTTGCCTAGACTGTCCTGCTCTATAACTGCCCATTGTGCCATGAAAAGGAAGTATAGCTATCATGGCAGCTTCAATGCACCATAAGAGTCTGCTAAAATGAAGATTTTCTCTTAAAATGCTTTTTTGACCATGCCTTTGTTGTTGTTCAGTCCTTTAGTTGTGTCTGACACTCAGTGCCCATATGGACACAGAACACCAGGCACAGCTGTCTGTCTCTGATTGTGGTTTTCTTGGCAAAGATACTGGAGTGGGTTGCCAGATCCTTCTCCATTGGATCACAATTTATATAACATTTCTGCTATGACATGCCCATCTTGGGTGACCCTACATGGTATAGCTCACAGCTTCATTGAGGTACACAAGCCCCTTCACCATGACAAGGTAGTGATCCAGAAGAGGCGCCCATGCCTTACACAGCTGCTAATGTTGTTTTTTGCATAGTTCACAAACATCAGGTTTTTCATAACCTTACGTGATCCTCTAAAGGTCACCCGACACTCTAAAACAAAGTGGCTTTATTTTGAAGCTAACCTGGCATTAAACATTCTTTTCTTCCTATAAGAGATTTCAACTGTTTCTGTATTTCATAGAAATACTATACATGTACTATTTACATTTATATGCTCGTTTTTTACTGCCAAATATTAAACAAAATAGTACCTTTTTGGGTGTACCTACTGCAGCATATGCAGACACAGATTCTATAGGCCGGAATGTGCAGGGTAGTGTAGTGTGGGGAGGAAAGAGGGAACAGAGAGCCATTGTAAAGGTAACAGATAAGACTGAAATAGACACAACACCCCTTTCCCCGCACTGGCCCAGAAGACACCAACTTGCGTGATTCACTGCAACAACAGCTCTCCAGAAATGTAAATGGCCCCCTAACACACACACAACTTCCACCAATATATGGATGTAGGACTTTTTCCTGCTTAAGTATGCTGAGTCAGGCTTAAAGTTTTCAAACACATATTTTCATTGTGCTGTGGCCCTTAAAATAATTAATTGCAGTTGGTTGTTCTGATACGTGTACTTTATACAGTGATGTATTTACATTCAGTGCGGCCCTAGACCTTACAAGAGAAAGCACCCCTCACCCCCCTTGATAATTAGGGAAGAACTTACATATTTAATTGTTTTCTTCATTTGTATGTATATCCGCTCTCCTGCCATCACGTGACTTCCGCCATAGGTCCTCATAGGGCTACTTCCTCTCCCACGTTTGTTGTAGTGAAGAGGGAAGAGTGACTTGATTTCCCCATGACCTCATAGACCAATATGAACGTGTGCTGTGCGCATTACAAGATGCAATAAGTAGAGACACCGTTTAATGCTCACCCACAGAGTGAGGGAGGGGAGGAGGAAGAGTGGCCAACGTGGTAACCCCTAGAAGTGAGTAATGAAAAATGTAACAACATTAATAACTCATAATGACATAAAATTAGGCTTGTATGTCTCTCCTTATACTGAATACCACCTACAGTATCTCACAAAAGGGAGTACACCCCTCACATTTTTATAAATATTTTATTGTATCTTTTCATGGGACAACACTGAACACTGACTCTCTGCTACAATGTAAATTATTACCGTATTGGTCCGAATATAAGCCGCACCCGCATATAAGCCGCACCTGTAAAATGCAAGGGGAAAAAAAAGAAAAAAGATAGTACTCGCATATAAGCCGCACCCTTAAAATTGGAGAGAAAAAGACAAAAGTCAAGTAGATTTAGGGAATAAATAGTGATTTTATTTTAACATATACTGTACCATATACGGTATCCAGTATTTGGAAAACATTATAACTGTAACTCTTTAGGCAGGTTGTCAATATTATGGTAACATCAACAGAAAGTTCAGGAAACATGAAACATAAGGTAACAAGGAAACTTGTTACTATTCACAGTCATCACTGGTGTCACTACTGACTTCGTCACCAGTATTCGCTTCATCACTGTCACTGTCCTCATTCTCCTCCCATAGCAAGTTGTCCTCGCTACCATCCAATGCATTGGACACGCAGCATTTTTTGAACCCCCTGATGATGGAGTTAGATGAAATACTTGACCATGAATGTATAATCCATTGGCACAGGAGTGTCACTGACGGCTTCTCAATCTTGCCAGATGGTGTAGGAGCATGATCCCCTTCCCGAAGCCAATCTGAATACTGCTTGCGTAGGTTGTCTTTGAACGGCTTGTTGACAATGACATCAAGCACTTGTAGCTTTGAAGTCATGCCACCAGGTATAGCAACAAGGTCTGTCTTCTGTGCAGCAACTTTAGTCTTCACTTCAGGAGTGAGATGACGCTTAAAAGCATCCAAGACCAGCATGGCTCTCTTAGTGAGCAGTGCCCCAGATCTGCAGTTCCAAACTACAGACAACCAGTCAACCATCAGCTCAGTTGTCATCCAGACTTTTTCCTGGCAACGAATCACTAGGCCATCAGGAATGCTTTCTTTGGGCAAAGTTTTTCGCTTCAGAATAACATAGGGGGGTAACTTTCCTCCGTCAGCAGTGACAGCTAACATCACCGTTATTCTGAGTATCTCATTACCAGTTGTCCTTAAAATGACACTTTTTGCCCCTTTCTGGTTTACTGTTGTATTGCTTGGCATGTCAAAAAATATGGGCGTCTCGTCAGCATTGCCCATCTGGTCTAATGGGTATGAGTGACGCTGCCGCAATTGGATGACATACCGCTGGAAGCTAGTCAGTTTCTCCTCAAAATCTGCCGGCAGTTTCTGTGCCAATGAAGTGCTTCATCGAAGAGCGAGACCCTTTCTCCGCATAAAACGACGGCACCAACCAATACTTGCACGAAATTCACTCTTATTGATTCTTAAGGTCTTTGCAAGTTCTAAGGCTTTCAGCTGGATTACTTCACGAGAAATTGGCATCCCATCTTTTCTCATATCTTGAATGTAGGAATAAACCCCAGCTTCAAGTTCTGGATATTTGCCTTGTTTTGGTCCCCTGAAAGATTTTCTGGTGGAAACTGAATTTTTCAATTTCTCCTCTGAGGCAACCCAACGTCGCACATTGGATTCATCGAAGCCATATTTTTTCCAGCCTCTCTGTTGCTTGTTGTCTTTGCATAATTAACAACTGCAATTTTGAAACTTGCATCATAACTACGCCTCACTCCTAGGCTTGTTGATGCTTTTCTCTCCAAGTGATCAGCCATTGCAAGAAACAGGCTTTCTAACATGTACTGTAACTTCTTTTGCAGGTTACAGGCCTTCCAGGATGCTAGAATCACTAAAAACGGAGGATCTGAAAAAAAGAATTGTTGCTCTACATAAAGATGGCCTCGGCTATATGAAGATTGCCAAGACCCTGAAACTAAGCTGCAGCACGGTGGACAAGACCAGACAGCGGTTTCACAGGACAGGTCCCACTCAGAATAGGCCTTGCCATGGTTGACCAAAGAAATTGAGTGCACGTGCTCAGCGTCATATCCAGAGGTTGCCTTTGGGAAATAGACGTATGAGTGCTGTCAGCATTGCTGCAGAGGTTGAAGGGGTGGGGGGTCAGCCTGTCAGTGCTCAGACCCTGACACTGCATCATATTGGTCTGCATGGCTGTCGTCCCAAAGGAAGTCTCTTCAAAAGATGATGCACAAGAAAGCCTGAAGACAAGCAGACTAAGGACATGGATTAGTGGAACCATGTCCTGTGGTCCAATGAGACCAATATAAAATTATTTGGTTCAGATGGTGTCAAGCGTGTGTGGGGGCAACCAGGTGAGGAGTACAAAGACAAGTGTGTCTTGCCTGCAGTCAAGCATGGTGGTGGGAGTGTCATGGTCTGGACCTGCATGAGTGCTGCTGGCACTGGGGAGCTACAGTTCATTGAGGGAACCATGAATGCCAACATGTACTGTGACATACTGAAGCAGAACATGATCCCCATCCTTCGGAGACTGGGCCGCAGGGCAGTATTCCAACATGATAACGACCCCAAAAACACCTCCAATACGACCACTGCCGTACTAAAGAAGCTGAAGGTAAAGGTGATGGACTGGCCAAGCATCTCTCCAGACCTAAACCCTATTGAGCATCTGTGGGGCATCTTCAAATGGAAGGTGTGAGAGTGCAAGGTCCCTAACGTCCACTAGCTCTGTGATGTCATCATGGAGGAGTGGAAGAGGACTCCAGTGGCAACCTGTGAAGCTCTGTAGACCTCCATGCCCATGAGGGTTAAGGCAGTGCTGGAAAATAATGGTGGCCACACAAAATATTGACACTTTGGGCCCAATTTGGACATTTCCACTTAGGGGTGTACTCACTTTTGTTGCAAATGGTTTAGACATTAATAGCTGTGTGTTGAGTTATTTTGAGGGGACAACAAATTTACACTGTTATACAGACTGTACACTTACTACTTTACATTGAAGCAGAGTGTCATTTATTAAGTGTTCTCACATGAAAAGATATAATAAAATATTTACAAAAATGTGAGGGGTGTACTTTTGTGAGAAACTGTACATATTTAAAGAGCCAGGATTTATCTCCTAATATATGGTATGTAATTATATAAATCCCTTTCTGGATCGCTACCTTGTGGAGAAGGGGCTTGTGTACTTCAGTGAAGCTGTGAGCTATACCCTATATTTTCTGGAACTCCTTGCCTTGCTCCACCAGATTATCCTCCTGCCTCAAAACATTCAAATCCTCTCTAAAAACACATCTCTTTAAAGAAGCCTATCACCTTCCACCCTAACACACTCTCACCTCTCTCTCCCTCCTTTTCCTCACAATACCTTTAGGTTGTAAGTCTGTGAGTTTCAATCCCACAAGGTGCTTTGGGGAAAGCACTATAGGCACTATGGATTTGAGGCTCAAAGACAGGGCCCTCCTTAGTTTGCAATGTTTAATTTGTATATATCTTTGTCTTTGACTTATCTTATGTACAGCGCAACGGAATATGACGTTGCGTTATTAATAAATGATAATAATAATAATAATAATACCCTGCAGGGTCATCCAAGATGGGAAGAGAGGTCAGACACATCACAGTCAACTGGAGAAGGAACTGGCAACCCACTCCAGTATCTTTGCCAATTAAACCTTATGGATAAGCACAACCAGAGAACAATAGATGTGCCTGGCGTGCTGTGGTCTATAAGGTCTCAGAGAATCGGACGTGACTGAACGACTAAACAATAACAAACTATATAAACATTATATGTTATGTATAATAGCTACATTATCTTATTAATGCTATTATACTAAGAGGCTGCGGTTTCAGTCCTTATCCAGTAAAAACCCATTGTACAAAATACCCTTGTGAATATCATTGACAATAGTTATTTGTAATTATCCATGACATGTGTGTGTGTATATGTATGTATATATATATATATATATATATATATACACACACATACACGTACACAATCCAGTCACATTATTATTACCATCAGCTAATATCAAGCATGGACAGCAGCTAGACAGCATGGTATTGAGTCAATACTGAAATCGCGGTGGTCCCAAAGGTGCTTGATGGAGTTCTAGGACTTTGAACAGCAGTACGACTTACAAGGAATACCATAAGATGAATGGGTGATGCTATCAGTCAGCATACTCCGTGGGAAAGCTAGTGACGCATTTCAGGAGATCCATAAGAGCCAGTGAACCTATGTAGAAGTCTGTATGGTGCTACTGGAGTGCTGTCACACCAGACACATACATGCAAAAGTTTTGTGCCTTAAACAGGAGTGCCAAGGACACCTACTCTGGGATAGACATATGGTAGACAAATAAGGGACGGCACGCCGACCTTCTCGCTCAGCTGAATAGCGCACCGCCATCAGGGTGCCGAGAACTGCGCTCTGATGTCGCTCCAGCCTGCATCCCAGCCTGCTTAGCAAGGTAAGGGGTTGACAGTACACAACGCTCTATTTGTAAAATATACTAAAGTACACACTCCTATCCACATACAATACACACTACTCTATACATACAGTACAGTACACTCTACAAGTTACACATCCATGTTGGGTGACCAGAGTCCAGAGTGCCCAGGGACACCCGAAATACCCAGGGACACCCAAAATCACCAGGGACTGTGTGTGTAACTTGCAGTGTGTAGTGTATATGTAGAGCAGTGTGTACTGTATGTATAGAGTAGTGTGTATTGTACATATAGAGCATTGTGTACTGTCAGGCCTTTACCTTGCTAAGCAGGCTGTGATACAGGCTGGAGCGCCGAGTGTCATTAGAGCGCGGCCACCATAAGGGACCCTTGGGTGCGATCAGAGAGACCTGGGAAGGACATTATAGGCATCAACAGGTACTGGCCTCATATGTCCTGGCTTTTCAGGAGAGACTAGCCACTTTAACTGGGTTGGTGAGGGAACTCATGAAGAAGGTCCAGGCTAAAGCTAAGAAATACTAAGACATGGGGACCATGTATAGGAAAATGGAGGTAGGGTAGAAGGTGCTCATGTTAGCGCTCAATCCCCAGCATAAGCTCCAGGCTTGTTGACAGGGACCCTCACCCTCACACCTACATATTAATGATAGACCCCATAGGAAAAGTAGGAGAGTGGCCCATATATACAGTTTGCAAAAGTACCAGAGGTGGCCTCAAAAGCTATTGGCCATCTCCCTGACTGCCGGCAGTGACCCAGAGGAAAGGGCCCTACCTGACATATTAGCAGGGGAGAGATAATCAGAGCAAGGTAGTAGGGCAGTCTCCGAACTTAAGCCTGGCCCAGCAGTGACAACTGGTGGACACCCTCGCACCGTATCCGCCCCTATTCTCCACCCACCCCAGATGCACCCTCCCTAGCAGTGTATGAGGAGCTGATAGAGATTGCCCCCCCCCCCCTCCCCATTGAAGCAGCCCTCTTACTGGGTCCCAGAGTCAGTGAGAGCTAGCATTTCTGAGGAGCTGAAGGAGATATTGCAGTTAGGGGTAACTGAACATTCCAGTAGCCACTGGGCATCCCCTGTAGTATTGGAGACTTCCAGCCAGAGAAAAGTAGCCTTAATTACCCCTTTTGGGTTTTGCCATTCAGGATGAAGAATGCCGCTTCAACCTTTCTAATGTTGGTAGACACCAAGGGTATTACGAGGCCTACTTGGATGACATTGCCATCTTTAGTGATTCATGGGAGGATCACCTACAGCATGTTAGCAGTGTACTGGGAACCATACAGAGGGCTAGTTTGACTATTTTCCCAGATGCCAGTGGGCCTGGGGTCAGGTGCAGTACTGCGGGCACTGGGTGGGCAGCAGGCAGATTGGACCAGGAAGCAAGCAATGGCTTTACTGGGAACTATTACCCCAAGTTTATTCCCTGTTACAGTGCCATGGCCAAGCTGCTGACCGACCAGACCCGGAAGGGGATACCCCAGATGATAGATTGGACCCTGCATGTCAGGTTGCTTTTCGTGCCCTGAAAGAAGCTCTCACATGCTCTCCTGTTCTGGCTACTCCAGACTATAAGAAAGCCATTCATTGTGCAGACTGATGTCCCTACATTCGGGTTGTAAACAGTGCTGAGTCAGAAGGATGAGCAGAGAAGTAAGCACCCTATAGCCTACAGCAGTAGGAATCTGCTACAGAGGGAGGTAGCCTATGCAGCAGTGGAAAACTACTTGGCAGTGGTTTAGGCCCCGAAGAAACTTCAGTACTACCAATAATAAATCTCTTGTTTGCTTGTCCAGAGTGGCGGGATATAATGGACGAATGATGAGGAGCTTGGCCTTACAGACTTTACATTTTTCTATTTAACACTGAAAGGGCAAGCTACATAAAAATGCAGATGACATCTTAAGGCAGGAGGAAAGGTAAAGGAAGTGTGTGTAGCTAGGGACAAATCTGTCAGGATCACTCCCTAGGCAGGTGATGGGAGAAGTTATGTTCAGGGAGACCCTAAAACTGTGTATGGGACTGTTGGACTGACAGGGGCCTGGACCATCACAAATGGATCACAATTTCTTATTTTCTCTGGCAGGTGTCCTTGGAGCTGGAGTATCGGGACTCTGGAAGCCATGTTGGTCATTGGGGGTTGTGGGTGGCATGTCGTCTATGCTGTTCACTGTGGGCCAGGTTAAAATGTGTTAAGCTGTTTTTATGTTCATTTATTATTGATGGATGAAGGAAACCCAGACGTGTGGTCTTCAAATGCACCATTCTTCTCAGGGAATATTAATAAAGTGTTATACTGGTGTTCCCTGGGTGTAGGGCACAGGGGTGCACAAGTGAGGGTCCACACTACCTGGAAAATGAGCAGATAGTGAGGTCAGGGGGTAAATGAATATTCAGCTAGCACAAGGGTAATATCCCTGGGGGGGGGGGGGGGGGGGTTGCTATTATTGGGCCAAGTCCACAAGGAGATAATCATTTTAAGGTTAGTGCAAGTAGCAGGCAACCTAATGATTGGGGGGGGGGGGGGGGGGTTTGAACCTGATAAACCACAGCTCAGGGAGGAGGTCACATGGCATTCCTTTCATCTGTGAGTGCTATGACAACCAGTGACAAGTACCTAAAATGACAGCACAGATGTGTAGTCACCCTCAGACTAAGAGCCCGATTCAATTGCAAGCCTGCATCTCTCGGGATACAGGGTGTATGTCTGCGGGCTCCTGTTCATCTCCAATTCCGGTGCTATTAAAATGAACAAGCCCGCAAGTTCCGGGCCGAATGCCGAAGCCGTAAACCATGCACTCATGAGTAGTTCAGGATAGGAACGTGATCAATTAAGCTAGGCTGTAACCATCCATTTAGAAACAGCCAATAGAAAATGAGACCACCATCAGTAGTAAAATATGGAGGTTACATGTCAATCAGTTAGGTTCGGGGGTCCGATATGCAATCAGACTCATAAACCCTCAAGATACAAAAAAATAAAAATGAATGCCAATACTGTTCTAGTCCATATGGGTGGCCTGATATGTATTAACTCATAGATTCCCGAGATTGATATAACCCCAAAATGGGCGATTTTCCAGATTGGAACGGTTATGCAATTAATTATATTGTCTTTTGTCGCTTTCCCCGTCATTTACAGTGCTGTATTGGTTTTGTATATGCATTTACAGTGCTGCGAACAGGTGTTAAACCTCCTTGCGGGTCCTCTCTAGCACTTGGAGGATTTTCTCCTACATTTCCCATTTACCGGTGTGAAAACATTTGCGAGCTTGGGGTATCGTAGCAATTGAATAGCTATTTGCAATCGTAACTTTTGCTGACTGGAAACATCAAAGGCATCGGGAGGCTGTAAGTTCCGGGTTTAACAACCGCAAGGTTTTCAAGGCCGTAATCCGTAAACTGTTTGGAGCATGCAAAAAGACGCCAATTGAATAGCAAATTAACTTATGGCCTCTAGTAACTTACGATTGCTTAATTGAATCGGGCTAACAGTGTCTCCTCTCCAGGTCTGATCATGTGGCTGGGGAGGCTGAATATGATTCGGTACTGTGGTGCATAAATGTGTGTGTGTACATCAATAAAGAGTTGTTCAAATTAAACTATCACAATCATTGTGTATAGTTAATTCTGGGAGGATAATAATTCTACACAAGGAAATGATGGCAATGTGGCCTGCCTGATACTTTGCTCCTAATCACAGAGTATACTGCTGAATTGTTTCTTGCACTCACTGGATATCGATGGAGGTGGGATGCTGTGTGGGTTCATTTCCACTACCTACTAGGTGAGATTGATCTAGGATCTCTGTGAGTACAACAGAAGCAGTAGGATTGTGACAGTACCTATGTGGTCAATGTGTGAGTTCTGAGAAGAGGGATCAGAATGATGCTGTTACTGCTAGGAGAGAGGGACACACAGGTGAATGGGTAAAAATCTCGTTATCACTAATGATGATCATGTAATGTGTGGAGAAACCTCTAGGAATACATAAGACTCAACAAAACAGGGATACACCCTCTGAGAAACAGAAATACACAGACTCCTTTTAAAATTATATTTGGCAAAAAACAGCAAGTTCATAAATATTTCCGTTTGCAAAATGCATCAGACCCCCATGCATAGGCACAAAATACAGCCAGGGAGTGCAAAGAGGGTGATGGGGTGAGTCAGGGGGTCAGTGACAGAGGATGAGATGTAGTAAAGGCTGTAGTAAGAGAAGCGGACAATGGTAAGGAGAAGGGTGGGAGTGAGAAAGAGGAGAAGATTGAGAGAAGGGAGGGATGAGAGAGGGAGACCATGGCAAAGAGAAGGGTGGGGTGACAGAGGGGTGAAGAATGAGAAATGTGTGGCATGGAAAGGAGTCATTAACTGAGAGATGGAGAATTAGAGAAGGAAATGTGTGGAGAATGAAGATGGCAGTGGCAAAGAAAAAAGAGGGGCGAGAGTAAGGTGGTGAACCTGTGTGACAGAGTGAAGGATAATTACAGAATCACATTAAGTTGGTATTACATCCGCCCCAAGATTCTCTGTATCTGACCCCACAGTCCGCGTTTCCCATCCCTCACATAATGACCATAGTATCCGGGTGTTGGCTGGCACAGCCTGTTAGCAGCAAATATCAGAACAAATCAAACCCAGCACAGGCTGTTGGCCAGAGGCAGAAGGAGTCTTCATATCAATATATTATGACCAAGAGCAGAACAGTCCACATAATCCAAAGGGCACGCTGACCAGGAGATGGATACTATCCAGAACCTGACCAAAACTCTCCAGCGGGCACACAGACCAGGACAGGGACTGACCCACACTGACCAGACAGCACACTGCCCTGGAAACAGGGAATGATCCACCCACTGCTCAAACACTGTGCAGAGGACACTGAAACACACACACACACTGTCTCGCTCAGTCCAGCATTACTGCCCTTATCAAGGGATGACCTGAACTCTAATCAACTCACATACCACCCAAACAGGACACTCACTCACATACTGGCCCTAGAGGACATTCACTCACATACTAAACAGACAACAGCAACATGGCACCAAGGGAGCACTTTCACATACTGACCAGACAATGGCCACATCCCACCACAGCCATGGTGCCCAGACAGAGCTATCAACTGTAAACACATCTTCATATTCTCTCAGTGCCCATGTCCTGCCCACTCTCCTATGCACATCCCACTTTCCTCAGTGTCTAATATCCACTGGGCTCTCTGGAGCGTTCTCTGCCTCCTCCCCTGAGGGGTCTGCACGCATTTCAAGAGCTCCATATGAGGCATGAGTTGGTGATGGTAGTGGGGAAAGCTCCTGCTCCTGTAGAACGGAAGCAACAAACACCTGGGGGGACAAAAGGCAGAGGGTGTTTTAAAGTAATATGGACGACTGGGATAACTGAGAAGTGTGTGCATATATAGTCAAAATGTTCATTGGTACAGCTGGCAGTACCATCCTGTGCAGTGGCTGCCTTATCTTCCTTTGTGATTCAAGCAAGTGACATTCTGAGTATAAATTACTCCAGCAGTGCTCCGGTGCCCCATGGTGAATGTCATTTTATATAGACTGAGGGTTCTCAGATATCGGACTTTTGGGAATCCAGCTTAAAAAAATGTATCCTGGCACAGTAGAGATCCTCTCACTCACAACCCGGCACTCCCTGGGTTTCATACAAATATCCTCTCTTATATGCACCTCTTGTCACAATAATTTGTATTTATGAACTGTCAGCGCCCCATAGTGGCAAGGGGGGTGTAGTGTGGAACTGTGTGTCTTAATAAGGTTACAAAATATCGGCCAAGACTGGAACTGATCAAGAAGGTATTTCAGAAGTGAGTCCAATACAGGTACATGGGGTACAGACATAATATCTGCGTATAAGTCTCGGTCGTCAAAAGTCATAAATAATCCAGTGATGTGACTACTAATTACTGCTCCACTACGGTTTATTGTTTTTAGAGTTCCCCAGTTACTGCAGAAATGAAAACCGTGATAGAAATAGAATTGGTTATTTATTAAAAAAAAATGAGTGGAAGAGTTAAGTATTGAGCTTGAAAGTTGGGAATTTTAAGCATAAATTGCACAAAGGTTAACTCACATAATTAGTTATCTATTACAGTGGGAGTGATCTACCACGTGGACATACTGGCAGATCAGAAGAATGATGTGCTTGTATTGTAAAACTTTATCGTTATTTAAGTCTACAAGCTAGGAACGTCCATCTTGCTTACCATTCACCAACATAAGAGGTAATTAACCACATGAGATAAGCCCATTCAGTGAATGGAATCACCTTTTCATTTAATTTATGCTTAACATACCAACATTTTAAGCTTCATTATCAAACACTTCTGCTTATTTTTTTATAACATCAATTATATTTATTTCTAAGTTTACTTTTCATGTAACTAGGACTGTTGCGGTCACTAAACACATTAGAAAGGTTTCCCAATTGACTGCTGTGTGCATAGAAAGGGAATGTACACAGTGGGTAAGCCTCTCCCTTTAAGTGCTGAGAATGTACGTGTTTCATATTGAATAGCATATAAAAAAGGATGCCCAGCCAGATCTCTCAATGGCTCTTGGTCCATTTATGACTCCTGTTATAGACGGATGGCTTCATCCCACTTTTACCGATTTTCATGATTCTTTCATATTATTTGCCCCTCTTATTAGCTATTTTTAAAATCTGCATAATATTTAGAGCACTGTAAAAATAGGGAGGGAGGAGTCAACCAAAGGGAGATATCTGGCTGGAGAGTAGAAAAGAGTTGCACAGGAAGAGTGATGGTGTGTGGCCACAGTGGAGGAGCTACGCTGAGATTGGGAGGGCACTTCTGACCTCTGATTTATCTTTAGGAACTATTGGCTGCCGTAGACCGGACTGTAGGGATAGTGGAAGGGTCTACACTAGGGTTATAATAGCAATGGGAGGGCTTTGCTAAAAGGGGAGGGTCTTCCTCTGTTACTCACATTGGATTGAATAGTGGAGGAGATGCTGCTTCTCTCTGTGTCCTGGATGATCCCCTCTCCTTGCTCAGACATCTATGTGGAGAGAAGGCAGTCCGTGAATGATCCTAATAAGTGATTGAGGTTCTGGTCCAGTGTGACAAAGTCTAGAATTGCAACAGAGGTCAGCAAGGTTCTACTCCTATAGATCAGTAGTTCTCAAACCTCTCAGGATCCACCAGACAGGAAATGATTTAGGTGAAACAGTGTGTGAATACATAGGTGAAGCCATTTGAGGTTCCACTGCCTGTTGAATACTAGTTGCCTCACCTTTGTTCACACAGTGTTTCACCTAAATCACCGCCTGTCTGGTGGGTCTTGAGGAGAGGTTTTGGAAACACTGCTATAGATTAACAGGCTGGGAAAGCTCTGGTCCAGAGAATCATAGAGAATAGGATGACATGGTCCAGGGGAGCCTGCAACAGTGTCTGGTACTGGGAACGTCAGGTAGAGTACAAAATGAGTACGGATGAGTTAAGGGGCCAGGTCCTAGTGCTTCTCACCTGGTAACTGGATGGTCTTTTTGGCTGCAGCTTCTTCAAACACAACCCAAAGATGGAAAAGAACAAACAAGCGAGGAGTGAGGCGAAAGTGAAGAGAGTAACCGGATGTGTGGAACCTGAGGGATCGAGAGAAGATTGAGTGAGGAGAGAAAGAAAAAGAGATGTGGAGGAAAGGAAGGGGATCCAATGTTTCATGTTACTTACCCAGGCGCAGCACAGAGAAAAAGAGCAGCCAAAAGATGCAGAGTGCTGGAGCTACAAGGAGCTGTCTGACAGCCGCAAGGTGCAGTTTAGGACTCAGCTTGGTCGGGATGTAGGCATAATAAATATTGTACCGGTCAGTCATGTGCTTCAGGAGAAGGTAAATAAGACCTGGGACACAGATAAAAAAAGTGAGACAACCAGAGGTGAGTGACACACAGAGAATGTGAGAGACTGACACAGTAAGTAACGGGGCAGCAATTGAGAGGGACAGTGAAAGTGAGAGAGGAAGGCAAAGGAGAGTGGAAGGAGAGAGGAAGGAGAGTAACACAAACAGGATATATATATATATATATATATATATATATATATATATATATATATATAGATATAGATAGAGAGAGAGAGAGAGAGAGAGAGAGAGAGAGAGAGAGAGAGAGAGAGTAAGAATAATGGCACAGAGATGAGTGTGAGAGAGATAAGAGCGACATACAGAACGGATAGTGACACAAAGAAGGTACGTCAGTATCCCTCTTGCTCACCGAAGGGGACGATGATTGGGCAGGTGATGCTGTAGGTAATGACCACGGATACAATACATGTGGTCCAGGCGTACTCCAAACCAAACTGGAACTCATAGGCCTGACTCTACAAGTAAAAACACACAATTAATCTCTGCTATGTACGTGATTCCCCCCACCCCCGGTGATGGTCAGGAGCCTTTGATACCCTTTTGATGTGGAGGCGGTCGGGTTCTGTCCTGGCGAGGCACAAACGAGCTGCATACACTGTGAGACCTGGGATCCGAAGAAGCTCCATGGCAGTGCCAATCAGCCCAGCAGTGATGACATAATTCACAAAGAATGCCCCATTGTTGGGGAGAAAAACACACCTGAGATGGAAGGAAGAACACGGTCATAGCACGAATGTAGAGATGATTGTACCTCAATAATGAAAGACTGTTGTCAATAATTCTTAGTTTAAATATCATAAGAGTACACCAAACCTCAAAATGCCAGAACAAATAATGTAAATCCAATTAAGTGTTAGAAATACTGATTGTCTAAAGAACACCAAAAAAACTGGAATTCACAGTAATGTGCAATAATCCTATTCTGAGTAAATAGACTCAGACCAAAATTTTAAACTTAACCTTTTATTTAGACCCCATAATAAAACATAAATGAAAAATAGAAACACAAGATGATAAATAGAATATAAGAAAAAAAATTAGACCAATATGCTTGCATATCTCTTGAGTGGGATATATTACAGTAGTGAAAGAACGTATATCATCACTTGAATATAAATGTATATAATAGACTTGTATCTCAGTGAGGGAAACTATAAAGGTTATCAGATACTCTTGATCTTTAATACACAGTACTCCTCTATAGTAACACCATATCCATTATCTGAGTTTCAATCCTGGAATCCCATAAAATCACAGTGAAACTGTGGTAGTGGGGACTCAACTAACTACACTGCATGATATTCTGCTGAACCAAGGCCATAAAGATACCGATCCTCTCTCGGAGATTCCCTTCCAGATTATTCTTTCTTATTATATTCATGCCAGGAATATAATTGCTTCTTTATATATAATTACGGGCATATGTGCACAATCACTTATTATATATTTTTTGTATATATTGTATCTTATGTTCTTAGTACACTTTTACACTCTCAATCCATGTCACATTCACGGTTTTGTTTATCCAGAAAAGATACAAAGTATGTAAAGTGAAAGACACATAAAAAGGAGAGTATTTGGTGATTGCTAATAAATTGAGTTTATATATTTTATTACATGGTATATAAGAGAGAAATGTACGAATTTAGTGTAATTAAAAATGTACTAAGTGCATACTCTATTTCTCATACAGTATGTTTCATAGCATTATAAACAAATCTAAAATAAGCATTTGTGTAAGAGGAATAGAATAAAGGAGATTTGAACACAAATAATGAACTAGAATATTCCCACAACCATATACAGAAAATATAAGTGATGGTGCAATTATATAGAAAGAAGCAATTACATTCCTGGCATGAATATAAAAAGAAAGAGAATCATCTTGAAGGGAACCTAAGAGAGAGAGTGGATATGTGGCTTTATGGCCTCATTCAGAATATCAGTGTAATTAGTAGATTTGAGTCCCCACTCCCACTGTTACTCTTACTACTGTAATATATCCCACTCCAGAGACAGCAAATTGGTCTTATAATATATTTTTTATATTTTATTCCCCAAATTTTGTTTACATTTTTTAATTTAAGTTTTATTATGGGGTCTTAATAAAGGTTAAGTCTTAAATTTAGTATGAGTCTGTTTATTCAGAATAGGATTATTGCACATTAGTGCGATTCCAGTTTTTTGGTGTTCTTTAAACAAAACCTAATTTTTATTTCTCTATTCTAAAAAGTGAAAAAAATTATAAATAATGGACAATATGTTGCTAGAACATTCAAAAAATAAAAACAAAATGTAATTTACCACCTACTTTATACAATTATATTGATCATCTTCATTGTTAACTTATAAAGAATCAACTATCTGACAAGAATCATATACTCACAGATAGGAGGAGGTACTAGACAACAATAGATATGGCCATTATCAATATTATTTTTTAATTTAAAGAGCAAAATAAAAATGATAAAATGACAGTGTTTCTATGCTGTAACAGAAGAGACCGAGATAAATTAGTGTGTTGTAAGCACAGATTACTCATTATGGAAGGGGGGGGGGGGGGGCAGAGGTCAAGCAGTTGGAGTGCTGGTTGTGGGCACTTCTAGATACTTACTGGAATTTTATGTTGGCTTCATCCAAAAAATGAATGTCAAACAACCACCGAAAGAAGAGATCCAGACTAAAAAACAGAGAACATAAGCGGGTGAGTAGAGGCAATGAAGGAAGATGAGGCAAATATGGTGGACAAGAGGTAAGAGGCGGTGAGAGTGAAGGAGAGAGGGAGCACATGATGAAGGTGAGGGAGAAAGGGAGCAGATGATGAAGGTGGGGGAGAAAGGGAGCAGATGATGAAGGTGGGGGAGAAAGGGAGCAGATGATGAAGGTGGGGGAGAAAGGGAGCAGATGATGAAGGTGGGGGAGAAAGGGAGCAGATGATGAAGGTGGGGGAGAAAGGGAGCAGATGATGAAGGTGGGGGAGAAAGGGAGCAGATGATGAAGGTGAGGGAGAAGGTGATAAAGGTAAGGGAGAATGGAGGAGATGAGTGTGGGTGAGACAGGTCAATGCAAATGACAGACAGTGTGGAGGCAAGAAGTTGGTGAAGATTGGGATGTCTGGGGGGGCAGTAAAAAGACAGTACCTGGTCAAACCCAACGAAGGTAGAATGATGACCATAAATATCAGGAAAAAATAGCATTTGTGCATTGTGAGCTGATTTTCATGGGATCTGAAAATAGAGATTATTATCAGAAGTAGGGAGAGAAAGGGAAGATGAGAAATGGAGGTAGAAATAGAAGATAAAAAGTGAGAGAGAAAGAGAGTTAAAAAGAAAAAATAGAGAAAAACAGAAAAATAAAGGAGGAAAAATGGACAAAAGAAAGGGAAAACAGGAAAAGAAACAAAAAAAAAAGGGAAGAATGGAAGAAGGAAAAAAATCAACAGAAAAAAAAGGGGACAAATGGAAGATATATTGAAATAATGAAAAAAGAATGAAAAAAATAAGTATGTAAAGGAAGAAAGAACAAACAATGAAGTACGGTGAGAGAGTGAAATAAAGAATGAGCAAACAATAGAATGAAGGAAAGAAGATCATATAAAAGAAAAACAAAACAAAAATGAACAACTAAACTAAAAACAACAAATAAAATGAACAAATAATAAGCAAACAAAACCAAACAAAAAAGGAAAAACAAACAAAAAAAATTAACAAAAACAAATTAACACAAATGAATAAACAAACAAAAATGACAGTGAGAGTACAGGAGGACACAGAATTATGAAGAGTTGGATGAGAGGGCAAGAGAAGAGGGAGGAGCACTCAAAGGATGAGGCACCCATAATCGTGCAAGTTGTGCGTCTGTTACCTGGTCCAGTGACACTCCAGGAAAGCAGAATAATACACTATAAACGGGAGGCAAACTGAGAACATCCAGAGTAGGAATGTGGGGAGGAACTGAGTTATAACCGGATTCTGTGGAGTAGGAACAAAAATAACATCTGAGAGTGTAAGCAGTTCAGAGAGATCCTCAGAGAAAGTGAAGCTCTGAGGGTTCAGCAAAGAGCCACAAATACTGTGTCAATAAGGAGGAAGATCGAGGAAAAAGGGGGGAGAACGACTGAACATGATGGGTAGGATTAGAATTGCGGAAAGAAAGTTAGTGCAAAGTAAACCAAAAGAAGACACCATTATTAGAATACACAGCCCAAGGACCAAAAAGGTATCTGACAAACCTATCAATCTCATATATAGAATGAAATGCAAGATCCCTATAGGAGCTAAATCACAGTCCCCTCTATGTGCAATAATCATTGTACCAATTTCTTTCATACTATATTAAAATTATTATTTCTGATCAACAGCTAAAATATCTAATTATTTATACTGCACTCTATATTGACATACAGAATAATACAAATACAATTTCTGTGCAATACAAAAAAAAAAAAAGTGAAATAAAGATGTCTTTATACATTCCAGCACAGAGCTTTACAGTGTAAAATGTTTTATTTCAAGAACAAAAAACAAAGCTATAGGAACATTACAATGTGACACAGGCCATCTGATAATTAGTGACCAGGAAAAGGCAGATGAGCTAAATAGGTTCTTTTCGTCGGTATACACAAGGGAGGTACCAGTACCATCACTAAATAATTGGTTAACGCAGGAAGAAATCCAAAAGAGGTTGGAGAAAATAAATGTTAATAAAGCCCCGGGTCCTGATAGAATACATCCAAGGGTACTGAGGGAGCTGGGTTCTGTAATAGCCAAACCATTATATCTAATCTTTTAAGACTCACTCACTACAGGGTCTCTACCAAATGACTGGAGAAAAGCAGAGGTGATACCTATATTTAAGAAAGGAGCAAAAGCAAATCCAGGGAATTATAGACCAGTGAGCTTCACATCTGTAGTTGGGAAGCTTTTAGAAGGGTTAATAAGGGACAGAATACAAGAATATGTCTATTTGAACAAGATCATAGGTAGCAGTCAACACGGATTTATGAAGGATAGGTCATGTCAGACCAATCTAATTAGTTTCTATGAGGAGGTTAGTAGGAACTTGGATCAGGGCAACTCAGTGGATGTAGTCTTTTTGGATTTTGCAAAGGCTTTTGATACAGTGCCTCATGGGAGACTTTTGAGCAAACTAAGGGATTCAGGAATTGCAGTAAATATCTGCTCATGGAACGAGAGCTGGCTAAAAGGGAAGCAAAGGGTTGTTGTAAATGGAACATACTCCGATTGGACTAATGTGTTAAGTGGGGTTCCTCAAGGTTCAGTATTAGGTCCTCTCCTTTTTAAAACATATTTATTAATGACATAGAAGTAGGACTCAAAAGTAGTGTCTCCATTTTTGCTGATGACACTAAGTTGTGCAAGGTAATTAAATCAGATAATGATGTACTTTCCCTACAAAGGGATTTGCATAAATTAGAGAAATGGGCGGCTAAATGGCAGATGAGATTTAATACAAATAAATGTAAGGTTATGCATTTGGGAAGGAAAAATAGTCGTGCAATTTATAATCTTAATGGAGCGAATCTAGGGGTATCAGATATTGAAAGGGATTTGGGAGTACTAGTGGACAACCGCTTAGGTAGCAGTGCTCAATGCCAAGCAGCAGCTGCAAAGGCAAGTCAAATATTAGCATGTATTAAGAACGGTAAAGGAAAGCAAATATAATTCTACCACTATACAAATCCCTAGTACGCCCTCATTTGGAATATGGAGGACAATTTTTTGGGCACCACTTCATAAAAAGGGCATTTTAGAGCTGGAAAAAGTACAGAGAAGGGCAACAAAACTAATAAGGGGAATGAAGGGGCTAAGTTATGAAGAAAGACTAACCAAATTAAACTTATTTTCGCTAGAAAAAGGGCGTCTACGAGGGGATATGATTACCTAATTTAAATACATCCAGGGTCAATATAAGGCTTTGTCAAGTAAACTTTTTTGTAGCAAGAGATTTTCAACTGACAAGAGGACATCCCTTGAGGTTAGAGGAAAAAAAGATTTCACCTTAAACAAAGAAAAGGGTTCTTCACAGTTAGGGTGGTTAAACTGTGGAATTCTCTACCAAAGAAGGTGGTGACAGCGGATTCGATAGATAACTTCAAAAAGGGGTTAGATATATTTTTGAATAAAGAAGGCATTTAAGGTTATCCTAGATAACTAGCAAAGGAATATTGACCCAGGGAGAAATTTGATCGCCAGTTTCTGGGGTCAGGAAGGAACTTATAAGACAACTGGCAAAGTTTCAATGTTTTTTTTTTTTCTGTTTGCCTTCCTCTGGATCAATTAACAATTAATAACAAATAGTCCACATATTAAAAACATCAATAGAGATCTAAAAAGGTTAAACTTGATGGACTAACTCTTTATTCATCCTACAATACTATACTATTAATAATTAATTAACAACTACTTAATTAATATCTAATCCTGTTATTGCAGATCAGAGGAGATCTTAAAAGATTGAACTTGATGGACTGAAAGTCTTTTTTCAACCTCAATTACTATGGGCCTCATTCAATTGCTATATGGCCAATTGAATAGGGCTCTAAATAAGCACATAGCATATTTTTTAAATACTTTTTTAGTTAGTGAAAACCTTGCTTTTGGATAGATGTTTACTAACTAAAAACTTCTTTAAAAAAAAAAATGTTATGTGCTTATTTTGACCCCTATTCAATTGGCCAAATTGCAATTGAATGAGGGCCTATGTAACTATGTAACATGAAATTCAAGCAATAGGATTTGCTCATTTGTACTTTTAACTGCATCTCAGTGCACTCTATATTGTGTCCTGTGTGTTTTAGGGGACTTGTCTTCCATGCCATCAGGGGGGCCCAGCAATTTCTCACTATATTGCTAGGGACCTCCAAGAAACCTCAAACACTCTCTTCAGTAGGTAAGGTCTCTCACCGCTGCATCTTCCATTTTTCTTCTTCAGTGAAAACAGCTTGAAACAGGCTCTATGATTTGCTACCGACACGTTTCGTCCTTAAATCAGACTTCCGTGCCGGGCTGAAGAATAAGCAGATGCTATATAACCCCCCTATAACCCCTAATATATTTTATTAATGTACAGGTTCTTTATTTTGTAAATAGATTTAGACAAAAAAAATGCCTATAAGGATCTTGCATAATAAAGAAAGTGAGTAATGCAGATGCAAATCTATTTGAGGGGAAAAAAAAATCAGAATGGGATTCTTCCCGTAATTTCACCAGACAGCAACTAAATTCCTGACCTCTACATGGACCAATTGTAAAAAAGAAAGACCTCGCTCGCCGTTCTGGAAATGCAGATTATATAAATGGAAAAGTATGAACATAATAGTAGATAGAATATTGAAAACAATAAACATAAATAATCAAATAATTTATTTCAGACTGAAGATCAGCATTAATGTGCCTTTTAGCACCTCTATTTAATGTCCCTTCACAGCTGTCTACCAAGATCTTAAAAACGAACACTGTGGACACATTTTGTTATACTGTTTTTGAATAACTAAACATCACAATGGGAAAAATGGAGGGGGGGGGGGACAAAAACTTAAAGGCATATTTAAGTTTCCTGGATTATGAATGCATCTGACAGAGGAGAATCAGTAGTGTATGAAAACATGTTTTTGCATGAAAAAAAATACCAAAATAAACATTAGCAAACCCGCCTGATGTTTGCTAAATAATTTGCAAGCATTTGCTTTTCAAAGAGAGAGTTAATACCTGTTGAAATTAGCATAAAATGCATTATTCATTTTGGGGAATCACAAGCAGCTATACATTTTAATACTTTGTAGCAATCTGTAATAGCAGCTTGTGCAGGAAAGTATCATGGGATGTGTAATCCTCTGCAGAAAGAAGCAGGGAGAGCCAGACACTACTGTATGTCTGCATTGAGCTGTTGTTGGCTTGAAGGTTAGTAAAGAGTTAAAACCTGTACCCATATGCAGTGTTTCTATTGGTAGGTACACTGTTCTTATGCAAGCAGCGCTGGGGTGTGGAAAACAAGTTTTATTTTTAAATAAAATAAATGTGTATGTGTATAGAATGACTCAATGTAATGTGTGTGTCTGATAGAAGCAGCAGGTGTAAGATTAGAAAAAGTTAAAATCAGGGAAACTTAGATATGCCTTTAAGTCATATTTTGCATTTTTTATATACACAATTATTATTTACGGCCTGGTGCCATTTTGCTTTCTTTAATGCTTTTGCCTGTTACTTTCTCAGGGTGTGTCCTTGTAAACTAATGAACTTCAATTTAGTGCTGCTGAGAGCACTGCTGAACCCAAAATGGTAGATCCCACAGTAGCAGAATTGTATTTAAAAGAGGTTGTATTCATTTATATTCTAATAACATGCTATATATATTTATATATATATAACCAAAAGGAAACCAGATGGCTGTGCTGTTTTGGGAGCGTGCACAGGTGGTGGGTGTGTAGGCCAGAGGTTATTTTGCACCCCAACACCTCCTGCCTCCCCACATAAAGACTGTTAGGAGTTGCAGCATATCAGGATAAGAAGCAAGCTGAAAACAAGAAAGAGTGAGTACAAATATAAAATAGTTTCCCTATGGGATAGCATACATATAATTTTTCTTCATTTATGTACTGCTCAATGATATATACACTATATATATATATATATATATATATATATATATATATATATATATATATATATATATACATATATATACATATATATACATATATATACACACACACACACACACATACATACAAACATATACACACACACACACATACACTCACTCACTCAAGGAAAAGGTGTCAAACAAAATAACAAGAACTTTTGTCTGTCACTTGGACACTTATGTAAATTTGCAGACGCCAACAAAATAAGACACAAATGTGTACACAACAACCTTCTAGGACCTGATTGTCAGAATCCTGGTAGGATCAGATGTACTGGCTGAATGGGAGGCACATTATGACATAGTGGTGCGGAGAATGCCAAGCATACTATTAAGGTCTTGTCTATGATTGGTGGCCTCTAGCAAGGTCTTGTCTATGATGGGTAGCCTCCAGCGAGTCCTTGCATTTTTAATGTTATGCAAGGAGTAGTCACTTGCTTGGGTAGTAAGATGCTTTGGAATAGATGTCATTAGAAGCACCTCTTACCCCACAATATTTCTAATATGTCACTGGGAACTAGGTGCTTGTTATTTGGTTTTGTGGGGGGCATTTAACTCTTACCTGCAGGTTCTCAACGGGGTGGGTAACATTGAACCTGTCCATGGTGCTGACAATAACAGCTGGCGTGGTTAAGAAGAACAGCAACACAAACAAGGCAAGATTGAGAGCCACAAAACGAACCCACCAGACCGGACCTGACGAGGCTAGGTTCTCCCTGTTACGGAGACACCAGTACAGAGATCAGTATGGAGTATCCCATCAGAGATTAATACCAAATATTGCATGTCCGCCCAATAATTTTAATTCCCATTAGGTATCACCTTGGCACTTACCAAATGATGTCATTGGGTGCGGGGGCATAGCGCACTCCCCAGTGATGGGATCGGAGTAGTGGGGTGACAGAGGACTGCTGGGGGTTTCTCTGGCAGATTGGGCGGCTGTAATCCTGAATAATCCTGTGGAGGAGTGCGAGACAGTAGCTCTACTTTAATTTACATTTTAACGAAATACAAAATAATTGAATACAAATCTCTCTTCCCTCTAATTAATGGGACTGGTTGAATCAAAGTTGAAGTTTTTCACATAGCTTCATCATTACTTTTTTTACACAAGTTTTTTAGGATACTTTTTCATCTGGCAGTCCAATTTGCAACTTAGATTTACTTTCAGTAGGTCCACACCCAGCCTGCAGACTGACACTGGCTTAATAGATTGGCCCTACCTGCCAAAACAGCCCTAAGCAATACATGATACAGCCAGTTGGACGCATGATATTGTACTACTAAGTCTGCCATTGGCCAAATCAGCTGTCTGGCTGTGGCCGGTACAACTGCTTCGTGTTATGCTGAACATACTTGTTAGGAAAGTTCATGGCATCGAGGTAAAAGAACAAAGTGATAGTGACCAGAGAAAAACATTGATTCGGGTAGGAAAATACAACAATTTATGTGTGGCAAATGGCACGGAAGAACACAGTGACTGCAGGAGGGTTCAGTTCTTAAAAAGTATTGTAGCACATTAAAGGGACACTTATTTCAGCACAATTTGGAGGACACCACAGTAAGAATCTTCTGAAAGGATGTTGAAATATTATTTTTAATTCTGTGCATTTTCACTTCAAAGTCAAAGAAAATGAAATTTGTGTTTAGAATTGTTGACATGCCTGAAAGACGGCCGGCCCTCTGACTTGTCCACTGCTTGGAGGAGTGGGACATATATATATATATATATATATATATATATATATATATATCGTATTGGTCCAAATATAAGCTGCACCCGCATATAAGCCGCACCCGTAAAGTTCAAGGGGAAAAAATAGAAAAAAGATAGTACTCAAATATAAGCCGCACCTGTAAAATTGGAGAGAAAAAGACTCTCAAAGTGATCAGCCATTGGAAGAAACAGGCTTTTTTTTGCAGGTTACAGGCTTTACAGGATGTTAGAATCACTAAAACCGTAAATCGCTATTCAATCTCACAGTCTAAAGCACGAAAATCGGCACCCATAACTCGCAATCGCGCAAAATCGGCAGTAATTTTGCATTCACGAATAGAAGCCGCACACGTAACAAGCAAAGTTTGCAAATCGGCAATGATTTTTTGATGGTCGCGAATATAAGCCGCACCCTTAACTCGCAAGCTCAAAAATCAGAAAAAGGGTGCGGCTTATATTCGGACCAATACGGTATATATATATATATATATATATATATATATATATATATATATATATATATATATATATATATATATATATATATATATATATATATATATCACTTAGGGCTAAAGGTCTAGACCTGTTACTTCTACAAATCAATTCCAATTGTGGCCCCAAAACTTACACTGCCGTCATCCGCTCATCCTGGAAAGTCACAAATGCGATGCCAAGTCGCTTCAGGACTATCCGATTCCTCTCTGCCATAAATTCATCTGTTGCCTTCTCTTCAAGCTCCCCATAATACTGCTCTGCTTCAACCTGATGAGAGAGGGAGAAAGAGGGATAGTACAGTATTTCAGCATTTCCATATTTTAGCTGTCACAATTATATTTCAATAAATTTCCAGTCCCACTCCAGTGCAGTGGAAGTGATACCATTAAATGCAATTAATATATTGCAGATACCCTAATGCATGGTGTGAGAAATTTCCAACATTTCCTCTATCAAACTTCCCACTCCTGCTCTCAGCATCTCCTCGCATGCAGTCTCAGATTGTCACAGTTTCACTTGGGTAAATTCAAACCTGTATACTCCCCAAAATACCGATAGTGGCGGGTATTTTGCCTGATTATTCATATCTTTGGTATGAGGACAAGCCTCATGCTTTCCAGAGAACAGATTAAATGCACAGATTGGTAGTTCAATTAATCAAAGAAGAAAGCTTTGCTATTCACTACACCAAATCACTAGATTTTAACACATTTTCAGTGCAAAAACATGGTGGCACCTTCATACCGTGCCTAAAATGTAAATCCAGACATGATGGCATAACCAACAGAAATATTTTCTTGCATAACTACAGTAGTAGTTTTCAACAGCATTTTTAAAGTTCTTCCTTGGCTTGTGCCCTGGCAATGATGTAGGTTCTGTTTCTTCCAAAATAAGCCTGTCTGGTCACAGTTGAAGACTTTTTGGACAATTAAAGCCTCAGCCTCTACATGCCAGTTCTCTTTTTTAAATTCTTAAACTAACCGTTACTGGTTTTAAATTAGTTGCTGCTCTCTCCACTTGTAGGCTCTTCTCGCAAATTATTGCCTGGAAAATACTATCACTCACTAACTGTTCGTTAATCCAAATGTACAACAATTTCTCCACTTCCTCCAGTGACTGTAACCTTTGCTTGGTCACAGCCTTCACACCTCTAGCCACATCGGCTCTTTTAATAGCTTCCTTATTTTTCAGTATCATAGAAATTGTTGTTCTAGGCATTTTGTATTCAGCAGTAAGATCAGACACGTGGCTACCACCATATTTGGCTATTATCTCTTTTTTTCTGTTCTGTCGTGGTTCTCACTATTTTTATTTTCTGCTGAATGGTATCGCTAGCCTTTATGACTTGTAAGCACAAGCTACTCTTTCATTCTATGCCACAGTACTATAACTTTCTGGAGAGCCAGGATGCAGGGAGGCGTAGGGAAGCACAAGTGCTGAAGCAATTTTTGCCCGTCAAAATGCGTGGAATACCAAATTTGATAAGTATTCAAGAAGAGTACCAGAGGTACCAATGTACTCCATTGGTAATTACCTACAGCAGATAAGCAAAACTTTACGTTACAACAAACTAACAAGATTAGTAGCTAAATAAGTCATGGTGGTAAAAGCATCTGCAGAGAAAATCTTCATTTTAGCAGACTCTACTGGTGCGTGGAAGCTGCCATGCAAGTCATAATATCTTTTTCAAGGCACGGCACACAATTACACAGCAACATGAGCATGGCTTTGAACTATACTTGCAAGCTGCCTCAACTGAGCCTATGGGAGAGAGGGAGGATGTGTCCTGTGCTGAAATCTTATCAAGGCAGCTGAAAGCATAGAAGACACAAAACAAACATGGCAACATTCAGGCACAAGCAGTGTCTGCTAAAACATTTAGTTGTGGATGATTTCACCTAAATGCTGATGACTTAATCAGCTGATAAGGTTGTTAATGTGTTACTGACACATATGAAGCTTTAACTATACTACAGTGGTCCTTTAATATCGTGAACAAAAGACAAAATAAAATAAGATTTTTAATCCATGATAAAATGGTATGAGTTTGGTTTCTTTAGAAGTGAAGCATGTGCACAGCTCTGTGATCAATCCACAAGAGGATGGAGAACAACCCTGACATTTATTATATTGATAGGAGAATAATCCGGCTCCTTATGTTTCACAAAAGCTCTCCTGATGATGGGATCAATATGTAGTGTCCTAGATATCTGTGAGAGAATATCCCGCTAGCACACTGCATGAGAGAAAACTAGGATATGATTATGGCTCTGCACTTTGGTAAAAACTTCACATATTTGGGGAGTATGTGACAAACTATCAACATTAGCAGCTATGCAAGGAATGAACACAAAATATTTTATATCTGCTTGTGTCATGGGGACTGTTAGTCTGCCTGGATGTTGAGGGGGAGGGCTTTTCTATGGAGGGTTTCTCTTCCATTAAGATCTAATGTCAAGTGTGCTATTTAGAGAACAGTTTTTCAACAGACCTGAACAGAGATCTCCCACTCAAGCCAGTTTTTTTTTTTTGGAAGAGAGAGACAGAATGGCTGTCATCATTAAAACAAAACTGAATACAATAATTAAAAAAATAAAGGCTGCAATTTTAACATTTTGCTCATGAAGTAAAGTCGTTCAGAAGAGTATTATGAATCAAAGAGGCCAGTGTCCCTTTAAATAGACACAGCGGAGGTTCCAAATATGTAATTAAACTAGCAACAACTGCTGTTTTACTAATCAAGTGTTATTTTTAAAATGGCCTTAGAATTATTTTATAATTTTGTGCACATTAAGTCAGTGTTTTTGATTCTAAGGAAAATCTGATAGGTCCGTCTTTCTTATGGGAGATAGTTGCCAATGATTGCTCACTAACCCTGGGAATTGTAATCTATCGCCTTCAGTGTAAAGCCATGTGAAAAAAAGTCTAGGCATGCTCAGGCCCACGGTTGTAATTTATATACATGAGCAGTAAAATCAACTCTAAATAGTTCAGGGTTTATTTACTACAGAGAAAAACTGCTAGTACATTGTATACTCAAGTTATAATGTTTTTTTAAATGAAATCATCTTCCTGTTGGGATGACAGAGTCCCTTTAAGTGAGAAGGATGTGACTGGGTTAATTATTGGGAGGCAAGGTAGAGCATTTGATTAAATAGATATGGGAGAGCTGTAATGGTTGTGATTTAATGAAGGTTGGTGGGTGTTTATCTGTTAAGGGACATGTGATTAAAGAGATGGCAGCGAAGTGTGATGGCAGGGGGTGAACATGAATAGGATTTATTTGATTGAATTTGAGCTAAACAAGATTAAGTCAGATGGATATGTAATGGCACTCAGTAGGTTAACCCTCCAACTGCTACTTACGAGTTAACTTGTCACATTGCAGCCACCCAACAGTGACAGTTATGAGTTAACTCATGCTGGGGGAGATGCAGGGAGGGCACGGGAAGGTTAACGAGTTTGGAGATAAAATGTATAAAATTATAATAATATTATCACATATATAGTTGTCAGCATGCGGGTTGCTGCTAACGCTTGCGGGCTTGCATAGAGAGCCTGCCGCAACTGCTGCCCTCACAAAGCGAGGACCGCAGTTGCTGGCAAGGAGCGCCAAAGGCGCTCCTTGCATTAGTAGAGATGAGCGCCATAGGCGCGCATCCCTACGACCCCCCACGACTTTCGGACCGCATTTGCGGAGGTGGAGGGTTTACAGCGCCTCATAATCAGTTAAAAAACGACCACACAATCGGGACTTGGAAAAAAATCATAAACACGCAATGACTAACTACGGACTTGCAAAAAAAAAATAAGTGCCGCAGGACGAAGAAAAAATCCATTACGGACTCACAAAAATACGACCTTAACGGACAAACCGCGCACAGCAGCAAACATTAAAAAAACACAAAAATACACACAAAAATAAAATAAAAACCTTACCCACACGAAGGGTGGGACACCCAGGACCTCTGCAACACTGCTTAAACCTTGAATTCTGTCAAATTTACAAAGTTTAGCCACTCAAAAATCCCCTAAGCGAGAGAAAAATTGGCTGCCGAGAAAAACGAAAACAAGGCTACACGACCCCTAAAGCCGCTAAATTCCACAACGCAAATACGGCTTTTACAAAAAAAGTACGACCTACAACATACACCATTAGCAAGGACGCTTCATCATACAAACCCGCCTACCACATACATATTTGTCGCCATTTTACAACACTACCTTACAAAATGCAGAAGTACACAGCTACACTGACGGCTTCCCCTTGCGCACGCAGCCTATTTACACTACACACTGCACACATTGCTGACACTTACACCTCAGCTCCACAACCTTGCAAACCTACATTGTATGCTGCAGGAACATGAAAACAGATTGTTAGCTCTTCAGCACAATGCTTCCTACATGTATTACTTACAAATAGGTAAAGTATATTAATTTATTATTTTATTACTTATTTAATTAGCATCACAGAATACATATATACAAAAAATAAAAACACTATCGGAATAAACACAAAAGGCATTAACTGCGCGCCTCACAACGAGCGCCAACGCTGCTCATAGCACACAAACTACACCAGGGAACAGCCTCGCAATAAGCGCAAAAAGCAGATCAGCGCCGACCTTACAATGACAGCAAAAGCGCCTCTGATAACAAAAAAATACAACAACCAAGAGGCTCGCAATGAGCGCCGAGATCTCAGACCACCACAAAAAATAATGTCTGTGCCAAACACCATTCCTGGACTTACAACTCTATTGCCGTAATTTTTTGACGGGCAAGTCGCTAGTCACTGTAATAGTTGTCAGTTTCCACAACGCTTACAATTTTTGTCACACTTTGGGAGCCTCGCGAAGAAAGCCATTTGCGGCCCATAGGGGCACGCAGGACTTAGGCGGAGATCAGTTTCACGCGACTGTGAGCCAAGCGCGTAACTTTAAAACCACAAAAAACAACAAATTTTTTTTAACAAAAATAATAACACACTCACATACAGCACAGGGGGAGAGCCAGGAAGTCTGGGAGTGAGGTTGCAACCGAAATTTTAGCCATATTTGGGGTTTTTCGTCAATACAAAATCAGCTAAGCGAGGGGAAAAAAATGGCAGCCGAAAAACTTAAAAATTCTGAAACTGGATGAAAACAAGGCTGAGCAAAGCCAGGAACGCGGGATTTAGAAAATACATGACAGCAAAGACAGTAACACTTACACCAACACCACCAGGCACGCGGGACTTTGAAAATAAAACCAACGACAATCACTGTGCACCACGCAAAGATTCAGCAGACACACAGAGGAGAAAGACACAGGGAAGGGACAGGGGGAGATGGTGGGAAAAGACACACATGGCATTCCAAAGCACAAAACTTGCAGGTTAACGAAACCTGCAATGAATGGATCGTGCAGTAGGCCGGGCTCACGATGAGCACCGCGAGCGGGAGAGGCTTGAAATGAGCGCCAAAGTCGCTCATTGAGAGCCCCGCGTTGAGCGCCAAAGGAGCTCAGCGTGGGGCTTGCAATGAGTGCCGAAGGTGATCAGTGCAAAGTAGGAAAGTTGACGTACATGTGGGGAGAAGCTCGCGATTAAACGCCAAAGGCGCTCAGCATGGGGCTCGCAATGAGCGCCAGAGGAGCAAAAAGCCTCACGTTGTATGGCAAACAGCATTGCCAGCCTTACAATTTTGATTCCGTCACTTTTGACAGGCAATTTACTAGTAAAAATATATAAATATACATATCCATATATACGCGCACACTTGTTATTTGCCACTTAAAAAGATTTATAGTGGAAATAATAAACAACATCTCACTTCAGCACACTTCATATCAGAAAGGTTGCCTATTCTATAGATTTTGAGCCTCAGTGGTTAATTAGCCATTTTTGGCAATTGTATTTGAATTGGCAAGAGATTTAACACTTGGTATTATCTATAGATTTAAATCTGGAATACCAAAGAAACAAATTGGAAAGATGACAAGTCTAACCTGAAAAACTGGACTAGTATGGGTTCTGGCATTACACCCGTTTCCTGAAAAAAAAAAAAAAAAAAACTATGGATATAAAAAAAGCTAATTAAGTTGCAAGCTGGCTCATCTAGGATCACTTAAGTGGGATTGAAAGAGACTTATCCCTCATATGTCACTGAGGGAGGTTGCATCAAGCTATAAAACTCCTCAATGCATCTTCTGTTTGGTCATCGTGTTCCTACTGAGCCACACAGTCACATGGTGTAGTTTCTAGTACAGGGAGCCAGCACCATGACACTAGGAAGCTGCTGGTCCTGCTTTGTCTATATTAGGAGATCAGTGGCCAACCTCATATATACATCTGGAGGAGTATGGCACCTATTACATCCAGGGATCCCGAAAGTCTGTGACTGATGGATTCCCCCACATGTCCCGTATACCTTAAACCAAACAATATCCATTGATTACAACACAAGATGAATAATACAGATATAAGGCTTTTAACTAATTCAGTTTCATAATGGGCAAAAATAAATAAAATATATACAGCCTTTACATTTTTAACATATATATATGCCATTGTTCTTTACTAGGGAGTTCCATTTTCTATTGTAGGCTGATTATATATGCTACTTTCTTAGGAGGGTGTCCTGTAAATTTCCTGTACATTCAATGTCACTGCCCACCTGGAAAGCTGCTCAGCAAAAAAATAGTAGACTGCACGGCGCAATAATAAATAAAAGTCTATTTTTCTTACATTCTAAAAACATGTCCCTTATTTTTAATAAATACAAATTACTATATTTTTAGCTTAAAGCTACAGTGTCCTCTAATTAAAGTTTTTTTTCCCTTAAGATCTGCTTCTACCGTCCATTGATTGCTCAAGGTCACCGAGAGCAATAAAAGTTCCAACGGAAGTAACAAAATTACTTCTAAATGGAGACTGAAACCGCGCTCACTGCTCTGGATAAATATCATCACCAACATGACCTTGGAGGAGGTGACTGAGGGGCCATATAATCCTCCTTAGCATACACCGACAAGAAAGAAATACATCCTGTGGGACACAAAACTACAAGAGCCAGAGGGGACACCATTGTGTTTAATCATTTCAATTGTTCATGTTAGACAAGAAAATTAAAGGGCTGGTGTAAGCGCCTTTAGTGTTAAATCTATTTATCAGTTCACCATTAATTAACATTAAAAATAAACGTGCAAATAGCAGAAAAATGTATATAAATTTAAAAACACAGTTTACCTTATTATTGGCTGTTGCTGTAACCCTACACAATTCTCTCATTGCACTACACTACTCAAAATAAAAACTTCAACTGAGATAACATTAATTAGGCAAAGTGGGTAACCTGGAGAATGTCTGTAGGATAAGGGGTTATAGGTACAATTCCTCAACCCCAGACATATCCAAAATGAACATGTTCCAGTTGTGCTCAGGACAATGAGAGAGATGCAGCAGCCATGATTGAGGTAAACTGTATTTTTAAATGATATCTTCTAGCATAAACAAATGCAAGCTCTGCTCCCAGAAATGTAAACACCCCCTCACATGCACAACATGCACCAAATTAACAGGTCACAATTTACTTTCTCTAATTAAAACTAGCTTTACAAATTCTTATTTGCCTAATTATATCATTCATTAGACTTTAAAGGACCACAAAAGTCCCCACATGTGCTCATCACCATTTGGTAGAGGGTGAAAAAGCATGTGGGAATAGTTTTTTCCTTTTTAAAATTGATGCTGAATTCATGAAGTTATAATCAATAGAAGTCAGGCTATATTAGTGTGTTGCCTCTGCCCGAATGAGCTCTGTATCGTGTGGTAGGTAATGAATATTAACTAGAATCAGGTGTAGAAGATTTGAATCAGGCAGTGGCTAAGTGATTTGTAACTACTCTTGTAGCTCAAGTAGCAACAGAACAGATAGCACAGTAGCTAAGGCTGCTGTGTATGGTGGTAAAAGTCCTGGATCAAATCCCCATATGGTCACTTATAGATATATTTCCTTTAGGTTATATAATAAAAACCATATGAGAATATGTGGCAATTGTGATGATTTTTTTAATTATTATTTGAGTAATATTGTGAACTAAAGCAGAGCATGTTGGTGCAGTGATGAGTTTAATAAAATGTTTTCTTTGGTAAGTCATTCGTTCTAACTATCCACTTGTTTGATAATGTACCGTATATACTCGAGTATAAGCAGAGTTTTTCAGCCCTTTTTTTAAGGCTAAAAAGGGCCCCCTCGGCTTAAACTTGAGTCATTCCCCCTAGTGTCTCTCTAACCCCCCCCCCCTGTGTCTCTCTACCCCCCTGTGTCTCTCTAACCCACCCACCGTGTCTCTCTAAACCCACCCCTCGTGTCTCTCTAAACCCACCCCCCGTGTCTCTTTCCCTACCCCCTCCTCATCCTCAACCCCCCTCCTCACTTTCTCCCCTCTAAATACCTCCCCCTCACGTACCTGCTTCTTCTCCGGTCTCTGCTCCGTCTTGACCCCGGCGCGCATGTGACGTCACATGCGCGCCGGGGTCAAGAATGAGCAGAGGCCGGAGAAGAAGCAGGTAAGTGAGGGGGAGGTATTTAGAGGGGAGAAAGTGAGGAGGGGGTCGAGGTTGAGGGAGGGGGTTGATGAGGAGGAGGGAGGTTGAGGGGGGGTGAGGAGGGGGATGAGGATGGGGGGCTTGAGGATGAGGATGGGGGTGTTGAGGAGGGAGGTTGAGGATGAGGAGGGAGGTTGAGGATGAGGAGGGAGGTTGAGGATGAGGAGGGAGGTTGAGGATGAGGAGGGAGGTTGAGGATGAGGAGTGAGGTTGAGGATGAGGAGTGAGGTTGAGGATGAGGAGTGAGGTTGAGGATGAGGAGTGAGGTTGAGGATGAGGAGTGAGGTTGAGGATGAGGAGGGAGGTTGAGGATGAGGAGGGAGGTTGAGGATGAGGAGGGAGGTTGAGGATGAGGAGGGAGGTTGAGGATGAGGAGGGAGGAAGAGACACAGGGAAGGGAGAGGGGAGAATAGACACGGGAGAGAGAGGGGGGAAGCACATTTCCCACCCTCGGCTTATACTCGAGTCACTTATTTTACCCAGTATTTTGTGGTAAAATAGGTGCCTCGGCTTTTACTCGAGTATATACGGTAATTTATTTGTTCCATGTATTGGTCCTTGAAAGAGATTTAGAAACAAATAAAAATCCAGATCTAGTTCAACTTAAATGTTCAGTTTCATTCCTGAAGCAGCCATAATGCAGAGTTGTTCTGGACAGAGGCAATAATGCCAGAGATTATAGATTTGATTCCAACCCACACAGAATAGATATTTTTGGCATCACGAGCCAAACAGAATAATAATAAAGCGATCTGCTGGTCTGATCAGCTTTCAAACTAAATTACTCTGCTTACCGGAAATTAAATCCTCCCCCTCTCCTTGACCCAACTGGAGTAGGTCAAACACAAAAAGACATCTCGGAGCACCCTACAATTATAGGCACTCAAGCTCATTCGTAAAGAAACATGATCAGTTATATGTTTTTATTTATATAGTATCACAAAGAGAAAGGCACTATGGGTAATATAAATCCCAGCATGTGCTCCTGATATTGGAGCAATTAGCAATGACAATTTCAATATCATCAGCAACTCTGTAACAGAGGGGGTGGAGTCAAATGTTGCCCATCTTCTCTGTATAAGTAATATAAATATGTCATTGAAGGAATACTGTACAATTAAATAAAAATATTTTATGTTTAAAAGAGAGAGTAAGAGCATAAATATTAGGCAGGAAAAGGCATAAATAGTTTCTAAAGGAATATGGAAAGTTCCTGTGTGTTACTAATCACATATATAGTTGTGAGCGTACGAGTAGTTGCTAACGCTTGCGGGCTCGCATAGCGGGCGAGGGCCTCAGCTGCTGGTATGGAGCGCCGAAGGCTTACCTACAGCAAGAGGGAGCATCCAGGACTTCAAAAAAACAACTTACAGCTTCATTTAACTCAAAATTAAAGAGTTTAGACACTAAAAAATTTGCTAAGCGAGAGAAAAAATGGACGCCGAACAAAACGAAAACGAGGCTACAAACGCAAACAACATACGAGACACGTTAGCACACATTACGACCTCGCAAAAATCGTCCGCAACCAGCGAACATGAAAAATTTTAAAACACAATAAATACACACAACACACACATAAAAAGCTTACCTACAGCAAGAGGAAGCATCCAGGACCTCAAAAAAGCAACTTACACCTTCATTTAACTCAAAATAAAAGAGTTTAGACACTAAAAAATTTGCTAAGCGACAGAAAATATGGCCGCCGAAAAAAACGAAAACAAGGCTACAGCAGTCTGAACACGCAAAACACCACACACAAAACACCTACGGATATTCCGCTAAGACGCATACCACACATTACCCGCCATTTTACGCCAATGCGGAAGTACACCACTACGCTAACGGTTTGGTCTCGCGCACGCACAGTATTACACTGCACACATTCAGCATGCTTACACAGCAGCTCCACACCACTAATGCTGCAGCAACATCAAAACAGATTGCTAGCTCTTCAACACAATGCTTCAAAATAGGTAAAGTATATTCATTTATTAATGTATTATATATTTCATTATTACACACCAAACAGCATTAGCCACCTTACAATTTCATTGCCGTCATTTTTTGACGGGCAATTCGCTAGTATATAATATCCCTGGGTATCTATTTATTGACATGGACTATTATTTTAGGCAGTAACAACAGGGCTTATACACACACTTCTTATTAAAATAAACAAATAGTTCCTGTATGGGTCTGCCATCTCTCGCATACTAGCCAATCAATGATCATCTTTAAGCAATATGTCTGCAACATGATGCTGAGATGTGGTTCCTGATATCCTAGGACACAGAATCTGTGTCTGCATAAGCTGCAGTGGGCAGACCCATACAGGGACGATTTGTTTGATTTTAGACAGTAAAACAGAGCTTATAAGCACTTCTTAATAAAATAAAGAACATCAATATAAATAGATAAACAGGGATATTATATACCTTGTAACAAACAGGTACCTTTCATATGCGTCTAATGTGAAAAAAGATTATGCTTCTGCTGGAGGTTTCCATGATACTTTGGTTTGTGAAACATCTCTTGAGATTAGGGCTGGCATCTAATGCTACAAGCTAGCCTGATTCTAATAATGGGATCCAATTATCTAACAAATACTTCTGGTTTCACGCACTTCCATCCTTACTAAAAACACACACCTCTCACACTCCAGCTTTAAGGTGGTGATGTAACAAAACCAAGAAGGAATCTTGTATACATAAATAAATCAAATTACTTTTCCCTAAAGATGATTTTATGCTCATAGCTTACAGCTGCTAATAGTGTTAGTTTGCTACATATGTCACAAACAAGGGCCATCTTTGTTGAACTACAATGGCCCTTTAAAACATTACTGGTTAAATCTCTATAGCTTTATCTCGCTTTTAAATTATCTAAAAATAAAAAAATAGAGAAATAGGAGGAAGTAAAGTAAATATTTTTAAAATGCTGTTAACAGCCACAAAATGAGGGCTTCCTCAACCTATGCCAGTTCTCACTTGTAGTGGCAATTCCATACGATTCTCGTCTCAAGCTCTGGTCATATCTAAAGTATTATTCCTCCATGTTTGTTGTAGATATTTATTATTACTCTTATTTATAAAAGCACTAACATTTCCTGTAGCAGTATTTACAAAGTTTGTTTACAATTCATATTGTAAAGCAGAACTGGCAGGGAGGCGAGGAAGCTGAACGCATTCATTAATGAGATGGCAAATCCGCTCCCTCCTCGCCACCGCAGAATGGCAGAGTCTATCACCTCAAGTTCTAAGCCACCAGGCATCACAGGAGTGAGACCACATGGAAGCCGCTAGACATAAGCAGCATCTTCAAAAATGAAAAACTTTCCCTTTCATGAATTAATTAACTACACTGGTAGTGTGAATATATATATATATATATATATATATATATATATAAATAAATAAATATTCTTATTATTTAGAGACTAACCACATACTAGATGGTATAAAATTATCTAGTATGCAGTGTATCACAGTGCCACTGCTCTCACAATCCTTACCTTTCTGGAGTTTACTATGAAGATTTGGGGTTATCAATTTGAGTTTTATAGACATCCAAAGCCCAAAAGAGTAGCTGTGAGGCTCATATAGCTCCAGAGAGATTAATGCCCACATAAAATGACCATAATATGATTCCTTGTCAACACACAAAATGTGTTGACCAATTTAAACAGATTACACATCTAGGTTATACTGGGATACAGTGGAATGAAGAATGCTGGACTAAGCTTCACCAACGCAGTCAATTAATGCAATATATTACTAGCTACATATGTTGACTGAATGGTCTCAAACATATTGGGGTAAATAATACTAAATACAGCATTATTATTTGTTTATAAAGCAATAGTACATTCTACATCATTATATTGGCATTACAATCAAGAATTCTACCAGCTGTGTATTATTATATGTATGTTATTATAATCACCCCCTTCACAAACAAGACCAGCCTTCTCCTCACATGCCAGTTTCCATTCACAGTCTCCTCAAAGTGCCTCCATGATGCACTCACCTGCTGGAAGCAGCACGGACAAACTCTGGCACATGGGTGGGTTTTAATCATTATTTTTCCTTCCTTCTGAGCCCGTCCAGCAAAATACAAGCGTCCTTTCATTGCTCTTCGTCTATGGAGAGAATATTGAGAGTGAGGACTGGAGTGTAGAGAGAGTATATATAAGAATAAGGGGATAATATGTTGGGAATGAAGAAGCGCGGAAACACAATGTATCTGGCTGGCAACAAAAATAAACCATCTAGTCTGTCCATTCTCCAATATACCTAAAAAGCTCTGGATTCATTATCCTTTCAGACATCCCTATGCCTGTACCCGATATAGAAAGGAGGGAGGAAGGCAAAGAGCTGGGGTGACAGCAAATAGAGAATAAGGAGAAGGATGAAAGGAAAGAGAAAAGGACAGCAAAGGGGCAGGAGGGACTGCAAAAAGCTAGGTAGGACTGCAAAAAGAGAAGAAGACAAAAAAGGAAAAGGATAGCGACAAGGAAAGATGGACAGAAAAGGATGATGAAAGGGATGCAGGGACTATGATATACGAGTGTGCAGTATGTACAACCAGGATCTCATCTTCTCACCTCTCAGTGTCCAGCTTTATCAGCCGCTGGACATCATAGCTGAACTGAACATCAGTCACCGTGCAGCTTGGGTAGGCCTCACTATAGACAGAAAAGTTAGAAGGTCAGTCATTTACACCTGGGGGTAAAGGGGCAGATGGGAAATGTCTCACTTACTGGAAATGTTTGGTAACAAGTGAATTGTCTGAAATTTCCTGTGGAATCCGTGTGACCATCAGTGTCCTGGCAACCTGCAGAACATGCTCAATGAGACACATAGAACAAGCTTGTAGAAGAGGGGACTAGTGATACATGTAAGATGCCCAGGTGAGTAATAGGAGGAGCTAATAGTGGGTGGGTCCTATGAGTTATAGGAGGAGCCTGGAAGTGCCCGGAAATTATTGGACAGGACTTTTCAGTGGTTTGATTGTCCAGCAGGTAGTAGAAATTATAAAAGGGTATGGTGATGGCAAATGGGCCCTCTTCATTATGGGGGGACCTTGATGCTGGTGGAATTGTCCTGTTAGTTACAGGTAGGTCCAGCTGCTGGATGTGGGAGGGCTCTATGTATTATGGGGAGGGACCAGTAGATGGTGGAAAGGCTTTGGGGGTTACAGAAGGAGCTGGTGGGCTGGTCTAGACTGTGGCTGGAGAGTTCTCACCTTGTCTTCCTCTCTGCTGTGCAGAGATGCTGTATGATGTTGCATACACAGAACTGTGAGCAGAAAATACAGCAGAGCAAACACACTGTGCAGCCACAGGAGCCGGTCCCTGGAATTACATAAACAATGCATGTGACTACAAAGTCCTGCACCCTCAGTCACAGTCCTAGAGATCGGATAGTAGATACTCACTGTATTGGAACATTGACAATTGTGGTGCGACCAAAATGAGCAGGACTATCACCTGGAGGGAGAGAAAGAGGGGACAGGTGAAACTCCACCATTAAGTGAATAGAGCAAAAGGGTGGGGCTTGTCAAGTGATTGAGTAATGGAGTTAAGTGGATTGATGGCTTGACCCAAAGATATTCGGGAATAAACAGATGTTTGTGCCCTGGTAGCTTGCTGCACCTTATGGGGAAGGTGGCTGTAACTCATGAGGATGGCCAGATAGGTGGCTGTACCTCAGCGGCAGTAACTCCTGGGTGGGGACGAGTGGCCGCACCTCCTGGGGAGGGAGGAGACAAAGGGCAGCACCTCCTGGGGAGGGAGGAGACAAAGGGCCGCACCTCCTGGGGAGGGAGGAGACAAAGGGCCGCACCTTCTGGGGAGGGAGGAGACAAAGGGCCGCACCTCCTGAGAAGGGAAGACAGTTCGTTTATCATGAGGAGGGGTATTTGTAAAACTTTTGGAAGAGATAACTCACCAAGAAGGTTCCCAGAGAAGTTGACCGGAAGAATGACAGCAACAGACAGAACACAGATAAGCAGCAGCAACACCAACAGGTGACGCTGGTAGGACAGGTACGTGATGGCGTCAGCTCCACACTTTGTCTGAATCTCTTCATCTCTGGTGGAGGAAGCATCCTGGAGTAAATACCCAGACTTCTCCCTCCAAATATCTGTCCCCCCGTTCCCATAGGCCTTTTACTGCAGGGCACCCAAGAACTTTCCCGAGGTCCCCCAAACCTCTTGTAATCTGCCCAAGACCTCTTCCTGTGCCCTCACCCCAGACCTCTTCCTAAGTCCAAGACCTCTTTCAGTAGCCCTTCCAGACAATCTAGTGTCCATCTCAGAGCTCTTCTGAAGTTCCCCGGCGGAGACCTCTTTCTGTGCTCCCCATTTATTAGTTTGACCCCCCTTTCCACCTTTGGCTCCTTAGTCCTATTCGTGTGCACCTTCTTGGTCACCCAACCCCACCCTGCATTGCCCAGCTGGCCCCACGTAGGTCCTCACTTCATCTGATAGACAGAACTGAGCCAGGAGCAGAAACCCTAAAAGAGAAGAGATACAGAATTATGTATATCTCGAATAACAACAGCATGTGTATATCAGAGCCCCTTACCCATTGGGTGTGTACCAACACCGGTCCCAATGTATGTACCACATATGTGCCAGTGTCCTACTTCTAGTGTAATTAACCTTTGCAAATATAAGAAAAAGGTCTCCATGTACATACGATATAAAACTTTTCTCTGTTCACTAATGTTAATCCCCAGCCCACGTTTCCCATGTGTGCACCACTGCTCCTTCCTATGTATGTATGTATGTATGAGCACCCCATCAGATAATCAAGCCTGAAAAAGAGGCACCTATCATTTGCCAAATCAGTTTCATATATATGATTACTCTCACTGTTCAAGATCTATAAGGTCCAATCTGAGATTATTGTAGAGCTGAAGTCCCTTTCAATTCTTTTAAATGTGTTCACATTTGCACATTTGTGCTCTAACTAAAGAAACCACTATGCCTTTCTCCCATGTGTGCTGCCCCTTCTCACCACATCTTTGGCGCGAAGATCTGGCGGGGAACTCCTGCTCTCACTGGGAGATTTCTCCTTCTCTGTGGGCTCCCCATAAAACAGGGAAGTGAGGCTGCAAATTGGAAAAGGAAGTGGATTGAAAAGAATAAAAAGTAGTAGACAAGTAGAGAAGTAGGGACGAAGAAAGAAAGATTGTAAAAAATGGGGGATAAATTTGGAGGTAGGAGGAACATAGATGTGATAAATGCAGAGAAAAAGGGAGATAGAATAAGATTTCTCTCATTTCTTAGTAAATGTACCCAAGAATTGTCTCCCCCATGTCCCTTCACCAGAAGAGCATTCCCCCATCCTTCCACCAGCAAGGAAAGGTTCATCATGTCCCTCCACCAGCTCAGTACTGCCACCCCACTATCTCCATCACCAGAGCCAGGTCCCTTCATGGTCCTCCACCAGAAAATGTGCCCCCCTTCCCCCTATAGACCAAAGTGTCCCTCCAATATGAGCCCATTATCTCTCCCAACCACCATAAGGAGTTGTGTCCCTCAATCCCTCCACCAGATAAGTGGAACTTATAAATTACTCATATGATGTCCATCTGCGCCGCCAGGCTGGGCTGAGAAGAAATGTGACAGGTCAGGGTGCATGCAGGCTACTGGCTAGCAAACAACTAGTAAATGTGATATAAGTGGGTATGGCTGTAGGATTTAATCACATGCAACTAAGTCTCACCTGTCATTGTCTATGAGCAGTGCCAAACGTCCATAGTCCCAGGCAGCCTTCCTCAGGCATGAGAATACTAAGAGAAGCACCTGTAGAGTGGACACACAGGGGTTAATCATGATATTTAGTCAGAGATTCTGTACCATGGAGCAGTGGGATATAAATAAGTTCTGTACTGCATTGTTCTATTCTAGAGGTTCTGTATCCCAGGTTTATAATGTAGGAGAGGTTCTGTGCCCAATCTTCTATTCCAAAATGCTGTCCAACTCTTTGCTGCTCTACAGATTCTCTGTCCCAGGTCTGTGTAGTCCTAGTGGTTCAGTGCTGTCCAAGAAGTCCTTGTCTCTGTCTAGTAAGTTTCTACAGCAGAGATGGCAGTGGGGAAGACATACAAGAACAATAAATGGCTGCACTGTGGTCCACCACTCTTAAATGACCTGATCTAGAGGATCCTTCTCGGCACTGAGAGATCCTAGTGGTTTCTCTCTCTGGCACTTACCAGCCATGCCAGGAAGTTGATGGCTAGCACAGTGGGGACCCCCCCAAATGGCAGCCCTTGCAGCACAGTGCTGTGCGAGTGGGCTCTGTAACATTGCTCCGTCAAGTTTCCAGCGGGATCTAGAGATTCAGGGGGCTCTGAACCGGTCATGTATGGGTCATCCATGAGGAACTGGAATAAGGAGAATGAGAGGATTATATACAGAGCTGTGAGGGTTAAGAAATACAGACATCATTTAAAGAGATTCAGAGTAATGTATAGTAACATGCAAATTTATTTAAAATATCATCTTTGAAGAACCTTTGAAAATTAGCAAACTTTTTTACATTGTAAATAAAAAGTACAGACAAATTATTTTTATATGCAATTAAGCAGCAGTGAAAGCTGCCATTTTAGCTTACACTGATCTAGTTCCTGAGGTGGGAGGAGACCTTGCATGCACAGCAAGCATTTATCTGAATACCAAAAATGTGGTAGCTAAAACTGCCAGTACTCTAATTTGCTCATTAGTTTAAAGGAATTTTTTTTTCTAAATGGTCTAAATCACAAACTTGATAAGGAACACAAAAAAAAAAAAAAGATAAAAAAACATTTGAACTTTTCCATGTAATTATTTTTAACTAGCTACTTGCCCGTCAAATATGACAGGATTCAAATAGTAAGGCTGCTAATGCTGTTTGCCACACAATGTGAGGCTTTTGCTCATCTGAGTAACTTTGACGCTCATCGCGAGCCCCATGATTTGTGCCTTCACCGCTCACCGTTGGCCTCTCCTGCTCACAGTGCTCATCGTGAGCCCCGATGAGCGCCTTTGGCGCTCTTCTCGTGGCTCACAATGAGCGCCTTTGGCGCTCATTATGAGCCTCCCCCCGCCTACTGTACAGGCCGCTAATTGCAGGTTTCGTTAACCTGCAAGTTTTGTCCTTGGGATTGTTATGGATTAGGATCAGTACAAAATGCATAACTGTATTCGTGCACCTACTTATATATCTTATCTTTGCAGTATTATCGTATAACCAAGTTTTACTAATAAATGCTGAATCATTGGGAGACTCTAAAATGGAGGATTTGTCACTCCCCTTTTCTTACAAGATGTAGGCAGCACTATTTCCGGTCTGTTAAGGATGATGAGTCTTATCACACACAGCTGAGCACGAGGAGGAAAACGCCATCTTGCCTTTGTTCTAAACTTCTGACCAATGAGAGGAAGACTCATCCCCCTGTGGGATGACACCTAGAAACTCCTTAATGTTTCAACCCAATGTCTGATCAAGGTCTCATAAAAGCGGACACCTCAGAACCAATGAATTACCGAATAAACCTGATGTTTTGCCTAATTGTAACTTTTTATCTGATAACTAAAAACTATATAAAGGATGGCTGACGTAATAAAAGCAGCAGAGAGAAAGCTGTATACCAGAACTCTGTGTTGGTGTATTATTTCTCTAAGGTGTGCACACTATACTGGTAATTTGGCCAGGGACAGATATCTCTGAAAAATACTTTGTTATTTACCAAAACAGGATGCCATGTTTCATCTCCCCCTGTCCTTCCCTGTGTGTTTCTCCTGTGTGTGTGCTGAATTGAGTGTTACGCACTGAAGGTCGTTTGTTTTATTTTCAAAGTCCTGCGTGCCTGGTGTTGTTGGTGTAAGTGTTACTGTCTTTGCCATTGTGTATTTTCTAAGTCCCACTTGCCTGGCTTTTTCCAGCCTCATTTTCATCCAGTTCAGAAATTTTTACGTTTTTCGTCCGCGTTTTTTTCCCCCTCGCTTAGACGATTTTGGATTGTCGAAAACCCCCAAATATGGCTCAAAATCGCTTGCAACCTCACTCCCAGGCTTCCTGGCTCTCCCACTGTGCTGTCTGTAAGTGTGTTATTATATTTGTTAAATTATTACTTTTTAGTTTTTAGGTTTTTTTTTGGCTGGCAGTTGCGATCCTCACTGCGCCGTTGGCTGCAATGAGCACCTCCAGCACTCATTGCAGCCTAAGTGCTACGCGGCTGCTTCACGAGGATCGCATGCGTGACGGCTCCGCTGGCTTGCCTCACGAGGTCGCAACTGCGTTCCCAACATCGCAAACATCACCAACACTGACAACTATATATGTGGGATTATGAGCATCCTGCCCTGATTTTCATTTTTCCTAAATATTCCATTCCTATGTAGCCTGCCCTGTGGCTTATATATACACTAGCGAATTGCCCGTCAAAAAATGACGGCAATGAAATTGTAAGGTAGCTAATGCTGTTTAGTGTGTAATAATGAAATATATAATACATTACTAAATGAATATACTTTACCTATTTTAAAGCATTGTGTGGAAGAGCTGTCAATGTGTTTTGATGTTGCTGCAGCATTAGTGGTGTGGAGCTGCTGTGTAAGCGTGCTGAATGTGTGCAGTGTAACACTGTGCGTGCGCGAGACCAAACCGTTAGCGTAGTCGTGTACTTCCGCATTGGCGTAAAATGGCGAGTAATGTGTGGTATACGTCTGTATCGGAATATCCGTAGGTGTTTTGTGGTGTTTTGCGAGTTTAGAGTGCTGTAGCCTCGTTTTCGTTTTGTTCGGCGGCCATTTTTTCTCTCGCTTAGATTTTTTTTTAGTCTCTAAACTGTTTTATTTCGAGTAAAATCGAGGTGTAAGTTGTATTTTTGAGGTCCTGGGTGCTCCCTCTTGGTGTAGGTAAGGTTTTTATGTATGTGCTGTGTGTATTTATTGTGTTTTACATTTTGTAATGTTCGCGAGTTGCGTCCGAGTGTTGCGAGGCCGTAATGTGTGTGAACGTGTGTCGTATGTTGTTTGCGAGTGTCGTAATGTGTGTGTCGTGCTGTTTGGTTTGCGACGTGAAGTTTGCGAGGGTCGCAGTTGCTGGCATGGAGCGCCTTCGGCGCTCCATGCCAGCAACTGCGGCCCTCGCTTTGCGAGGTCCTCAGGTGCTGGCATGGAGCACCGTAGCAACTGATGCCCTCGCTTCGCGAGGGTCCTCAGTTGCTGGCAAGGAGCGCCTTCGGCGCTCCATGCCAGCAACTGAGACCCTCGGCCACTGCCCTCGCTTCGCGAGGGCCGCGGCTCGCTGTGCGAGCCCGCAGCGTTAGCAACAACTCGTACGCTCACAACTATATATGTGATTCCATTCATAAACATCCTGTCCTGACCCACAGCTTCTCTACATGTTCCATCCCTGTGTATCCTGTCCTGACCTATTGCTTATCTATATATTCCATTCATAAACATCCTGCCATGACCTACAGCTTCTCTAAATGTTCCATCCCTGTGTACCCTGTTCTGACCTATGGCTTATATATACATTCCATTCATAAACATCATGCCCAGACCTACAGCTTCTCTACATGTTCCATCCCTGTATATCCTGCACTGACCTATGGCTTATCTATATATTCCATTCATGAACATCCTGCCATGACCTACAGCTTCTCTACATGTTCCATCCCTGTGTACCCTGCCCTGACCTAAACAGACAAGAATATAAAAAAAACTATTTGTATGATCTGTCTTTATCTTACCAGTGAGTAAAAGAAATGTAAAAAAAACAGCTCAGGGGGACCCACTTTAATGATTTTCTTATTTGATTTAAATTCAAACCAGGTGGAACAAAATCACACTATCCTCCCTTTCCGACATCCATAACACTCACTGCCCCTATAACATATCATCAAGACAGTGGAAAAAAACACATTCACACACGGTCTTTATTTAATGTAATTCTTCCCTATACTCTAGATTAATGTATTTCTCATACAAAAAAAATACTAATAAAGTAATGTTGAAAACAGGTGCTTTTAAAAGCATATCTGTTTCCCAGTTTTTACCTTTTTCTAATCTAACACATGCTGCTTATATTAGACACACACACATTACATTGAGTCATTCTATACACATATTTATTTTATTTAAAAATAAAACTTGTTTTCCGCACCTCAGAGCCGCTTACATAGGGAAGTGATACCTACCAATAGAAACACTGCATTCAAATATGGATCTCAACCCTTTCCTAACCTTCAAGCCAGCAGCACCTGCTTCCTTCTGCCTGGGGGACTACACATCCCATGATTCTTTCCTGCACAAGCTGCCATCACTGATTCTTACATTGTATCAAAATGTATTAGCTGCTTGTGATTGGCCAAAACGAATTATTGATTTTATGCTAATTTTAGCAGAGATTTTCAGTGCTGTTAACTCAAGAGATTTAGCAAACATCAAGGGGTGTTTGTTAATGTTAGATTGTTAATGATAGTTTTTCATACAAACATTTTGTTGCAAACACTACTGATTCTCCTCTATCACATGCATTCATAATCCAGGAAACATAGTTATGCCTTTAAATACAGACTAGGATTTGTGGGGCTATTGTTGCCCTTTAAAAGTATTATCTTTACATCACTGTTGATATTTTGTCATAACATCCTGAATTGGAGACACATTGGATTTCTGCCCAAACAAACATCTCATTAAACTGCAAACTCTGATAAAACCAGTACAGGAACAATTGTTTGTAGGCATCAGAGAAGCATGTCATCCAATCTGGCAGCTCGTACTGAATAACACATTAATATTGTGTGGAATAGAAGGGAGCATAATGACAGTTTGTAATCTATATAGGTCTTCATCAGATGTAATGGGAATATAAGATACAGGCAAACAGGGGTAGTCCGATAGAAACAAGGAGTATGACAGGGTGTAACCACGGATCAAGTCTTTCCAACATCCATATCAATGACCTGCCAGTACAGAAATATATATATTTACATTAAAGGGATATGGAAGGTCTCTGGATTTTACTAGATATATATCTCTGTGTATCTATTAATTTGTATGTACTTTATTTTATTTATAAGTGCTTATAAGCTCTGTTTTACTTCATAAAATAAAAAATAGTCCCTGTATGAATCTGCCATCTACAGTGAATGTAGACGCATACTCTGTAGTGCTGGATGAGCAGTGTAGTGTCCTAGCCTATAAGGGACCACGTCTCAGCAGCAGGTTACAATGTTGCTGAGAGATCATCACTGACATGTTAGTTTGAGAAAGTCTTTATCTGTATACTCTGCAAAAGGACAATTGGTTTGATTTTAGGCAGTAAAAACGGAGCTTAGAAGCACTTCTTAGTAAAATAAAGTATATAAAAGTAAAATACATATGTATATTATATACCTTGTAAAATCCCCCAAATTTCCATATCCCTTTAAGTCTTATTTTTTCCCCTGACAATTAGAATGTTTAGGTGATCTATATTGTTATGGTGTCGGGACAGGTCCGCCGTTGCAGTGAGGCCTCCAGCCGCTAAATGGCGCTGCTGATATTTTGCTGCGCTGCCGACATGTGAGAGAAGTTCTAAGCTTATAATGTTAGCCTAACCCTTGAACTAACCCTAATCCTCACCCTAACAGTTTACCCATGCATTGACTCTATGATATGGCACCGACATATCGGCAGCGCCATCTAGCGGATGCTCACCGCCACTGCTGCTGCCTTGTGATGCGCTACCATAAGAGGATAGGACCCAGCCGAGTTCCACATTCATCTTCTGTGTTCTTCAGAACTCACATACAAAGATATTGTAGGAATAAAAGGCAAGTGCGAACACTTTTGCACATAAGTGAACTTTTTAAAATAAGAGCCACTTGTTTTTAGGTGAGACTTTCCCCCCTATCATACCCGGGATCTTTCCAACCGAGCACACTTTCAGCCACTGTAACATATTATAATAATAGTTACATAGTAATTGGAGTTGAAAAAAGACTTTCAGTCCATCAAATTCAACCTTTTTAGATCTGTGCTGTTATTATTATATGTGACTGCTTGTGCAGACCTGATTGGCCAGTGAACTAAAAGATGCCTCCGGTGATATGAAAAGTGGCTGCACACTGAGTGAAAGTATGTGCAAAGGTTTGTGTTACCTGCTTGTGTTGCACTGATCAGCTGGGTGGGGTCCTCATGACCTCTGACCTCTGACTTTTCCACTGCAGACTCTTTCTATGCTGAAGAAAATAAAATAAAAAATCAATTAACCCCAGCAATCCCGTGAAACCTCAAATTTATCTAAAATGTAGGAGCCTGTTAGATGGAGCCAGACAGAGAGTTCTTAGGAGTCAGTTTATGAATCAAATGAGGAGATAGATAGATTCAGCATGCCAAGGCACACAGGGTAAACAGGTATACAGAGCAGACTTGCGCTGTGTAATGATATATATATATATATATATATATATATATATATATATATATATATACATACATATACACACACACATAAAGTGTATTACCGTAATGGGCAACTTATTTCACTTAAATGGCTGCAGATGTATTGCCCCATAATGTATTTTTAGTGTTTTGTTTTATTGTAAAATCAACGTGTAGAAGGATAGAGTTGGGTACAGATAGTGAGGATGTGTTCTGGGCAGTGTGATTTGTTAGTTGTGAAGAGATAATATTGTTGATGATGATGGGCATGCTGCCCACCAATGCTGTAGAGGGACTCACATAGTGTGTGTTTATATACATATATACTGTATACAGGCTCAGTGTGTACAGGGTCTCACATGGTATATACACAGTATTAGGGACACACAGTCTGCACACATGTGAGACCTGCAGTAAATAAATGCTAATACATTCTGTGCCAACCCTAAAAACAAATGGACCACACCCCATACACACAGCATGTCCATGTACCTGTAAGAAACTGGACCTCCAGCACCCCATACCCTGCCCAATCATATATCATGCCCCTGCACCATAAGGTATTACCCCTGTACCCCCAGTCACGATCGCAACACACTGCAATAACACCGCATTAACAGCCCTTGTACCCCAAAGTCCTTGCCCCCATACCCACAGTCCTTTCCCCTGGAGTCACAGTCCCTGTACATCAGGACGCACACCCCATACACAGGCGGTGACACCCCACACACTGCCACCCAAGGTGGTCCCCAGAGGTGTAACCCCTCACCTGCCACACCGCAGCATCACTAGCCCGGCTGTCAGCAGTTCCCAACGAAGCGCAGGCCCAAGCAGGCCCGCCCCCTGACATCAACAGGCAGGGGAGGGAGGGAGAGGATAGGGGAGAGAGATAAGGAGGGGGAGAGAGATGGGAGGGGGCTGCGAGGGTACCAGGGCAGAGGCAAGAGACTGCTGGGGGAGACAGTGATGGAGGAGAGACTGCAGGTGGGAGAGGATAAAGGTTGTTAGAGGGGGCAGAACCTGGAGATAAAACAGGAGAGAGAGACTGCAGGAGGAAGAGGACACAGGCTGAAGAGAGACTGTTCTGGGGGGCAAAGGCTGGGGGAAAGGAATGATTGGAGGCACAGGCTGGGGAGAGAGACTGGAGGAGACGTGGTAAAACGAGATAGGAGAGAGACTCCTGGGGTGGAGATTAGAGAGGACTGGGGGAGGACAATATGGAGGAGAGAGACTAAGGATGGGAGATAGTGGGGAGAGGGACACTTATTGAGAGTCACACATGGGAAGGGAGGCACTGAGGAGACACGCATACAAACAGGAAATACAGTGCAAATACTTTACTGGCAGAGAGAACACCCAGCATTATCCTGTATTACTTGTTATTTGTTCCAAACATATATTATATTCTTTTGAAGATCTGCATTTCAACATTAAAAAAAAGATTTTAGAAAACAAATTGTTTATTATATATACTTATTCTTTACCATGTCCAGCTATTACCTCGGTTGGCTGCATGATTTAAAGTATTTTTCTGCAGGGTGTGTCCTTATCTGATTTACACAAGTCTTTCTGAAAGTACTGGAACTAAGGATTGTCACTCTTCAACTGTAGCAGCCAGAATCTTAGGTGTCTTCAAGGTTTCCTATACAGTGGATATAAAAAGTCTACACACCCCTGTTAAAATGTCAGGTTTCTGTGCTGTAAAAAAATGAGACAAAGATAAATCATTTCAGAACTTTTTCCACCTTTAATGTGACCTATAAACTGTACAACTCAATTGAAAAACAAACTGAAATCTTTTAGGTGGAGGGAATAAAAATAATGTGGTTGCATAAGTCTGCACACCCTCTTATAACTGGGGATGTAGCTGTGTCCAGAATTAAGCAATCACATTCCAAATCGTGTTAAATAGGAGTCAGCATACACCTGCCATCATTTAAAGTGCCTCTGATTAACCCCAAATAAAGTTCAGCTGCTCTAGTTGGTCTTTCCTGAAATTTTCTTAGTCGCAACCCACAGCAAAAGCCATGGTCCACAGAGAGCTTCCAAAGCATCAGAGGGATCTCATTGTTAAAAGGTATCAGTCAGGAGAAGGGTACAAAAGAATTTCCAAGGCATTAGATATACCATGAAACACAGTGAAGACAGTCATCATCAAGTGGAGAAAATATGGCACAACAGTGACATTACCAAGAACTGGAGCTCCCTCCAAAATTGATGAAAAGACGAGAAGAAAACTGGTCTCGGAGGCTATATCTGGCAAGTACTGGCTGTGTGGTACATGTGACAACAATCTCCCGTATTCTTCATATGTCTGGGCTATGGGGTAGAGTGGCAAGACGTAAGCCTTTTCTTACGAAGAAAAACATCCAAGCCAGGTTACATTTTCCAAAAACACATCTGAAGTCTCCCAAAAGCATGTGGGAAAAGGTGTTATGGTCTGATGAAACCAAGGTTGAACTTTTTGGCCATAATTCCAAAAGATATGTTTGGTGAAAAAACAACACTGCACATCACCAAAAGAACACCATAACCACAGTAAGGCATGGTGATGGCAGCATCATGCTTTGTGGCTGTTTTTTCTTCAGCTGGGGCCTTAGTTAAGATAGAGGGAATTATGAACAGTTCCAAATACCAGTCAATATTTGCACAAAACCTTCAGGCTTCTGCTAGAAAGCTGAACATGAAGAGGAACTTCATCTTTCAGCATGACAACGACCCAAAGCATACATCCAAATCAACAAAGGAATGGCTTCACCAGAAGAATATTAAAGTTTTGGAATGGCCCAGCCAGAGCCCAGACCGGAATCCCATTGAAAATCTGTGGGGTGATCTGAAGAGGGCTGTGCACAGGAGATGCCCTCGCAATCTGACAGAAAAAGAAGAGTGGGCAACTCTTGCCAAGTCAAAATGTGCCATGCTGATAGACTCATACCCAAAAAGACTGAGAGCTGTAATAAAATCAAAAGGTGCTTCAAGAAAGTATTAGTTTAAGGGTGTGCATACTTATGCAACCATATTATTTTATTTTTATATTTTTTCTTCCATCTACCTAAAAGATTTCAGTTTGTTTTCCAATTGAGTTGTACAGTTTATAGGTCACATTAAAGGTGGAAAAAGTTCTGAACTGATTTATCTTTGTCTCATTTTTTACAGCACAGAAACCTGACATTTAAACAGGAGTGTGTAGACTTTTTATATCCACTGTATGTAGGCACATGCTTGAAGGCCTGTTTCACATATTTACTACCCTTTCTTAAAGTAGTACTTTCACATCTTAACTTCAAATCTATATTAAATATGTATATAGTATAATTACCTCTTGTTCTTGCTTTTTCTGGAACTGGCTCCACTCCAGCTACAATACTTCATTCAGGGGGTGGAGAGATCTGGAGTTTATATAGCCTGGAGCATGATTTATAATATGTATTATTTAAATAAATATTACAAGTTTGATACATTTTTTTTTTCTTATCAAGCCCAACATTTTCTTTAGAAAGTCCTTTAAGTGACTGGTGGATATCTCAGTCCTGAGTCCAGGATTTCCTTTCCTCTCTACTTGAGCCCCTGTGGATCAATCAGATTGAAGCTCAAGAGCCGATTCAATTTAGCTATCGCAAGTTACTGTAACCCATGAGGCCACAAGTAAATTTGCTATTCAATTGGTGTCTTTTTGTGGGCTCTAAATGGTTTACAAGTTACGTGTTTGAAAACTTTGCTATGGTTAAACCCGGAACTTACAGCCTCCCGAAGCCTTAGATCTTTCAATTCCGCAAGAGTTAGGATGGCTTAAAGGGCAAATCACTATTCAATTGCTCTAATTCCCCAAGGAAGCAAATTTTTTCACACCCGTAAATGGCAAATGTAAAAGAAAATCCTATGAGTGCTAGAGAGGACCCGCAAAGGGTTAAACACCTATTTGTGTTGTAAATGCAAATAAAAAATCACTACTGCACTGTAAATAACGGGAAAAGCGATGATAGACATTATAATTAATTGCACAACCGTCTCAAGCTCACAAATCAGCAGGAAATTAATTTTATCTTTATGTGTCATTTTGGGGTTAAATCAATTTTGGGTATCAATGATTTAATACATATCATGCCACTCACATGGACTAGAACAGTATTGGCATTCATTTTCATTATTCTTTATTTTTAATGTTTTGCGAGTCTGATCATATATTGGACCCCCAAACCTAATTGATTGACATGTAACTGCCATGTTTTACTGACATAACAATGGCGGTCTCATTTTCTATTGACCGATTCGAAATGGGAGGTTACGGGCTTGATTAATTGATCATGTTCCCGCCCTGAACTGCTACGAACCAGTGCATGGTTTACGGAGTCGGCTTTGGGGCAGTAACTTGCGTGCTTGATCAATTGAATAGCTCCGGAATCAGAGACGAACTGGAGCCCGCAACACACCTGCATACAGTCTACGAGATGCAGGCTTGCAATTGAATCGGGCTCCAAGTGTGGTACGGTATAGAGAATCTGAACACAGTGAGATACAGGACTGTTGGCTGCCCCAGTAGCACCAAGTTGCCCTCCAACGCTTTATCAATTGAATACTATTACAAAAAAGTAATTTCCTTACAGTAAACTTACATAGAAGTTTGTATTTTTTCCTACCAATCTGCCTTTCCGATCCACCCACCAAGCATAGCCTGTTATCTCTTTTTGTGAATGATTATTGTCAATAATTGCTATATAATTCATGAGTGTCCTGCTGCAATGTTTTCTTTCTAAAGCTTTATACAGTTGACAAAACTGGTCATCTACATAAACCAGTGGAGTAACTCATGGGGGGATGTCACTCACTGCGGGAAAGAGACAGGGGTGAGAGATGGGGGAGAGGGAGCAAAGAGACACGGGAGGGAGAGTGAGGAAAGAGACACGGGAGGGAGTGGGGGAAAGAAACACGGGTGAGAGGGGGGGAGAGACACAGGGAACGGAGAGTGGGGCAAAGAGACAGGGGAGGGAGAGAGCGGGCCATGAGACAGGGGATGGAGAGTGGGGCCCGCAATGGGCGCAGGAGGGGGAGAGGCTCACAAAGTTCCGGGTTTGCACATGGGCATATAGGCTTTGCTTGCAATAAGCACAGAAGGGAGATGGGGCAAAGAAAGACACGGGATGGAGAGGGGGGAAGAGACACAGGGGAGGGAGGTGGGGGAAAGAGACACAGGGCAGGGCGTGGGGGGAAAGAGACACAGGGGTGAGAGAGGGAGGGAAAGTGACACAGGGGAGGGAGTGTGGGAAAAGAGACACAGGAGTGAGAGAGGGAGGGAAAGAGACACAGGGGAGAGAGAGAGCCTTGCATTGTGCGGCAGACAGCATTGCAAGGCTTGCAAATATTATGCCATTATACTTAGAGAAAGCATAGCAGGTATACAGGTTATATATATATATATATATATATATATATATATATATATATATATATATATATATATTTATATATATACATATACACATCAAGTGTATATACTGAGGAATTGATTCAGAATATAAAGATACTACATAAAGAGTTACACAGTAAGAATACAGAGTATATACATATAGTTTTTATAGACTATTAGAAAAAGAGAATGGGGGATACCTTCAACAATATACAGAGAGAGAGTCAATACAGGTGAAATATATTTGAGTATATCCATCATGGGGTACAGTAATTTAAACAGAGGTACAGTATATATATATGTATATATATATATATATATACAGTCAGTGTATATGGATAATATACACAGGTATACAGACAGTATATGGAGTATACATATAAGGTATACATAGAGTATACAGTCAGGTCCATAAATATTGGGACATCGACACAATTCTAAACTTTTTGGCTCTATATACCACCACAATGGATTTGAAATGAAACGAACAAGATGTGCTTTAACTGCAGACTTTGAGCTTTAATTTGAGGGTATTTACATCCAAATTAGGTGAACAGTGTAGGAATTACAACATTTTGTATATGTGCCTCCCACTTTTTAAGGGACCAAAAGTAATGGGACAATTGGCTGCTCAGCTGTTCCATGGCCAGGTGTGTGTTATTCCCTCATTATCCCATTTACAAAGAGCAGATACAAGCTCCAGTGTTCATTTCAAGTGTGCTATTTGCATTCGTTGCTGTTAACTTTCAATATGAGATCCAAAGAGCTGTCACTATCAGTGAAGCAAGCCATCATTAGGCTGAAAAAACAAAACAAACCCATCAGAGAGTTAGCAAAAACATTAGGTGTGGCCAAATCAACTGTTTGGAACATCCTTAAAAAGAAAGAACGCACTGGTGAGCTCAGCAACACCAAAAGACCCGGAAGACCACGGAAAACAACTGTGGTGGATGACCGAAGAATTATTTCCCTGGTGAAGAAAACACCCTTCACAACAGTTGGCCAGATCAAGAACACTCTCCAAGGAGTTAGGTGTATGTGTGTCAAAGTCAACAATCAAGAGAAGACTTCACCAGAGTAAATACAGAGGGTTCACCACAAGATGTAAACCATTGGTGAGCCTCAAAAACAGGAAGGCCAGATTAGAGTTTTCCAAACAACACCTAAAAAAGCCTTCACAGTTCTGGAACAACATCCTATGGACAGATGAGACTAAGATCAACTTGTACCAGAGTGATGGGAAGAGAAGAGTATGGAGACGGAAAGGAACTGCTCATGATCCAAAGCATACCACCTCATATGTGAAGCATGGTGGTGGTAGTGTCATGGCGTGGGCATGTATGGCTGCCAATGGAACTGGTTCTCTTGTATTTATTGATGATGTGACTGCTGACAAAAGCAGCAGAATGAATTCTGAAGTGTTTCGGGCAATATTATCTGCTCATATTCAGCCAAATGCTTCAGAACTCATTGGACGGCGCTTCACAGTGCAGATGGACAATGACCCGAAGCTTACTGCAAAAGCAACCAAAGAGTTTTTTAAGGGAAAGAAGTGGAATGTTATGCAATGGCCAAGTCAATCACCTGATCTGAATCCGATTGAGCATGCATTTCACTTGCTGAAGACAAAACTGAAGGGAAAATGCCCCAAGAACAAGCAGGAACTGAAGACAGTTGCAATAGAGGTCTGGCAGAGCATCACCAGGGATGAAACCCAGCGTCTGGTGATGTCTATGCGTTCCAGACTTCAGGCTGTAATTGACTGCAAAGGATTTGCAACCAAGTATTAAAAAGTGAAAGTTTGTTTTATGACTTAATCTGTCCCATTACTTTTGGTCCCTTAAAAAGTGGGAGGCACATATACAAACTGTTGTAATTCCTACACTGTTCACCTGATTTGGATGTAAATACCCTCAAATTAAAGCTGAAAGTCTGCAGTTAAAGCACATCTTGTTCGTTTCATTTCAAATCCATTGTGGTGGTGTATAGAGCCAAAAAGATTAGAATTATGTCGATGTCCCAATATTTATGGACCTGATCGTATATATGTAAATTTACCACCAGTGTGTGTGTGTATATATATATATATATATATATATATATATATATATATATATATATACCGTATATACTCGAGTATAAGCCGAGTTTAACAGCCCTTTTTTTAAGGCTAAAAAGGGCCCCCTCGGCTTATACTCAAGTCACTCCCCCCCCCCCCCCCGTGTCTCTCTAACCCCCCCGTGTCTCTCTAACCCCCTAATGTCTCTCTACCCCCGTGTCTCTCTACCCCCCATGTCTCTCTAACCCCATCGTGTCTCTTTCCCTCCCCCCTCCTCATCCTCAACCCCCCCTCATTGTACCCCTCTAAATACCCCCCCCTCCCTTTCCCCTCACTTACCTGCATCTGAAGCTTCTACTCCAGCCTCCGCGCCCGGTATATGCTAATGCCGTGACGTCACATGCGTGCCACATCAAGACCCGGAAGGAGCGGAGGCCGGAGCTTCAGATGCAGGTAAGTGAGGGGAAAGGGAGGGGGGGGGTATTTAGAGGGGTAGAATGAGGGGGGCAGTTTAGAATGAGGAGGGGTGAGGATGAGGATGGAGGTTGAGGAGGGAGGTTGAGGATGAGGAGGGGACTGAGGATGAGGAGGGGGCTGAGGAGGGAGGTTGAGGATGAGGAGGGAGGTTGAGGATGGGGGGGTTGAGGTTGAGGAGGGAGGTTGAGGAGGGTGTTGAGGATGAGGAGGGTGTTGAGGATGAGGAGGGAGGTTGAGGATGAAGAGGGGGGCTGAGGATGAGGAGGGAGGTTGAGGATGAGGAGGGGGTTGAGGATGGGGGGTTGAGGAGGAGGAGGTTGAGGAGGGAGGTTGAGGATGAGGAGGGAGGTTGAGGATGAGGAGTGGGGTTGAGGAGGGAGGTTGAGAATGAGGAGGGGGGAAGAGACACAGGGAAGGGAGAGGGGGAAGATACACAGGGAAGGGAGAGGGGAGAAGAGACACAGGAGAGAGAGGGGGACACAAGAGGGGGACACGGGGCAGCACATTTCCCAGCCTCGGCTTATACTAGAGTCACTCATTTTACCCAGTATTTTGTGGTAAAATAGGTGCCTCGGCATATACTCGGGTCGGCTTATACTCGAGTATATACAGTATATATATATATATATATATATATATAACTGCTGTGTGCAGCATGGACAGCCGCTAGACTGTGTGGTATTTAGTCAGTGAGATGCTGGAAGGTTGGCAAGGGTATCTGGAGCCATGCAGACTGCAGTGAATCCAACAGCTGCTGAAGAGTGCGTGATGGAGGATACATACAGTGAACATGGTGAATGAAGTGGTCCCAAAGGGTGCTTGATGGGGTTCAAATCCGTCCATTTTAAAGGCTAGTGAAGTACTTGGAAGTCTTCGTTGCGCTCCTCCAACCACTCCCAGACAATTCAGGCCGTATGACATGTTACATTGTCTTGCTGGAAGATTCCATCCGCTCCAGGGAAGTCATCATGTATGGGTGTACTTGATCTGCAAGAATGGATAGATAACTCAATTGGTTGAGAGTGCCTTCCAGGAGGTATGAGTGGAGCCAGACAATGCGAAGAAAACATTCCCCAGACCATAACGCTGCCGCCATCTGCTTGTTTTTTTACAATTGTCGCAGAGTGTTTGTTCTCAGAGGTTTCACGGCAAACACAGCAACATCCTTCCAGTCAATGGAGCAAAAAAAAGTGACTCATCAGGGAAAGAAACCCTTTGCCAATCAGAAGAGGTCCAATTTCGGTACTGTCGTGCAAATTGACAGATTTATTAAATTGCAATTCGTTAAATTTAAAAGGGCTCTATTTAAACACACAGCATATTTTTTTTTTTAGTTAGTGAACTTCTATCCAAAAGCAAAACTTCTGTAAAAAATATATGCTGTGTGCTTAAATAGTGCCCTTCTAAATTTACTGAATCACAATTTAATAAGGCTGTGAATCTATTTCTATTGATGAACCCTCGTCAGCATGGGTGCAGTGACCAGTCGTTTGCTTAGGAGCTCCATACGCAACAGGGGTGGCTGTACTGTCATTTTTGACACACATATGGTAGCCCCCTGGTTCGTTTGGACTGTGAGTTGCTCAAGTGTAGCGTGTCGGTTGGCCCTCACACACCTTCGCTATCGAAGTTCACCTCTGATATCAAGGGCACAAACTGTGCTGTTTCAGAGTTATACTTCCACCCTTGGCCCAAACGCCAATGGTCATCCCCTTTTCAAAGTCAGATAAATCACACATTTTACCCATGACAGTGAGGTTTGATATATTTGCAGAATGCCTACATGTCACCTTATATACCTACCAAGCCCGGTCATGACACGTGACGTATTTCATTGGCTACTTTCTGCTGACGTCATGATAATATGACTCGACCCTGTATATATAGCAAAGCACAGCACTCAGAGCAGGGTGTCCAGATGATATTATCTCCTGAAATACCACCAGAGGGCAAGGAAGATAGGAATGCTGTTGGATAGGTATTAATGTAGAATTATACCTGATTTTTGCCCCACTCAGCAGGATTGTGCAGTCGAGTCCATTGTGTGTTTCAGTGTGTTCATAAAGTGCCACGCAAAGGTCCCAGTTATTGCAGAAAATAAAAGAACACATATAAAAATGCATCTTTTATAGGATAGTGTGATATTACAAGGGTGGGAGGATGGGTTGTAACTGAATGTCAGCATTGTGGTTCATATAGGAGAAAATATATATTGTATCTCCACTATTATTCATGTATCCACTGTATCTTATTATTGTACCATTCACTACTTTGTTTCACTTATTTATATTGTCATAACTCAGAGATGAGGGGCTCAGTAAACCCCTAATATTCCTGCTTTAGTTTACAGGAGCAATCTGCAGTTTGTGACATTAAATTCATCTAAGCACCCAGCAATTCAGATTAGGACATCATTCATGGAGAAGCATGAAAATCAGACACATGCACCCTCAGTTAGTGCAGACAGCAGACTGGCCACTTTATTCCTCTTTGTTGTTGTTGTTTAGTCATTCAGTCATGTTCGACTCTACCTGACCGTATGGACCGCAGCACGACAGGTACATCTCTCAGTCACTGCCCCTCTGAGCTCCACCAAGTTCATGTTCATTGCTTCAGTGACTTCATCTATCCGTCTCTGTCGTCCCCTTCATCTTAGTGCCTTCCATCTTTCCCAGCAACAGAGTCTTTTCTAGGGAATCCTGCTGTCTCATGATATAGCCAAAATATTTTAGCTTCAGCCCCATGATCATACCTTTTAGTGAACAGATTTCCCCACACTCCTAATTCCCTTCCCTGTAAGAGGGGACTGAATTCTTAGCGTGACCTCTTCACCCTGTCACTAGCTCATAGACCTCCTCCTATCACCAAATACACCAGAGCCAGGTCACTTTATATCCCAGACCTGTGATTTGCTTTTAGGTGAAGTGTCTCGCCTTATCTGAAGCCAGAGAGTGGATGCCTGGCTGCTCTGAGGGGCCATATAAATTTGTGCAGAAACCTTGGGTTTAACCTTTTGATGACCCACTAATACAATATGACAGAAAGTGTATCTCTGTTAGTTTACAGGTAAAATAACATTATTACAGTGCCTTTAACATCATATAGTAACCCCAATAAGGATTGTGGCCCAAACTACACTACACAAGTCCTTACAACAAGTCTCATGTCAATTTTAATAAAACATTTTTTATTAGCAACCTAGTGTGCCAGAGTCCCAAATAGAAGGACTGCTTGGGGGGTTCAGGGGAGTCCCAAATTCAGTCATGACATATATCCTATGTCCATGTATAGCACAGTAGGCATAGCATCCATTTTGTACTCAGTTTTCACTTTTGCACATTTTCTAAGTAGTTTTTCTGAGACAGTCAGAGACTCGCACTGGGGGTTTGAGAAATTCCTTTACTATGTCTTCAGCATTTCTTGTTATCAGTCCTAAGAGGCAACCCTGTGTACACAGGTATAAGTAACCTTATCCCCTGTTAAGGAAGCTATAAAATGGTATGCAAGTAATAATAAGATCAGACCAGTGCCTATAACTTCCTTTAGGTCATGCTGTGCTCTCCAAGCTTGAATAAAGAAACTTGATTGACGTTGCTCGTTTCAACTCCTTGATTTAGTGAAGTTTGAAGAAGAGACACTGAAAAGACAATATTTTCTCCAACACTCCAAACATTGTTTTGGCCATATTTGGGACATACACGCACACTGTGAAAGAAACTGAAATAGTTCAACTGTAATAACATTATTCAAGCTCTACCAAGACAGCCTAATCAGTGTTATCTCAGTTGAAATCTTTCACTTACTTTCCACAGTGTTCAGGACAATAAAAAAGATGTTAAGGGGGTATAAACAGTGGCCATTAATGGGATAAATTGTTTTTAAATTATATTTTTCTGCCAAAGCTTTGATTTGCTGCTGTTTGCATGTGTATTTTTACTCTTAATTAATGGTGAAATAAAAAGTGGGTTCTCTTTCATACAACAATTTTTAATCCATTATGCTGTAGTTTGTTGGTGCCACGTTATCTATCACTGCTTTACACCTTTAATATGACATCTACTTGGTCAAACAAATATAGCTTCAGAAACATGGATTTAATTACAAGTTCACTCTTCCTTAATCTGATCATACTTAGATTAAAAAGGGGCATTTATCAGGAATGTCTGCTATCCCCCTTCTTGTTTGACTTTGTGAAGGAACATTAAATGGACTTTTTCACACCAACAGGAAGTTGATTTCATTTAAAAAACTGTCTATAAATTTTACTCACAGTTTTTGTCTCCAGTAAATCATTTCTGAAATACTTAGAATTGATTTTGCAGCTCCAGTATGCTAATGTGCTGCTAAGAGTGCTTAATAAGGGTTGGAGAGGGGTCTAACTTCTAGATAACATTGGGGGTCATAATGTTGGCCACTACAGAAACAGACAGGCAGGCTGTAATCATAATTAATATGCATGAGATAACCATTTGCATATAAATTCAGCAACAACAACATTGAATTGTTCAGGAATGTTTCACTTTAGAAAAAATGGATAACACAATAGTTATGAGATTTTCATGAATAATAACTTAAAAGATGGATTTTGGTGTGACAAAGTCCCTTTAAAGGCTATTATATTAGTAAACCTTCTTCATTCTTGAGAAAACAATACAATCTACATCAAGAAATAAGAGCACCCAACTGAGGTTTTGGCACATATTCCTGCTACATGGTTACAGGGCCACAGTAGAGAGCATACAGGACAGTTTCATCTGTTTAAATAAAGGACCACTGAGATGTCATATTTAATGGTTTTCACAAAAATTATTCCATCCAATTTTGTTTTGTTTTGATGGCAGCAGACATTTTGTCTTTGTTAATAACAGAATTAGAAGAATAGTAGGAATGTGAGGATCTGCCAATATACATATCCACTTGACAACAGAGCTCAAAAGAGGGGTAAGCCTCCCCATCATGCTACAGACAGGCTTCTGTGAGTCAAGGCATTAAGCCTTCCAGATAGGAGACTCCCTTCAAAGGACATAGTCCCTATCCCTTGGTGATTGGCAGGGTGTTATCCATATGGTTTATGTGCAGCGTTTTTCTACTTTACCTGGTAATAATAAAGACAGTTCCAATTTTCCTTTTTTAGTGAGACTGGGAACTTGTCACAATAGCTTTTATAACTTGTACTTCAGCAGATAAGATTCTCTCTGCTCATGTCTGGGGTGGGAGATGATCTGCCATGAGGCCGTCTTGATAGACGTTTCTATCTGATTTCTTGGTGCACTGGGCAGATTCTCTCATGTCTGACTCCCTGTGATCCTATGGACCGAAGCATGCTGGCAAATCTGTCAGCCACTGCTCCTCTGAGCTCCCTCATGCTCATTGCTTTAATGACCTCATCTATCCATCTCAACCCATCCCCTTCTTTGTCTGCCCTCAATCTTTCCCAGGATCAGAGTCTTCTCTAGGGAATCCTGTCTCCTCATGATATGGCCAAAATATTTGAGTTTTAGCCTCATGATCAAAACTTCCAATGAACAGTTTGTTTAACTTGCTGTATTATGGATTGATTGGATCTTGCAGGCCTAGGAGTTTTCTCCAACATTACAATACAGAGGCGTCAATTATTTATGGTCCAGCTCTCACATCCGTATGTTACTACTGGAATACCATAGTTCTAACTATGAGCACCTTTGTTGATAGTGTAATATATTTGCTTTTTAATAGCTTGTCCAGATTTGCCATAGCTTTTCTTCCTCAGAAGCAAAAGTTAACATAGTAATAAAGTGGGGCATTACCTTAGCTACATACACACCTGTGTCCAAGCAAAGGACTTCGTCCTGGTAACAAATCATGTGACTATAGGTCTGTAAAACTAAACCGGATACAGAGAACACTCTTGGTACACAAGCCCTTGTATTCTTGGTCTCGTTGCTTGGTCTACTTTCCATTCCTGGGTGTGCATTTGTCAGGGATCCAATGTTGGTTCATGTCTAAGTGTCTCCAAAGCCGAGCGTGTCCCCAGCCTGGAGTGGTGCCTATATAGTGTTGACTCGATTGCGCTCTCTCCGCACATTTCCTGCACTGTTAGGACTGTTTGTGAGCCAGTTTGTTTACACTGTGATAAGACAGCACTTTACAACATATTCCACCTTTCATTAGTGATTACTAGTAAAGTATTAACTTGTCCAACATCCTCTACAAGTGACGCTTAAAAAATAGACTTCATTAATGGAACGAAGTTCAAGAAAAACTGCACTTGTTTGTGAAGTATGTAAAAAAAATAGGTGTGTAAGCCATGGACATATTGTTTTTGTATTATATTTTTGAAGACTCTATGTGTAGAAGAATCCATCTTTTCTTTGCATCATCACTTTCTGAGAGCTGTTTGTATATATCAGTGAATGGAGAGGTTAGAGCATGAGGATTTGTTAGATAACTGGATCTTTTTGAATTTGACACCAGCTTTCTCCCTTCGCACATGCTTAGGAGCAAGCAACTTGCATCAATAAATGCAAGCCCTGTTCTCTAGAAATGTAAATGCTGCTCTCATATACACAGCTTTCTAAAAAGGATCATGGATGACTCCAGGGACCAGGCACAGTATCAAAATACCATTTATTCTTATTAAAAACTAGTTTTATTATATTTTCCTGCCTCGTTGTCCTCATCTCACTCAACAATTTCAAACATATATATAATTTTGTTCATTTTGCTTCCACTGTAAGTTTTGAATGTGATTTCCAAGAATGCCCTGATGGGTACAACATTTCTTGACAAGCAGACACCTTTTCTTAAGAAGATGATCTCATCGCCTTGTAATTCTTCTTTATGTTAGTATTTTTTTTTTGCAGCAGATGTAGAGATAAGATTTTGGCTTGGTGTGCCAACGTGGCTCCAGAAATAGTAAGGTCAGAAAGCAAGGTCATGGATGCAAACAAGGTCGGAGATTGGGTTGGAAGCAAGCATTTCACGTCAATGGGTAGTTTAAAGGGATAAGGAACAGGGGTGAGCAGTTAATTTCACAAAGGGACGAGACAGAGGATGCCAGCTGGTGAATCCACCAAGGAAACACTAGGAATTGCACCCATGGATGGGAGGACCTGGCGATCATATACGATTGGCTGTAAATCTCTCCAAAAAGGAACACAGACTTGCTGGATAGCCTTATAAAAGGACACCTCCTCCCCAATTGTGTTAGGCCCTGGTAGAAGCCAATGGCGAAACGCATGCGTAGGCTACATTCCCCTAATGCCCTAGAAGTGATGTCATCGCGTCAACCCGGAAGTACTGCATGAGGGATTGGATCTGCACTATGTGTATAGGAGATGGAGACATAATGCACACCGGAGGAGCAACTTCACTAGAGTGATGACGGATTGGACTCACTTAATGTTTTAACATCCCTCAGTATGATATATACAAAGCTAAGTAATCAGACTGATCTTAGATCAATACTTTGGATTAACATTATATACATTATATCTTGTGGATACTAATATTGTCTGATATACTAGCTATTTAAATAATTGTACAATATATATTTGTGTTTAGGTATAACAAGTGGTATACACATCCCACTTAGGGAATTAGTATTGTATAGTATAGGTTTATTTCACATGAGGATAGGGGGATAAGTGACAATCCCCATTCTGCCACATCCTAATAGGGTTTTCTCTTTTTATAGTAGGGTGAGTTTTTTAGAAGGGTTAGATTAGTCTTCACCTTTATGCACATTTAGGGAGTAAGTGGCGGGCTCCTCCTATGCCACTCTTATCAGGTTGTATATAGGTATATAATATTGCACTAAAGCACTTTATTTCCTAAGTGGTTTGGAGATTACCACCAGCAATACTTTGCACATAGACTTTATACATTGATGTAATTTATATGTGAGGGTGTTTTTGGCTGCAAGGGCAACCGTTTGTATTTTAATCGTTGTTTTTTAATAGTGTTATACTTGCGAATAAATTCTATATATTTGATTCTACACTATTATATTGTTTATAATTAATAAGGGTAATGTAATAGGGCATACTGGATTAAATGGGAGACTTTTTTCTTCTCTTTTTTTGTTTACAATTTCCCAAAGGGGCCACATGAGAAACTCGGAATGTTGTGGAGGGCCGAACCATAGGCTGAACTTAATTCTGCTCAATAGGAATTTTATAGCTTTATTGTATTTTCTCAGTGCCAGGAGCTACAGATTGCTATCCATCCCAGTTAGTCACAACATTGCTGCTCACAAATTGCCCCCTTTTACAATTGGCAGTGTTTGTTTTTCTTGTTTTTTTCCAGGACACAAATTTGTATCCCACTGTAGGCCGCTGTAGCAGACCGGACAGAGATCCGGCCCGCAGGCCGCACAATACTCAGGTCTGATATGGAAGGTTCCTGGATGTTACTAGGTACATAATATCCCTTTTATGTACTTTATTTTATTAAGAAGTGCCTATAAGCTCTGTTTTTATTACCTTAAATACAAAAATTGTCTTCGTATTGGTCAACTCACTGCAACATATGCAGATACAGACTCTGTAGTGCAGTGTAGTGTCCTAGCCTATCATGGGCCATGTCTCAGAGCCAATCAGTAATTTAACAAACAAAATGGATTCTTGTAAATCCAATGTTCAGAATTACCCACAAATGTGGACTTACTTGACTCACACAGCTGCTCATATTGTTAGTTTGGTACATACAAACAAGTGTCTTTATTCCTTGACCTGCAGTGCACCTAACTCTCCACAAAAACCTAACCGAACAACAACCAGCAGATCAATGCTTCGTGTAGTTGAATCAATAGAGCTCCCAGTTGGGAAGAAAAAAGAGCCGCTATCGAACCTCCTCAGGTAAATTGCTCACATTGTATGTCTTATACTGGAGACATATCAATAAGATGCTTTCATACAATTATAAATATAGAGTTGATTTGCTCGCTGACCTACTTATGTTGATCCTTTTATATTTCTTGTTTCAGTACTTTAGATTTTAATACTCTCTGAAAAGCATTCCAGCAATACACAGATATAAGACAGGGATTGTTTTATAATGAAACCTCCCCCCACCCCCCTTTTCTTTTAATAAAGAATATTCTTTATCCTTAGGATATGTAGATAATGTCACATCCTGTAAAATGATGGTTTTCCTTGTGGCTTCTCATTTTTAAATTTATTCTTATTCTCTTTAGATAACCGGTACATGATCTGACATCTGCTTGGATAGTCAAGGCATTTCTTCAGGTGGTTTCAATTCAAAATAATAAAATATTTATTCTTGACTTAGCTCCTGAGAAATTCTTCTAAGTATTCCTATTTCTAAAGTCTAAAAACAAAATACTGATTTTGTATTTGAGTGGTTGAGGGATTTTTGTATTTTTAATGTATATTTATTTAAAAATGTATGGGTTTAATTACACTTACATACATTTAAAGGGATATGGATGTCTTCTAGGTTTTTACTAGGTGTTACATATCCTTGTGTATCTATTTATGTACTTTATTTTATTAAGAAATGCTTATAAGCTCTGTTTTTACTGGCTAAAATCAAACAAATAGTCCCTGTATGGTCTGCCCATTGCAGCGTATGCAGACACATATCCCTTTAAATTCATTTTAAATTAAATAAATTTACTTTTTATTGTTCAAAAATACATGATAAGCTCAACATTTTTAAGATAAAGATAAAAATGCATATTCAATTACAATGTGAAAAAAGGAAATGTTAAAGGGCTACTTAATTTAGCACATTTTGACCACATCAAAGAAAAGATCTCTTAAAAATATGTTGAAATATTTTTTACATTTTTTAAATATGTTCTTTTTTCACAGAGAAATGTATAAATGAAATTAGATGGAGACTCTGACATGTCCCCAGACACACACAGCAACTTCTCCTTGACACGAGCACAAGCAGACAAGACAGTTAACCCTTCACAAATTCATCTGTGCAGGGAAATGACTGCTGGAATCTACTAAAAATTACACGAAGGGGTTAACTTGTCCTACTGCATTACTGAATTTCGGTCAAAACCTATAAATCTTTGTGTTCGCACAGGGCTTCACCAGGTAGATGTTGGCATATGCTGTTAATCATGGAACAGTAAGGAGTCTGTTTGTATACAGACCTAAGACCATAGTTTTATTAGTGTAATTAGAAAAAAAAATGTATAGATCATTTTAACATAGAACCTTGTGCTAAGAGGTAAATGGCCCTTTAACAAAAAATGTGTTAATGAATCCTGATGCACAGTGAAAACACAAGTGTGACAGAACATGGGGGAAGTCATACAACTAGTTATTAATAAAAAAAAAAAGGTTTATGTTTCTGCAGGACATATTGGTGGACATTGTGTGTGAGGTTATATTTCTGGAGAGCTGTGGTTGCATTGAATGATGCAAGGTGTCTACTTCTGGATCAGTGAGGTAAGGGTGTGGTGTCAATATCAACATTATCTGAACTGTCATTGAAATTTAAGTTTTGCGTGAGACCAAGAAAAATAAACCCAGCACAGTTCATAATCATGTTATTGTATTGACTTATAAATGAGGATTGCAGTTACAAAAATGTAAGACAAGGGCCACAAGAACAGATTTAGTAAAGTCATAAACTTACAAGGCAATATCATCTGTTATATAACTATTATATATATACATATATACACACACACATTGGAACAGCTGAAGCATTGAATTCCACTCAGCTTGCCTAATATTTTACCTAATATAAATATAATTATTTACTAATGGCTGAACCATGGATGTTGAAGAAGATGATGTATAGCTGGTCTACTGGTTGATTTTGTTAACTTGTACCATTTTTGTGTGTAGCTACTCGAGTGTATATATATATATATATATATATATATATATATATATATATATATATACTCAAAAAACGACAGCAATAACATTTTAAGCCAGGCAATGCTGTTTGCCACACAATGCGAGGCTATGGCCCCTCCGAGAACCTTTAGCGCTCATCGCGTGCCTCTCCCCCACGTACTTTGCAGGCCTCGCGATGATCGCTTTGCTGCTCATTGCCGTGTTTGGCAAGCCGCAACTTTCCTGCATTGCAATGAGCATCTTCGCACTCATGGCAAGCCTCTCCCCCGGTGTAGTTTAGGGGACTCGCGATGATTGTTACTGCCTTGGTTAAATGTTACTGGCTTGGGTTATATTTTACTGGCTTGGTGCTCTTTTTTACTGCCTTCGACCTCGTTTTCATCCTGTTACGGTTTTTCGGCCGCCATTTTTTTTCTTGCTTAGCCGATTTTCAAGTAAAACTCTTAAATATGGCTCCAATGAGCTTGCCACCTCACTCCAAGGCTTCCTGGCTCTCCCCCTGTGCTGTGCGTGAGTGTATAATTTTGTTGTGTGTCACTTTTTCGTTTGTTGTGGGTCTTCAGACTGACGCGCTTGGCCCTTAAAGAAGTATTGCGTGCCTCAGGATGCCGCACGCCTCGCAATGATCGGCTGCGGCGCTCATCTTGAGCCCTGCAATGAGCGCCTTTAGCGCTCATTGCAGCTAAGTCCCGTGGGCCTCGCCATGAGCGCCTGCGGCGCTCATCTCCACCCCTGCAATGAGCGCCTTCGGTGCTCATTGAAGCCTAAGTCCCGCGGTCCTCGTGATGAGCACCTTAGGCCTTCCCTCTCTAATGTTCCCACAACATTAGTGATATTGTGTCATTTAAAAAGGTGACCCTATGAACCACAGCACATCAAGCACATCTGTTGCTAAGTCTCTGGTTGTGTTTATCCATATGGTTTTCCTGTCAAAGATACTGGAGTGGGTGCCAGTTCCTTCTCCAGTGGACCCTGATTTGTCTGGCCTCTCTGCCATAACCTTGCCACTTCGGGTGACCCTATATGGTATAGCTCACAACTTTATTGATGTGCACAAGGACCTTCACCACAACAAGGTAGCGACCCAGAAGGGGATATATATATAACATAATGGAAAATGTGATGTTCTGTTCTAGAACATGTAAATATTGCACTTTTGTTCTTGTAGATTGTTCTAGAGCAGGTAACTATTGTAAAGGATGGTAATGTACTGTGTATGCCCTTATATAGTGGTTATGTAACCCAGAGACTATGGTGTATTCTTTAAAAGGTAATGACGATTGAGGTGTCGGTTGTTCTCGGCCAAGGCCATTGTTTTCTCCCCAGGCCTGGGATCCTGGACCAACAAGTGATTGAAATGCCATGATTAGTATAGGGTAGATACAGGGAGGGGAAACAGCAGATTGTGCTCTATAACCCTGTGGTTATAGATAGATGGTGGAATCGCCAGGTTTAGAACTTGTGGGAGGATGGAATCCCCAGGGTATGAGCCTTGGAGTTTAGAAAGCTGCTCTGTGGGGTTTAATGATCCAGCAGAGAGTGTTAATTTTTAATTAATCTATCTGTAACATGACTAATGACAGTTATATGTTTATAGTGTTAGGATCTCCTCATCCCTCTGTGTTCCTGAGGACTAGCAGATAACGTTTCATTCCTGCACATCCAGCTGTTTAGAGTAGTCCATGTCCTCTATGCACAGTTATGGTGCTACTTGTCTGTGTCCCACTGAACCTGTTTCCATGCTAATGCTTCTATCACTCCTGGGCCTGCAGGGGCTCCCTCCGACTGCTCTCACCTGGGTTCTCCCTCTGACAGGCTCAGATGAGCACAACTCTCCTTCTTCCTGTGGCTCCAGCCCTTGTCATCGGTGAAGCTGGGGCTCCTCTTGACGTGCAGGCTGCCAGGCTCATCCCTCACACTCGCTTCATCTGCTCCTGCAGACCCCAAGGACTCCCAGCATTGAAAGGCTGTGCAGCAGCAGATGATGCAGCTTTGGGCAGTCCAGGTAGGTGCTTCCTGAGTCATCTTCCTCCATTAGTCAGCAGAAAAAGCTATAACTGTATTCAAAATCTCTTTAACAGCTGAGGGAAATACTGGAACAATAAGCACAGCTCTAACTGGGTTACAGCTTGTGATATGATTGACTTTATGGAAGTAAAATACACTCCAGGGGACCCTGGAAATGACACATTCTCACACTCCACCTCTGCAGCTTCAGAATCCAACTATTTGTTCTTAATTCTACCCCCCACCCTCCATGGTATATCCTCTGGAGGCAAATAATTACCTCTCTGCACCTGTCCTGATGAATATCTGCTCCATCCTTGACATTGGTACCAGTGGGCACTTTAAGTCAGGGAATTGTGTGCTTGTTCCAGTTGTGTGTAGGTCTGTGATTCCCTGTACAGCTCTATCAATGTATTTGTGACGGTGTATATCATAGTATACCCCTGTCATGTGTTTGTGACAATGTATTGCTGCTCTGCCAATGTCTGTTCCTGTATCACTGTACAACAGTGTGAATGTGTTTATGACAGTGTATAATAAGGTAGTGCATTTTTACACAGCTATTTAAGTGGGTTTGGGATAGTACATCACTGCACAGCTTTGTCAGTGTGTGACATTTTTCTGTCTTTTTGCTATGTGACGTTTTTGGTGCCAAAGGAACAGCTCATGAATTCTGAATTAATAACACTTACGTACCAGATACACAAAACACAACCTATACACATCACATGCACTGTGTATTAGCACCACACACACAACACCGGCCGCATACCCTGTACAACATACATATACCCTACACAACACATTCATTTCATACAATATTCACACACAAAACACTGCACTCATTTAAAGACAACACTCAAATATTCTTCAGCTGAACACAATAACTACACACACACACAAAACACAACCTATACACATCACATGCACTGTGTATTAGAACCACACACACAACACCGGCCGCATACCCTGTACAACATACATATACCCTACACAACACATTCATTTCATACAATATTCACACACAAAACACTGCACTCATTTAAAGATAACACTCAAATATTCTTCAGCTGAACACAATAACTACACACACACACATACACAAAACACAACCTATACACATCACATGCACTGTGTATTAGCACCACACAGACGACACCAGCCGCATACCCTGTACACCATACATATACCCTACACAACACATTCATTTCATACAATATTCACACACAAAACACTGCACGCATTTAAAGACAACACTCAAATATTCTTCAGCTGAACACAATAACTACACACACATACACAAAACACAACCTATACACATCACATGCACTGTGTATTAGCACCACACACACAACACCGGCCGCATACCCTGTACAACATACATATACCCTACACAACACATTCATTTCATACAATATTCACACACAAAACACTGCACGCATTTAAAGACAACACTCAAATATTCTTCAACTGAACACAATAACTACACACATACACCAAACACTGCCATACACACAATCAAACTCTTAAAACATTCAGAGGAATAGCAGAAAGCTGAGAGAATATGACAGAGGCATGAAGGGGATCTGAAGGTTAATCCGTAGCTTCTCTATACAGAGAGAGAGCAGAGGGGGTGAGAGACAGAAAGAGAGGGTGATAGAGTGAATTAAAGAGAAGATAAAGGCAGAAAGATTGACAGAGATAGGCTCAGAGAGAATCTGAGAGAGAAGAAGAGAGGGCAGAGAGGTTGTAAGAGACAGGCAGAGAAAACTAAAGGGAATACAGTGAGAGACAAAGATGGGGGGAGACAAAAGGATTGTTAGAGAGAGGCTGATAGAGGCAGAGAGAAATATAAGGGTAGAGAGACTGGCAGAGAAAAAGAGTCTGAAAGAAAGGTACTGAGAGAAATGACGAGAGAATGATAGGATAGAGACAAAAAGAAGAGAGAAGAGGGACTGGCTGAAAGAGAGACAGAGGGAGAGAAAGTAAAAAGGGAGAAAGAAAATGTGAGACGCACAGTAACAAAGAAAAAATAACAGGGAGATAAAAAGGGGTGAGAGACAGAGAAAGTACAGAGGAGGCAGACAGGTATAATGTGCAACATATATTGAGTGAGATACATAGATAGAGTCAAAAATAGAGACAGAATTAGATAGATTTAGAAATACAGAGTGACAGAGAGAGGAGTGGAAGAAATGGGGGGTGGAGAGAAAAAGGGTGGGGGTAGAGAGAGAGTCAGAGGAGAGGTGCTTAGACACACCGGCTGCTGCTGGGAGCTGTACTGTATATCCCGAGGTTGCTCACAGATTATGGTGAGTGTGATATTAAGCAAAGGTGTTACTGACAGTGTGTATGCTTGGGGGGGCAGGCAGTGTTAAGAGAGATGGGAAATTCTGAAAGAGTGAGAGGGGCAACAGAGGAGTACTTAGACTGGCGAGTTACTGAGTTAGTACTGATACACTGTTTTGGTTACAGACAAAGAGTATTGATAGATTGGATGGTTACTTATATAGAATATTGACAGTGGAATGGTTACTTTATGTGACTACTTACATTGGAATAGCTACTGATAACCCCCCATTGACAGACCTTGGAAGTTACGGATAGAGTATGGGGACTACTCACCTAGCTGGGATAAACGGATAAAGTCAGGTTTAATGACAGAGTATTGGGAGTACCAAAGGAGCTGGGATGTACTGACATGGTGAGGTTTAATGACCTAATATTTGGAGTCCTGCTGGAATGTATTGATGGAGTAAGGTTTAATGACAGAGTATTGGGAGTACCAAAGGAGCTGGGATGTACTGATATAGTGAGGTTTAATGACCTAATATTTGGAGTCCTGCTGGAATGTATTGATAGAGTAAGGTTTAATGACAGAGTATTGGGAGTACCAACAGAGCTGGGATGTACTGATATGGTGAGGTTTAATGACCTAATATTTGGAGTCCTGCTGGAATGTATTGATAGAGTAAGGTTTAATGACAGAGTATTGGGAGTACCAAAGGAGCTGGGATGTACTGATATAGTGAGGTTTAATGACCTAATATTTGGAGTCCTGCTGGAATGTATTGATAGAGTAAGGTTTAATGACAGAGTATTGGGAGTACCAACAGAGCTGGGATGTACTGATATAGTGAGGTTTAATGACCTAATATTTGGAGTCCTGCTGGAATGTATTGATAGAGTAAGGTTTAATGACAGAGTATTGGGAGTACCAAAGGAGCTGGGATGTACTGATATAGTGAGGTTTAATGACCTAATATTTGGAGTCCTGCTGGAATGTATTGATAGAGTAAGGTTTAATGACAGAGTATTGGGAGTACCAAAGGAGCTGGGATGTACTGACATGGTGAGGTTTAATGACCTAATATTTGGAGTCCTGCTGGAATGTATTGATAGAGTAAGGTTTAATGACAGAGTATTGGGAGTACCAACAGAGCTGGGATGTACTGATACAGTGAGGTTTAATGACCTAATATTTGGAGTCCTGCTGGAATGTATTGATAGAGTAAGGTTTAATGACAGAGTATTGGGAGTACCAACAGAGCTGGGATGTACTGATATGGTGAGGTTTAATGACCTAATATTTGGAGTCCTGCTGGAATGTATTGATAGAGTAAGGTTTAATGACAGAGTATTGGGAGTACCAAAGGAGCTGGGATGTACTGATATAGTGAGGTTTAATGATCTAATATTTGGAGTCCTGCTGGAATGTATTGATAGAGTAAGGTTTAATGACAGAGTATTTGGAGTACCAAAGGAGCTGGGGTGTACTAAGAGAGTGAGATTTGCTGACCTAATGTTTGAAGTACCGACGGAGCTGGAATGTATTGATAGAGTAAGGTTTAATGACAGAGTATTGAGAGTACCAAAGGAGCTGGGGTTTACTGATAGATTGAGGTTCAATCACAGAGTAATGGGGGTACCAAAGGAGCTTGGGTGTACTTAAAGAGTAAGGTTTAATGACATAGTATTCGAAGTACTGACAGAGCCAGGGTGTACTGATAGAGTGAAGTTTAATGATGGAGCCTTGGGAGTACCAATGGAGCTGGGGTGTACAGATAGATTCTGGTTACTGGCAGAGTACTGAGAGAGTGTAGGGATGTTACAAAGTACTAACAGAGTTTGGGATACCAGCTGGGAGTACTCATAATTTGGCTTTTCCTAATTACGGACAAGACTTACTGACAGAATGGGCTTACTAGCCAGGAGTCCTTTCAGACTGGGGGTTACTGGAAGGTTGCACCAATATTTTATGTATTTTTATTAATTTTGCTTCATATTTTTGCAGTCCCATCTATTCCATGGATCACCTGCATGAAGCTCACAGACCATACGCTGGAAACCTCTGCTTGAAGACACCCTGTATATACTTTTGATCACAAACTGAAGTCACCCTGTAAATTCTCTAGGACATTATGCGTCTACTCTATGTAGCCCTGTACGTAATCATGGTCACACTATAAATAACTTTGGTCTCCCTCCATATATCTATTAGTCCTCAAGAATGAGCAGGGAGAGCTTAACACTTCACACATCACTACGGTTAGTCATTAACAGATGTGCCTGGTGTGATGCAGTCCATAGGGTCATGGAGAGTCGGACACAACAGCATTATTAGTCATTTATAGATGAGTGACAAACATATGCCCAATTAAAATGTTCTCTTTTCTACTTTAAATGGAAATTTAGTAACATGAACAGTATCACCTTTTTAAAAATGGTTTGGATCTCAAAACCAGTCCCCATGAGCACTGGAAGGTACAGCCCATCCCCAGATCAAAAAGGCTGAAAGATAATATCCTGAGTCACACTGTATATACAGATGCAACATAGTTTATCCAGCAACGGATGGTCCGGAATCTCCTTTAATCTGGACAAATTAAAAGCAATTTCCTATGGTGGCTGTTGGGTTGCCCATGTGGGGCTGTGGTTGGGTGGTTAGTGCTCTTTTCAGATTTATTTTGTGCTTGTTATTCCTCTCCGGGCTGGGTCTCTTTGTGGAGGGGTTTCTAGATGGTCTCTGCAGCTCTGGGATTGGGTAGCTTTGCCTGTGACCGAGAAACCACCTAATACAACAAGGTGTTGGAATGGGGGGATACCGAATAATAGGTGTTGTACCTGTACTTTTGGTCTGCCTGTGTATACTCTGCCTGTCCCGTATACACCTGCACAACCTCTAATTTGTTCTATATAAATGATTGTGTAGTGAATGCTTTAGCAATTCTTGTCCTCTTTCCTTTCAGGGACATCCACCAGGCTTAATCTCCAGGAATATCAACGCTCCCGAATAAACAGCTACAATTCCTCTACAATGCTGATACTCCTAAACTGTCCAGTATGCTGCTCCAGCTGGTGAATCTTTTGGCTCCGCTTTACTTCCTCTGCCTCCTGTCAGTCACTTTCTCCCTACAGCTTTTCCTCTTCCTCCCTGGCATGTGTACAGAGCCTGCCGCCTCGCTGACAGTCTCTAGTCTCCTGCACAGCTCCCTCTTAGTCTTCCTCCTGGTCAACGTTGTGGGGAACTATATCCTGGTAATCTGGAACAGTCCAGGTACTGGAGGGTTCTGTGCAGACAGTGACGTGTCCAGCAAACCCTTTTGCCATCTGTGTGTCCGGGTGATGTGGGAGCAGGAACATCACTGCTTCTTTACAGGGACGTGCATCGGCCGCAGCAACCTGCGCAGCTTCGTGTTCTTCTGCATGCACTCGTCCTGCAGCTGCTTCCACGCAATGGTGGCAGGAGTGGGATACATCTCAGAAATCTTCTCCCTCTCCTTCTGCGACCCTCTGACCTTCCTCAGACTGCTGCCTCTTTCTGTCACTCGTTTCTTCTCAGGTCAGCTTTCTTATTCATACACCCTTTAGATTCAAGTGGTATTCACTGAGCCAGAATTATGCAGTAAAAAGTCACAATAAAACAAAGTTGTTTCCTTATTATACTAAATGAAAAATTGGCTATATATTTCACTAGTCATTTTGTTCTAAAGCAAATAATTTCGGAGATGATCAGTATTGTTTGTGCTACATTATGTCAATGAGCAGCACCTGAATACGTGTTTTTAGGGTGACTGAGACCCTTTAGTCCAATTGATAGGCATAGAGATAGATAGATAGACAAGCCAGATGGTATGTGGAAGATAACCATGCTACACAATTCAGAACACTCACAGTCACTACAAATTCAACAGCAGATAAGAACCAAAAGTCCCATCAAGTCTGCCCATGCAATCTACCTATAAAGTTAGGCTTTATTAATCTTCAGAATAGCCTTATGCTTCCACCAGGTATGTTTAATTACTTAACTGTGTTTATCTCTACCATTCCATTGAAAAGCTGTTTCACCTTTTTGTAAAGTAGTGTTATCCATTATTACTCCCATATCTTCATCTTTCCAACATCAAATTGTGATTTAGTATTACTTTTCTGGGAGGTACCCCCTTCTGATCTCCATTGAACCCATAACATCTGTGAAAGTTTCTAATGTATAACCCCTCTGCTTTCCATCCTCTAAGCAAATGGTTCTTAACCTCTTTGGTCTAGGTTCATTGCTTTCCATTATTCAAGTGAGGCCAGATCTGAGATCTAGAACATGGGTGGTACTTCAGTGCAAAACTAAATGAAAATTTAGAGTACCAAGTGACTTAAATAGAGTATATTAAACCACGGATAGGTTCCCCAATAATCTGTCTATAACTATGACTAATGATATTTCTATTTTTAAAGTTTTAGGCTCTCCTCGTCCTTTTGAGGACCAGCAGACAAGGTCTCAAGGACTGGCACCAGTCCCAGGACCAGGTGGTCCAGTCCCTGAGATCTTATCTACCAGACCTTATGGATGAGGAGAGCCCAAGACATTATATATTCCATCACCATTCCTCAGTTGGGGATTATAGAGGAAAAAAGTACTATATTCAAATCTAGATGAAAATGCAGTAAATCACATTAAATATCAACAGGTTCTGGACTTTACAACAGGTTCCTGTGAGCACTGGGTGGCGACTAGCTGGTCCCAGATCAAAGAAGATTAAGAACCTGATTTGAACTACGTGGCATGTGAGAATGTGTGAACTTGTATAATAGTATGTTCGATTCGTTGTACTTTCTGTGACAATATATGTGCATGTAGTTACATAGTAATTAAGGTTGAAAAAAGACTTTCAGTCCATCAAGTTCAACCTGTTAAGATCTCCTCTGATCTGCTATATGCGGATTAGTTATTACTTAATTTGTTGATTCAATAATTATTAATAGTATAGTATTGGAGGATGAATAAAGAGTTAGTCCATCAAGTTCAACCTTTTTAGATCTCTATTGATCTTTTTAATGTGGACTATTTATAATTAATTGTTAATTGATCCAGAGGAAGGCAAACAGAAGAAAAAAAACATTGAAACTTTGCCAATTGTCTCATAAGGGGAAAAAAAGCAAAATTCCTTCCTGACCCCAGAAACTGGCGATCAAATTTCTCCCTGGATCAATATTCCTTCGCTAGTTATCTAGGATGGCCTTGAATGCCAGTTATCTAGGATGGCCTTTATTCAGAATATATCAGACCCCTTTTTTGAAGTTGTCTATCGAATTCCTTTGGTATAGAATTCCACAGTTTAACCACCCTAGTTGTGTCTTTGATACAGTTTTTTCTTCATTCTTTATATTAATGTGATATGATATTGTGTCCGAGAGTGTTGATGTGTGTATCTGTCGCTATGCTTTATTCCTTTACTCTGTATAAAAATACTTACACATGTGGATATGTGTTGGTGTGGGTCTGAGTTTGAGTATATAAATGTATAAGATATTGTGTGTCTGTGTACCTATGAATGAAAGTGTGTGATCTTGTCTATGACATTATGTGTGACACTAGGTGTCTGTGAAGGGAATGCAAGAACAAGTAGCAAGTGGTAATATGGAAGATTTATGGGTTATTAGTTAGGTAAAATGAGCAGATTAAATGTACAGTTTTAGGTTTAAGCCGCCATCAGATCTATGTTCCTACACAGGTCTGCTGGCTCTATGAGTGACTATACAAACGTGTGCTGCTGTATAATCACTTTCCCATGGGGAAGCCTCCTGCTCTACACACATTTATGCAGTAATGTATTATCTGAGTACCTGGCTGCCAAATCACAGTGTATCAGAGGCAGATGGCTGGGCCCTGTGATCATTGCATTATCTTCTTCATATTTCCAGATTCTGCAGATGTGAGGAGCTGTGGGGGGCTCACTGCACCATCTCAATGTAACCCCTACACTGCTTGGCGTACAGTTTATACATACTGCATATATATCAGTACTGACACACACCAAGTGTCTCCAAGACCACAAGGGTTACAGCTATCCCGCTGTGGTGACATTGACAAATGCTGCCCCAGTTTAGTGTCTCCTTGTGACAATGACACATGGGACCCAGCCACTAGCCTGGCTCTATTTATAGGGGTGGGGGGATGTGGAGTCTGAACATGCCACTGAAAACTGTCTACCATGCCTGCGCCTCTGCATCATCCCCTGCTGTGCCATTCCAGTTCCTATTTTTCAAAGACCACTCTCGTCCTCCCACTCTGCTTTCAACCCAATCTCTCACATATGCTCTCCCTCACCCCCATTATCTTTCAATGCTCCCTTCCTACACCTATGATCTAATTCTTCATCCCTATACTCCCCTCCCTTAACCTTTTAAAACCCTGACCTTTTCCTCACCTCTATATTTTCTTGCCCTATTTTCCGTTCCTATGCTCACCTCCTTAACCCTATTTTTTCCTCTTATTACTGCCAGTTTCTACCTAAGATAACCTCAGACAGACCTAGATTCCATCCACCTCTTCTCTACTGCTTTATGCCCCATTCCCTCTCCTAATGGCCTTTCTCACCCCATTCTCCTAAGATCCAGTCCCTCTCCTACCTCACTTCCATTCTAATCCTCTCCTTAACCCCGACCTCTTTGATTCTCCTTCCTCACTCCAATTCCCTCTCCTTGTGCTCTCCTAATTCTCTTCCCTCGTTCTCTGCTTATGATCTTCCCTCACCCCATTCTCTCTTCTTTTGACCTTATTACACAAAACCTCTCTGCCATTGTTCTCATACTTCATCCACAATCTCTTCCTATGCTCTTCTCTCTCAGTCCTCTTTTGGGTCCTTATGTTTTTCTCCTTTCACTCTACTCAACAATTCAACTCCCTTAATCTCTCCTCCACTTTGATCTCTCCCATTCTCATCTGCTGCACAGGTTCTCTCCTCAGCTTGGACATGCTGGTGGTCCTCATGATATACCTCTGGTTTGGGGTGGGTTTGGCCTGTGCCGCCTTCTGCTGCCACCAATTGCTCCTGATCTCCAAGGGTTCAAGCTGTCCGCAGCGTCCTCTGGCAAAGGCTGTAACCAACTGGAGTGTCAACCTGCACAAGGTCTTTGGAGAGAAGTGGCTGCTGGGAATCCTAGTGCCCCGGCCAAAGGACAACTGACCAGAAGTGGATAAAAAGGGCTGGAGCTTCATTGCTATATGCATATAGTATATATCCACTGTATTCAAATAGGAGTCCCCACTGTGCTATATAAGGAGGGGAGATCTTCACTCTTCTTTATTTCCTAATAGATGGCACCTTGCTAAAAATACTTTGCTGCTATACACAGAAAAGACAAGTTCTTGTAATGTTATATAGAAATAGAATCGATGCCTGCGGTACTATACATAGATACCTGCTTTCCACCTAGAATTATGCAGATACATGAATATATAACCGACATCCATACCACATACTAGTATATTTAAATATAAATGTAACAGATATTTATATAGAATGACAGCATGTTTCCCATTGGTTGTCTGTTGCTGTCTATCCTAAGCTCCACCCCCTTGGAGACACAAGCAGAAATACAGCTCAGGCATTAAATTACATTTTATTACATATATAATTCTGTAGTATGTATTCGATCATTGAAGCAGTTCTACCCAGTGTGGGGGCAAGAGGGATAGTGCTGCCCCATGTTGGGGTAGGAGGGGTGTGAGAAGGGTGGTTGCTGCCCCATGTTGGGGTACGATGGGTAGGAGAGATGTTGTTGTCTTGTGTGGGGGTTAAGAGTTACACTGCCAGATCTGTCACTAATAAACATAATAACTGATGTATACAAAACGTTGACGGTGAGTTTGTATTATTACTGTCCCTGCATGAGATAAGAAGATATCTCTTTAGTTGATGCCGTCTACTCTGAACAGCATAAGCACATACAGTTCCCACAACTGTGTAGTGTGCATTAGGCATACCTTAAGACAAAAGCTGGGCAAAGCCATTTCGTACGTCTGATTGCAGCCTGAGTATGAAGCTTTCCCCAGCGTATATTTAGGCAGTAGTACAGCATCATAAAGTTGACAGAGGACAATGAGTACATTTTTAAAGGTATATATAAGTTTCCTGGGTTTCAAATGTTTGGTAAGAAACAAGCAGTGATTATCAGAAGAATATGTGTTAAACAGAAAAGTTCAGTGTACTTACTAAGTTATAGGCAAGATAGTAAATCCAGCTTTGCACACCCACGGGGAGCTTACATAACCAAGTACAGAAAGAGGAGCAGCCAGATACAGAGTGGTAGAGGCCAAAGGAAGTAGTCCTGCAGGATGGAATCACATGGTTGGGCGGGGTCTTAGCTCACAGCTGAATCGGAGCACAAGGAGAGAGAGAGAGACTACATATCCCAGACTGCTTTGCAACACAGGAACCCCAGAGTTTGATACAAATGTTTCACCTAACCTCTGCCTTCTCCTTATTGGACAAAACAAATTATGAATTTTATGCTACTCTTAGCAGGGATTTTCAGAGGTGTCAACTAACAAAAGCTGCTGGTTGCAAACTGAAAAGATTTAGCAACATCAGTATGAGTTTCGAAATGTTTATTTGGGTATTTTTTCATGCAAAAAGAAGTTTGCATACACTACTGATTCTCTTCTATCAGATGCATTCATAATCCAGGAAACTTAGATTTGCCTTTAAGGCAGACTTTAGGCTCATCCATCAGACATTACTAGTTGCCCAGACTCTTAACTCTGGCAGTGGACAGTGAAAAAAAATCTGGCTCCCATACATGACTTTACAAGGTATCTGGTTCTACTGCTGGCCCATGCCTGAACTATTGGTTATTGCACTGGATATTACTAGCTGTCTTGACTTCTGGTTCTCTATTGCACAATGCCACTTGTCTGGGTTCTTAACTGTTCATTCTCAAATGTGACTCATAGACACTCGGTCCACTTGTCATAACAAAATGCCTGGTCTCTGAGACACTCTACTAGACATTACCAGATACCTGGACTGCCAGCCACTGAACTTGACATTACCAAATCCATGAACTTCCAGTCCCTACATAATTATCAAATGCCTGGTCCTCTAGCCACTCCACTAACCATTACAAGGTGTGTAACCCCTAGTCTCCCCTACTAGGCATTGCCAAGTGCTTGCAATCACATACCACTACTGGATGCTACTAGGTGCCTAGACTCCAAGCTGCTCCATTAGACATTACCACAAGTCTGGGTTCTTGCATCCCCTACTAGACAAGGGGCCATATTCAATTCAAAGCCTGCAATTCGATCTCAGAAAGCCGAATGTCTGCGGATGTGTTGCGGGCTCCTGTTCATCTCAGATTGCGATGCTATTTAATTGCTCAAGGCCGCAAGTTACTGTCCCAAAGCCGAAACCGTAAACCATGCACTGGGTCGTAGCACTTCAGGGCGGGAACACGATCAATTCAGCAAGCCCGTAACCGCCCATTTAGAATCAGCCAATAGAAAATGAGACTGTCATTATTACGGCAGTAAAACATGGAGGTTACATGTCAATCAATTAGGTTCGGGGGTCCGATATGCGATCAAAAATTAAGAATTAGGAAAACGGATGCCAATACTGTTCTAGTCCATATGGGTGGCCTGATATGTATTAAATCATTGATACCCGAGATCGATTTAACCCCAATATTAAACATAAAAAAAATCTTGCGATTTGCGGGCTTGAGACTGTTGTGCAATTAGCCTAGACTCAAAGCCCAGATAGCTGGATTCCTGCCTCCAATATTAGATATTACCAGGTGCTGGGGTTAAATGACTACAACAATATCTAAGTTTTATATTAATAATCAAGCATTTTACTCAGATGCAAAGCTGCAAATATATAAAACCATGTCAATGATGAAACAAATTTAATAATTAAAGTAATTATAAGAAAAATATCTGGAAAGAATATTCTACTGGAAAGAATTGTAAGGGTTTAACCTAAAGAATCAATGTACAAGGTTGAAAAATGATAAATCGCAGAATACAAAAACAGTTTTTTGTATTTGTATTAAAGGGCTTTATTCCTCTCACTTTAGGCTAATTCGTAAATGTTAATGGACTTGTTTGCTTCCTGACCAATATGAAAAACATTTATAGAGGAAATATAACAATGTTGGACTTATTTCTCAGCCTTAACTACAAAATAACCTGTGAGGCATTAAATGCTTCAACGTGTCTGGTGTCAATAGATGGCTCAAAACTATTATACAAAGAATACTCACCCACTTCCTGCTATACACTCGCGACACTCTCCCCTTTGTTAGACATATTCATGACTCCCCTCTCATTAGAATACTAGTGACTTTGTCCTCACTTCAGTACACTAATATCTTTCACCCTTTTTACCTTTTTATTGATACTGACATTTTCCCATCCGTGCAACACACCAGTGCCTCTCTTCCAAACTCTGTACTAAGATTATGCCTATCTTCCTATGTTTAGCACACAATTAATTAAATACTGTTATTTGTAAAATAACATCATCTATTTGCCTACCATAAAAGCAAAGGTTATAAATAGCTGGTCCTGGGACTGGAGTCGGTCCGAGACCTTTTCTGACAGTCCTCAGGAACCACGGAGGAGGAGATCCTAAAGCTTTAAACATGCTGCTACCAATACTAACTGCTATACCCAGATGATCCCCAAGCCAGTCAACATGAGAATTGGAAGGTTACCAGCAAGTCTACAAACAAAAAAGGTTGAGAACCTCTGCTCTAGACCACCTATATGACTCTTGTCTATATGTAGCACTCATGATGCTACTGTCTGTAGACCACTCAATTCTCTGCTCCTTCTCCTTGGCCCACTCATGACTTAATTTTTTTGTAGAACACAAGACTTCCACTCCACTCTATACAGTCTTGCTTCTTTGTCTCCTCTTTATAGCTTGTTCAGTGGATTATGCGACTATAACAAGAGTTATAGTTCATTTGTATATAATAAAGAGATCAGTAGTAAAGGGTAATCGTCACATTTTAAGCTCTTTGAACGTTGTGTTAGTTTTGGTCCCTTGCACACCACCTGCCAGGGAGTCCTGGAGTTTCTGCCAGTCCTGTAGGTGGTTGCTGCTCATTGCCTTGGTATATAGTTGCATTTGCTCCTTTAGTCTCTCCAGCTGAATTTGTGATGCCTGGTTGAGCCGTGCTAGCTCTTTGGTTTTCATAGCGATGGTCAAAAGGCCAGAACGATGCAGAACATCCAGAGTATTCTGAAAGCGATGTGTTTTGCATTGCTGCTCTGGCTTCTCACTGACCATGCTCTGTGGGGTCTCATTATAAGATAACGTATTTGAGTCTGTGTTAACCGTATCCAAGCTCCAAACTTGCAAATTGTTGCCCTGCCTTTTGGCTGTTGCTGCTTTAGAAGTTGCTGCTGTGCCCCTCTGTACCTTCCCAATGTGAACTGTTGTTTCAGGGATACCTGTGCCATCTGAGCTGGGAGCTTCAGGACATGTCCTCTTAGCTTGGCTGTGATGTCCTATAACTGCTCCCTTCTCAACTTTGCAGGGAAGGGATGAACTGGGAGATGGCTGTGGTGGCTGTGGTGCTATCTTGGTGTAGGAGTTTAAGATGGGCAAGTACTTGGTGTCCTGTTTAAAGGTTGACTGTGACTTGGGTGAGGATGCACTTGGGGGGAAAAGCAGGATTTGCGGGGAGGGCTGGAGTAGCTGAAATGATGGACGGATAGTCCAGGGGTGGGCTTGAGGATCAGGACAGGATTCCTGGGGAGGACAAGAAACAGTCAGTCTTCATACTTGCTACCTGAGGCCACAGCTATGGATTGCATCATCTGCTCAGGTGACATTCTTTTGTCGTCTTACACCACTGTTAGCTGCCACTCTGTATAATGTGGGGACACTGTCAATCCCCTCTATTTCTTTAGGGATCCACTCCCTGGGTCTCTCATACTGTCAGAAGTCTCTCTGGGAATCCCTCTGAAGTCACATTTTTTGGGTTCCCAACTATTAAATTATGATGTGACTGCTGGCTGTCTCTCTTGAAATCCCCTCTGCTGTGACTGCTTGTGGTCTCGCTGCTGTCACTGCTTGCTGTCTCTTTGGTGATCCCCCTCTACTTGGGCTTTTTCTGTTTGTCAGGGGATTCCCTTTTAAGTGACTGATATCTTCCTTTGGAGGCCAACTGTTGGCACTACTTGCTGTCTCTCCATGGATTCCATTTGTTTTTATGGCTTCCTCTCTGAGGATCACCTGTGATGTCACTGCATGCTTTCTCAGGAACCCTACTCCTGTCACTGATGTCTCTCTGGAGTTCCCCTCTCCTGTCACAGACATCTCTCCCACTACTTTCCCTGCCTATCTCGGGAACCCCTTTGGTATGCCTGATGTCTCTCTGATGATATCTTCTCCTGTCACGAATGTCTCTCTGGCATCACCTATGCTCTCACTACTGTCTCTCTGGGGATTCCCTTTGTTCCTTGCTGTCACTTCTCTGTGTCTCTCTGGGGATACCCTCTGTCACTGTCTCTCTGGGAATCCCCTCTACTTTCACGGTTGGCTATCTCTCTGGGGATCCCTCTGCAGTCATGTTTTTGCGTCTCTGGAAATCCAGCCTCCCTGTGTCCTCTCTCTCACCTCATTGCACACAGCTCGAAGAGCATTGCTCAGTGCAGTGTGAACTGATGGGTAGCTGCATAATTCAGCCCCCTCAGAATTAGTCTGAACCAGGACACATGGAGGTAACTCTTACTGACAGGTTAACCCCTTGTGTGTTGGGCCATAACCATTTCCCACCTGTCTAATTTCAAATGCTATATAACACTATAATCAGAAGTTCTTATTTGTGGAATAGCATATGAGATCTTACCAAATGTGCCATCACTGGACACAACACACCTGACCTTCCCCATGTATACTAATACAGAATGCCCAATGTTGACTGTGCTAATGTAAAACAGAACAGGTAGGTAAATCTTTGGGTTATGCTTTGGTAACACACAGACACATTAACATAAATAAAGTGACAAATCATAACACACATGTAAACAAAGCACATTAATAAAGACACAACAAAACAGCACTATAATATAGCAGCATAGCAAATCGCAAAAGGCAAACCATCTGGCAAATTCTGACTTGTGATCTGCCAGCTACAGCTAAACCAATCAGCAAATAAATGATTTCTCCATAGACCTTTATAACTCAGATGGTGCCATGCCCCAATACATTCTAATTAGAGGATGTCAGCAGGGTGTCTTAGAATTGGTGCAAAAGCAGTTTTCACAGAGCATAACAATTTTACTATTTAGCCTTTGCAATGCAACAAAAAAATATGTCACTAGGCATATCCCTATAATATTTATTTTAATTTTCACTTATTAGCAGACTCCAATAAAGCTGGTATGAGGATTCATCTCTGAAGTATCATTTATAGTATGCTATTGTGAAAAGAATTAGCAAAGTAAAAATTAAAATAAACAAAGAGAAACAAACATTAATATTTAGCTGTTAAGTTCAATTTTAAAGGGGTGAGCCCATGGCCGAATTACCCATTAATCTGCCAAGGGACGCTTCCCTGTGAGGGGTGGTACTTTTTTAACTTAAAAAATGGTTCCTGGCTTAAACAAACTGAAGTGCTGCTCTTCACAGGCTGGCCACTAGGTGGAAGAGAGTTGCAACAGAAAAAGGAACTTGCTGTTAGACTGTCACTGCTGGGAACTGGCGAGTTTGAGAGGAGATATTACTGTACTAGAAGAGATAGATAGATAGATAGATAGATAGATTGTCAATATAAATAAGGGGTTTGTTAAATATAAAAGATATCACAATATGCTGCAATACTCATTATTAATCTATATATATGTGGATTAATAATGACTAAATTAGTGTATATATATATATATATATATATATATATATATATATTTACTATCTTTCAAGAGCGTATCTCTCTTTGTCATGTCAAGAAGTCTGTTCCCAAATCTAGTCTATAATATTTATGAATATGTTTGTCCAAAAAACAGGTATCTCTATACTGCAATACTCTGATTATTCTACTGATTATTCATCCGGATTACTGGACACTCACGGCTACCTCACTCTTCATAACTATATATATATATATATATATATATATATATATATATATATACACACACACACTTGTCTCTTTGTGTGCCGTCTCCCTCTCTCTGTGCTCCCTCTTTCTCTCTGTGCGCCCTCTGTCGGTCTCTCTCTGTGCACGTCTCTCTATCTACAGCCTCTCTCTCTCTCTCTGTGCGCTCTCTCTCTCTCTCTCAATGCGCCCCCCTTCTCCTTGCGCACTCTTTGTCCTCTCTGCGCTCTTTGTGCTCTCTGTCTCTCTCCCTCCCTCTCTGCCTCCCTCCCTCTCTCTCTGTCTTCCTTTCTCTCTGTCTTCCTTCCCTGTCACTCCCTCTCTCTCTCTCTCTCCCACTCCCTCTCTGCCTCCTCTCTCCCTCTTTCCAGCACAACTGCACCACGCATGCGCTGTAGTGAGGATGTACCGCACATGGGTGAACCTGGCACAACCGTGCATGCGCAACTACATTGGAAAAAAGAAGAAAAAAAAGACTCTTGTTTGTCAAGTATGTATTTGGGGAAAACTATTTTTTTGTAGTTTCTGAGTATAGGAATCTATTTTGTGTTTGTTACATCACTTCATGAGAGCTGGGGGGGGTTTGGTGTGTTTTTTGGGGCTGCCATTGGATGGAGGGTTGAGGAATGAGGGAACAGAAAACACCTCAACTGGAAAAATATGGAAACTGACACCACAGCCCTTCCCCCTCACTGGCCTTCAAGCAGACCTCTTGCTTCAGGAAATGCAACCATATCTCTCCAGAAATGTAAAAATCTCTGTCACATACACAACTTCTACCGTTTTTTTAACACTTCTGTTTTCATTGAGCAGTGGTCCTTTTATTCTCATAATTGCTCAGTTTTTATATGTGATAAAAGTGACCATGATATGTGTTTTCTAACATATGCTTGCTGCCCTCCCATAGAAAAATATAATGAATAGTTTTGTGCATTAGTATGGTCCCCTGTCAAAACATTTTATAAACAAGTAATTGCTTGGTGTGGATATGAGTAGCTGTTGTAAAAATGGCTGGTACAGGGTAATGTCTGTGATTTGCTCACACATCAAGAGAGCGATATGCACACACAGAAAAGGGAAATATTGGTGCGTCAATACCTTGAGTACTCACTTAAGGGTCTCTTCCACTTCACTGCCTAGGGACTCCAAAAGGGTAGATCTGGCATCTGGGTGAGACATTTGCTTTTTGTCCTTGCAAATGAGATCTCTATTCAATTCTACTGCATCTTTCAGTAGAATAATCCTCCCTCTCAGGCTCAAGCCCAACATGCAGTTTTTAAATGTCTAATATGGAAGCCTCCATACACTGCGAAATGTAAAAGTTTCTCTACAATAATTTAATCTCATGACGTACACAGTCACTCGTTTTGTCAGTTTATTACATGCTTTACGAAAAAGGGAAATTTTTCACAACTATTATAGTGATAAGGGCGATCACATTGTGAAGCTGAATCAACATAGGTTTAATACAGATTCCATAATACATAACTTTACAGTGTGGTCAGTGAAGCTACATGTTATAAATATAATGCAGGCTGTGACAAGTAAAATTGCAATAAAGGGAATCTGGTACAAGGAGAAATCTGTTTGCCAGCTAATTAATTTTAAGAAATGCAATTTTCGCCGTTGTGGACTTTTATTGAAAATTGGCAGATGAAACCCCACTCATGGGATACGGTGATCTGGGGGATAGAAAAGATAGACACGAGCTACAGACATACTAATCCAATAGTTTCTACGACCCTTAAGGCCTGGGATAGGCTTAAAAAATCGAGCAACTTGATTCCAACCCTGTCACCACTGATGTCCTTAACGTCCTTCCCCGAGTTTGAGGCCACTATTAGCCCAAGCTCTAAAACATGGTGGTTGACTAGCCCTTTAAAGAGAATAGGGGAATGGTTTTCCACGGAGGCTCTGTTAACACATTCTTCTATCATATCCCGGTTCCAAATTCCGGAGAAGGAGCTGTGGAACTATCGGAAGTTTAGACACTGGATCTCCTCCTTAATACATACTAATGGGAATCCTACACATACAGCATGGTCCTCTATCTGTGAAAAGATACCCTCGATGACAGGCACCCTAGGATACATATACTCACAGTTAATAGAGTTTCAGAACACACAGAAAACTAAATTTATGGTGAAGTGGGAGCAGGACCTGGGAAAGGAGTTAGATGCCATGGTCTGGAAAAGAATCTGCACTAATTTGACAAGGGGGTCATATACATATAGTTTGCTTGAGACCTCTATTAAGGTATTGCACAGAACCTATTATTCTCCCCAAAGAATGGCAAAATTTAATAAAGATATAAATGGAGAGTGTTTTAGGGGATGCAGAACAGAAGGGAGCTTCCTGCATATCTGGTGGACTTGTCCCGTTGCACAGAGGCTATGGGGAGAACTCATAGACTTATTTACGCAAATTACAACCAGTGGCTTGAGACCCGAGATTGAAACATGTCTTTTGGGAATGACACATTATGACTTGTCTAGGGAACAGAATGAACTCTGGCAATTTTGGACCTTAGCTGCTAAAACTTGCATTGCCAAAAATTGGAAAACTTCTGTACTGTCAGTCAAAGAAGTTGTAAAAAAGATAAATTATATAATGATAAATGAGAGAATAGCGAATTCATTGCAGAATACAATGCCCAGGTTCACTAACACGTGGACTCCTTGGTTGGTGTCCAAATATAGTATACAGATCTAGATAGAGATGAGATAGAAGAGTATGGGATGTTGGAGGATGGTGGCGGCTGGAGAGGATGGCTAGTTCGCATCTGGATGGAGGCTTTTGGAGTGATGATGAAGGAGCTCGCAGGTACTGATTATTTTATATGTAGTAACACAAGTAAACATAAGCTGAGGAGGTTTAATGATGACTAAATATTTTGTAAAATAGTTAAAAGCAAGCATACTTAAGAATGCAGGTTGATAATCAAAAAGAGAAAAAATGTTAGGACGTCTTATTACATCATTGAATAGAGAGTCATATGGATTCCGGATCTCAGGTGGCCCCAATCAATATGGTTGGGGAGCTGAGAGCCGGTGTCTCATGTTTATTTTTTATATGCTTCATCCACACCATTCTATTAAAAGCTCTGGACATTTATCAGACCATGAAGATCTCATAGGCTGAGAAGGATAGAATGTTTAGTTTTTTTTGCATATCTCAGATCTGCTCTTCATTTTATTTGTAATTTTTTTTGTGCTTATGTCTTGCTATTTGCATGATTGATTTTTCTATTCTTTGTTATATTATATTGTTGTATGAAAATTGACTCGTCCTAAATAAAAAATTAATTATTAAAAAAAAAGAAATGCAATTTTCTCCAAAACTCTGACACGACACAAGAACAGGACTCAAAGTCATGGCACATAAACACACCACACATCTAAAGTACATAAACACACAGTACAGACACAAATGAATAAAGATAAATCAAACAAACACTCTATTGATATAGGACACAAAGACAACACGTAGCCACAGCACAGAACAAACAAGCAGCCTAGTGCATGCGCTCCCTGTGATTACAGTGAATAGTTCATATATGCCTGAGCTGCCCCATCATATCAAGAATAGACTCATATTTCTGTCTTTTGACCATGTGCACCTAGGGGAGTGCTGACAAGCTTAGTGCTCATATATCACTGGTGAGAGCCATGGAGTTATTGGAAAAGGTTAACCCTTGTGTTCCAGTGACACATGACCTTTTTCTTAGCTCACCATACCTGTCCAACAAGTAGGTTTTTCAAGATGACTAGAGGGTTCCCCTGGGGATAGCCAGAGGGGGCTTCTGTTGCACACCAGAGTGATGTGGGGGAAATCTCCTCTGAATCGGTCTGCTCTATGGAGCTCTGGCACTCAGAGGCGACATCTGAAAATTGAAGAGAAAGGCAGACGATCATTTGGTGCAAGGCTGATTGGGTTTGTAAGCCCTTCTACCGCCATTTCAGATCTGGAAAAGCAAACCATCCCACCGTGAGCAAAGTAGTAGCAGGCATTTACCATTTATTCGCTAGCAAAATGTTACTGACCAATGCGGCCCTGAAAGTATTAAGCAGAATATAACTATTTGAACAAACCTGATTTTTGTTTTCACATTGCACTTGCAATTTGTAAGTGCATATGAAATCGTTTTTCAAACTACATGGTATATATATATATTCTCATAATATTATTCATTTAGCTTCCTAATTTTACAGCTTTACTTAAATAAATCAAATATTTTGTTCCATTAAAATAAAAATGACCAAATATTGGAAAACTTAAGACTGTTCCCTCTGGTATATACTGTCCAACACATGCAACAAATAAAAGGGTGTTTCTATAGGACAGAAGCTACATTGTAAAAAAAAAACAACTAGCTCTCTTGAATTTTTATCTCAAAATTACATGATGATACATTTTAATTTATTTTATTTTTTTAAAGAAGATTGGCTGCTCTTTCTGAATGTACTGGTATATATTTATTGTGCTTTCTATATTCAGCCCAGAGTTGAATATAAAGGGAGTTACATCTCTGTTTTATAACCTGTATGAAATATGTTCGTTTTGTATGTTTTTGGTGCCTTTTATAATGTTAAATAAAAAAAATTGTTTGCTAATTAATTTAATAGGGCACATGCAAAAACAATAGTGCATTCATTAGTCCCTCATACCCTGGGAGGTATTTTAGACGATTTAATAGTAGGCAAGCAAGACGTGCTGAAGATGAATCATTGTATAAGATTGTATTAAAGGGACTCTTTCGCCCCAACAGGAAGTTAATTTAATTTTAAAGAGCATTAAAAACTGGCTATACATTGATCTAGCAGTTTTTCTCTACAGTAAGTAATTTATGAAATATTTAGCATTGTTTTTTAAGCTCCTGTATGCGAATGTGGGGCTCAGAGTGCTTGAAAAGGGTGGGAGAGTGGTCTAACTGCCAGATAACACTGCAGGCATTTATTTCGGCCACAACAGAGTCAAACAAGCAGACTGCAATGCTAATTTGCACATCAAAGCAGCTAATTAATAAATATAAGATGATCATGTACATATACATACAGCAACAACAACATGGAATTTCCCAGGATTGATTCATTTTAGAAAAAAATGGTTAACGCAACATGTTGCTAGTTCTTCATGCTTTTTAAGAATAACAAAAAAAAAACTTAATTTTAGAGACTGTCAGAGCCCCTTTAACTGTATAAGTGGGATGCCGACACCACTATACAAGCATTCCCATTTTACTTATAGGATGTTTAAATCTAGATGCCATATCCCCAAAAGGAGATAAGTAGATTAAAAACAGTTCAAAAGCTGAAGAATAAATTGATAGAAAATGCAAATATATCCAAGGATTAAATAAAGTTCATGAAGAAGCATTGTTGATATAAGAAAAAAGGGAGACTTGAAATTTGGATGCTAGAAGATAAAACTAACAAATTGAAGTAGTACTTAAAAAAAAGAATGGTAGACAAGGGGAACAGCCCTCCAGCACTAATAAGGAATTTCTATAGAGTAAAGAGTAAACAATAATGTTTTTCCCTCATTTATGAATGGATTTATACCAGGTATAGAAAAATCAGAGGAGTCCGGGCTCCTAAAATGTTTACTACTAACTCATAAGTATTATCCAGAAGCACAATGCAACTATGTGAATGGAATCCATTCTTGGCTAGCTCCTAGAAAATCTACCTAGCTCCTACATAATAATTATTTATCCACTCCTGCAACTGTGTGTATAATATTCTACAAGCTCAAGACTAACAATATATGGACCAGGATTTACCAGATGTGCAAGCCAGGGTTCTGCAGAGGACGAGGCACAAGAGATCAAATTGCCAATGTCCAATGGATAATAGAGAAAGCAAGAGAGTTCCAGAAAACAGTTACTTCTACTTCATAGACTATTCTAAAGCCTTTGACTGTGTGGACCACAACAAAATGTGGCATGTTCTTAAAAAGATGGGAGTACCAGATTATCTCATCCGCCTCCTGAAGAATCTGTATGAAGACCAGGAAGCCACAGTCAGAACTGAACATGGAACAACAGGATGGTTCAAGATCAGAAAAGGAGTGCGACAGGATTGTATATGGTCACCTTATTTATTCAATTTATATGCAGAGTACATTATGACGCCTTTGAATTTTGGTGTTGGGGAAAACTACTTAAGAGTCCCTTGGACTGCAAAAAGAACCAAAGATTTATTATTATTATCTTTTATTTGTAATGCGCCAACATATTCCGTAGCGCTATACAGGGGTTAAGTACAAGGCAAAAACAAAATGAACACATTGCAAAGAATGAAGGGACCTGTTTTTCAGCTTAAAATCAAATGTACAGAATTTAAAACTCTCAAACTTACAAACTTCTAAAGGGTTTGGGTATGATACAAAAGAGTGATAGATGCAAGATGGCAGTGGGAAAAGCAATTGGTTCAAACAGGTGGAGGAGTCTGTGTGATACACTGTAGATTGTGGGTGTGAGTGATATTAAGCTGTGGAGTGTGCAGGTGTGCATATTAAGGCTGAAGGTGATAAGCTTTTTTAAACAGATGTGTTTTAGTGATTTTCTAAAGGTTTTGAGGCAGGAAGATAATCTAATGGAGTGGGGCAAGGAGTTCCAGTTAGTAGGGGCAGCACGAGAAAAGTCTTGAAGTAATCCAAGTAATCCAATAAACCAGTACTTCAGGAAATCAAGAAAAACAGTTCACTAGAAGGTTTGATCATGAGAAGACAGGATTCCTTAGAAAAGACTCTGATGTTGGGAAAGATTAAAAGCAGAAGAAGAAGGGGGCGAATGAGATGGATAGATGAGGTCACTAAAGCAATGAACATGAACTTGATGGAGCACAGAGGGGCAGTGATTGCGAGAAGTACCTGGTGTGTTGTGGTCCATAGGATTACAGAGAGTCGGACGCAACTAAATGACTAAACAACAATTATATATATATATATATATATATATATATATATATATATATATATATATATATATATATCCTTGCACACAGTTGGACTTCCAGTCATACCTACCTGGGAGAGGTGAGCTCAGAATGCTGACCATGCCACTGACCTGAATAGCCGGAGTCTTTGTCAGACTCCAGAGCCCTTCTTGTGTTTTTCAGACGCTCTCTCGGCCTGGGCTGCACCCTCTCCTGAGCAGTCTCACTTGGAGGTCCCTTTTCCATGACTGATCACTGGTCCTCTGGGAAGGGACACATTAGGATACTGGAGAGAGAAGATTTTGTATTCTTCTTATATTGCCTCTAATAGTACATCCATTTTCATCCTGTTATAATATCATCAGTCTAAAAAATGTCTAATAATACACCCATCATAATAATACTCTGATAATACACTCATTACAATAATACCCCAATATACATAAGTATGCAATATACATACATTATATTAATTAGGTAATAAATACCCCCAATTATATTCTAATAATAACCCCATTATACTAATTAGATAATAGTACACCCATTATAATAAGCTAACACACTCATTATAATACTCTAATGTACTTTATAATAATTCTGTGATAAACATATATTATAATAATTCTGTAATTAAACACATGTTATAATACCATAATAGTACATTCATTACCATAATTCTGTAATACACCCATCATAAAAATACTCTGATAACACATCCATTAGAAAAGTCCATTACAATAACTTCTATTATAATAATTCTGTAATAATACACCTATTAGAATACCATAATTATACAACCATCATAATACTCATCGTCACTATGAAAATACACCCATAATATAACATTTAATAATGCACCCATTAAAATAATAATACAATATACATAAAAATAATTCAATATACATACATTATATTATTTATGTAATAAAACACCCATTTTCATAGAATTATTTTAATAGGAGTATTATAATGGGTGTTTTATTGCATAATTAATATAATGTATTTATATTACAGAAGTATTATAAAGTACATTAAAGTATTATTGCAATGGTGTTTTAGAGTATTATTGTAATGGATGTTTTAGAGCTTTAAAATGGGTGCATTCGTACAGAATTATTATAATATAATGGATGTATTATTAGAGTATTATAATATGCCAATTATAATACGCTATCACACACATTACAATAATACTCAAATATATCATTACAATAATACTCTATAATGTACATAATAATTCTGTAATATCTATAAATTATAATAATTATATAATAGAACACCCGTTATAATACCCTAATAATACACTTGTTACAATAATTATGTAATAATACATCATCATAATAATACTTTAATAACACACCCATTAGAATAATACTCTAATAATATACCCATTTCAATAACTAGATTATAATAATTCTGTAATATACATGTGTTATAATAATTATTTAATAATACACCATCACAATACCCTAATACACCCATCATAATACTCTAATAATACACCCATCATAATACCCTAATACACCCATCATAATACCCTAATACACCCATCATAATACTCTAATACACCCATCATAATACTCTAATAATACACCCATCATAATACTCTAATAATACACCCATCATAATACTCTAATACACCCATCATAATACTCTAATAATACACCCATCATAATACTCTAATACACCCATCATAATACTCTAATAATACACCCATCATAATACTCTAATACACCCATCATAATACTCTAATAATACACCCATCATAATACTCTAATACACCCATCATAATACTCTAATACACCCATCATAATACTCTAATACACCCATCATAATACTCTAATACACCCATCATAATACTCTAATAATACACCATCACAATACCCTAATACACCCATCATAATACTCTAATAATACACCATCACAATACCCTAATACACCCATCATAATACTCTAATAATACACCCATCATAATACCCTAATACACCCATCATAATACCCTAATACACCCATCATAATACTCTAATAATACACCCATCATAATACTCTAATACACCCATCATAATACTCTAATACACCCATCATAATACTCTAATAATACACCCATCATAATACTCTAATACACCCATCATAATACTCTAATACACCCATCATAATACTCTAATAATACACCCATCATAATACTCTAATAATACACCCATCATAATACTCTAATACACCCATCATAATACCCTAATACACCCATCATAATACTCTAATAATACACCCATCATAATACTCTAATACACCCATCATAATACTCTAATACACCCATCATAATACTCTAATAATACACCCATCATAATACTCTAATACACCCATCATAATACTCTAATACACCCATCATAATGCTCTCATAATAAACTCCTTATGAAAATACACCAATTATAATTATTCTATAATAATACACCCATCATAATACTCTAATAATACACTCATTATGAAAATACACCAATTATAATTATTCTATAATAATACACCCATTACAATAATATTCTGGTGTACGTTACAAGACTTATGTCCTAAATCACCAATTATAATAACAAGCGAATACTACACATATTCTCTAATAATACAATAATAATTGGGTATTAATTCACCCATCCACCGAATACTTCTGATGTTACTCGCTCTATTACTCTCCTTATCCCACACATCCCAATGCGGTCCTAATGATATGCCCGTTCCTGATAACAAACGTCCATTTACATCTCTATTAATACTCTCAGTCTAATCCTACACCCTCCTTACACCGGTATATTTCCAGTTCAGGCTCTGCAGGCCGCACTATCACAAGGCGGCGCTATGACAACCAAGAGACTGACACTGCAGTGATGTCAGTGACGTCGGTACGTCCTTTTACTGCTCTGGCCGCCGTGTTTGTTGCGGAGCTGCCTGCAGCCTTTCCCAAACTCCAAATCTGGTGCTGCCTCGAGCAAGATGGCGCCGCCTGTCAGGTTTAATCGCCATTTTATCTGGCGTATATGAGAATGATAGCGCGGGAATAGAAATGAGAACAATATTATTAGTTAACTAAGTCAAATATTATGTTGAACATGTTGTTTTAACAAGTATAATACAATTTAAAGCGGTTGATGTTTTTATATATACTTTTTATTGTCAAAAACCTTCAATAAATAACATTAAAAGCTCCTTCATCTGACTGGAAGAATAAAAAAGTTTTCATACTGTGATGTGGGAATTAAAAGACCACTGAAATAACTGCCATATTTACAAAAATATTCTTTAAAAAAATGACTATTTCTAAGGGACAATATAATGGTTCATAATTAGAGGATACCATGGTCCTTTCCCTCGTCCCCTACCAAAACATTGGCCGCTGCACTGCATCCTCCAACCGCTAGACGGCGCTGTTGATTTCTCGGAATACTGCTGCACATTGCATATAAGGCGCGCCAACAGAAAAGGCCTTGAGCTATAAGAGGCCGCGCCTACCATAAAGATGGCCTTGCTGTTGATTCAGCGCCGTCGAGTTGCGCCACGTTGGAGGGGGGAATAATTATATGCCTTCCCTGAAACCGGACTCCGCCATCTAGCGAATACTTGCTGGCACTGCAGCTGTCAGTGCTGGCGATTTCTTGTGCATACACAACAGGATAGATCAGAGACCTTGGATGTAGAGAGATATTTATTTAGTTCTATTGAAAGGCTGCCACAGTATTGTACAATTTAGGACTGAAGGTCAAGTAGTTCAATAAAAATGGCACTTATTTGTGAAGTAGGTAACAAACTAACAGCATTAGCATCTGTGTATGCCAGGAACATAAAAACATTTTTAGAGAAAATTGGATCTTTTTTTAGAAGACGCTATGAATCAAATTTTTTATATTATCTTTCTTGCATCACTTCCTCAGAGCTCGATCGTGAGGCGTATTTTTTATCAGTGGAGGGGAGAGGTCAGGATTATTTGTTAGATAATTGGATCTGATTGAAATTGATACAACCCACTTTCCTCTAGAGCAGGGGTCCTGGAGGGCCGCACCCAGGCCTGGATTTGAGGATTTCCTTTCTGTGCACAGGTGAGTCAATCAGGATGACTGAAGAAGCAATAGTCTCACCTGCTTGGAGACCCCTGCTCTAGAGGCCCAGAAGCAGACAGCGTACACCATTAGATGCAAGCATTCCTTCTCACCAAACTATTCTGGATGGCTCCAGAGCTCAACGGGGACATCAAAATGTTGTTTTGTTTGTTTTCTATGAAACTATACCTTTATGAGTTTTTCCTGCTTAATTATTCTCTTGGACACATTTTTAAAAAATATATATTTTTCATAGTATAGGTGCACTTCAAATGGAAGTGCTAAGCTGACTTTCTATAAACATCCAAAATAAATGCTCGTAGATACAAGCAAAGACTGCTGAAATTACAATTTTGTCTAAATATGGTATTGTGCTTGTGAATTAAATAGGTTATAAATTGGGCAATTTTTGTGGATACCAAAAAAAAAAAAACACAAGAGAAAAAAGACACTATACCCAGGACTTTAGAGCTTTTTTTTTCTGCTCAGAATTCCAAGAAAAAACGTTATTGCACTGCACCATGGTAAACTGGGCATGGGCATGCAAAAGCATCAACAATGCATCTTTACTTTTTAATCAAACACCACTTTATATATGGTGAAAAGGCATTGTGGGCTCATTTGCATATCCATGCCCAATTCCCAGAGTGCAGTGCAATTACAGCTTCTTGGAATTCTGAGATTTTTTACTTGTGTTTAGACATTCCAATGTGACCACAAATGTACAATTTATTTACTGTACTCTGTACAGTGGAGGCTTCTGTCACTCTTGTTGTGGATTTTAGGCTTTGAAATATATGACATTGTACCACCAGAGGGCAGCACCTCCCCACATATATTTTTTGTTTGATTGACTCAATGGAGTAATTTATTCGATGACGTTAACAAGGTGATGGGATTCAATCACACAGATCCATCAAGAATTGAAACATGGAAGCTTGTGTAGAGCACCGTTTATAGTCCATGAGTAATCATCAGTATGTATTTATATAGAAAGTTCAAAAAAATTCCACGGAGCTATATATAAGGTGTATAGGAAATACAATATTTAAAAGCGATCAGTACAATGACAAAAGTAAGACATGTTCTAAACAACTTGTAGGTTACATGGTGCCACAACTTAAATATTCTTAATAAAGTGAGTGATGTAATTGGCTCACTTAATTCCATATCTTTTTAGTAATGACAGTGGTTAATAAACAAACTGTCTCTTTGTTGATATGAGGACTTGTGCACCTAGTGACATCTTTACAAGCCTTGTCCTATATCCTCAAGAGTGTTGTGTCATGTCTGGATGCCCTAGACATTGTTGTTGTTTTGATGTGTCTGACTTTCCATGATCATTTGGACCACAGCATGACAGGCAGACACTGCTCATCTAAGTTCCCTCAAGTTCGTGTTCATTGCTTCAACTACCTCATCTATCCATCTTTGCCTCTCCACTTCTTTGTGTACCTTCAATTTTTCCCAGTTATCAGCCTTCTCTAGGGAATCCTGTCTTCTCATTATATGGTCATATTTTTGAGTTTCAGCCTCATGATCAAACCTCCCAGTGAACAGTTTGGCTAGTACTGACTTATTGGATCTTCTTGCAGTCCAAGGGACTCTGAGCAGTTTTCTTCAACACGTCAATTCAAAGGTGTCAGCACTACGGCGTTCAGGGTTCTTTATGGTCCAGCTCTCACATCCGTATGTTACTACTGGGAATACCATAGTTCTAACTATGCAGACCTACTATGTGTTATCCCAGAGTGGTATACTGCTAGTGCATCATCACTGAGAAGAGAAAGCGCTGATGCCCGAATTATAAGGATTCATCTATGAGTGTTGTCCCAATAATCTCTTTTAAATAAGTACTACCTAATGTATGCTTCCCAGTGGCTTCTTCACTATGATTATTACAACATTCAAAACTTACAAGCCAAGAGGACTTATAGGAGCCAAACAGACTATTTTATAGGAGCCTGGAAGAAGACCTTCATAGAGATGCATTATACTTTGGAAAAATATAATTTAGGAGCCAGCAATACATATTGTAGGAGCTCTTAGGAAGTTCCCTAACTTGACAACATGCATGTTTGCCAATAACTGCTATTCCAATGACTCCTTATGAGTACTACCCATGTGTATGCTTCCTAATGGCTGCTTCTCAATAAGCGTTTACCAATAAGTATTTTCCAATGATTGCCCATTGGGTGCATCCTTATGACCACTTCCCAAAAACCATTCTCTATTAAATGTAAATTACCACTTTCTAAACTCTGAATTCCTCTCAGTGAATAATACCATGGGCCTCACTCAATAATATCTGAATACTAGAGAACTATTTCTAGTTTCTTGCCAAGGTATAGTATCTTCTCAAAGATAAATAGTGGGAAATCAGATATTGCATGCTCTTAGTGTCAGCCATGAATCATATACAACCCACAATGTTCTACATGGGGCATGTGTGTTCTGTAGGACAGTGATATTGACCTATTCTTTGCCAGGCCATCACATTACTACCCCCTGTGATATTGATGATTAACACAAGCGTTGGGTTTGTTGCATGTAGTGTCATCCTACATTATTACACAAGTCTAACTTTGTGGTCTCTGTTCAAAAACAATTGGTTTAGATGTGTTGTAAGATAAGGAATGCTTGGATTCTTCCAATTAAGTGTAACCATGTCCATCTTTTATATCCTCTAGAAGGATTTCATAATTTCTTCTCCAATACATTCTCACTTTTCTAATGTCTTCCCTGCTGCCAGAGCATGAATATCTCAATGCCTTCCATCATGCGAGTCAACTCCTTTTTTCCCAGTGCCCTATTTCCTCTTGTTGTTCTCTGTGTGTCACCTCTGGCACCCTCAAGTTTGCTTTCATTCTTCTTATTTTCTTAAACCTGTGTCCTCAATTTTCATACCTTCATCTTCTATGCACTCTCCATGCTAACTCCAATCTCCTAACCTCTTTGTTTCTCCTATAGGCCTCCTCCCTTTTAGTGCCTTCCTCCTGTTGCTGTTTCTTTCAAAAGCCTCCACCATGGAATTGCCTCCTCATAATGCCAACTTGCTTTCATGGCACAGATCCTTTTTCTCGATATATCTTCCTTTCAATTTTCTGGAGACCTCTGTCTTCTTGGCTCTTTCCAATCCTGGTACTTTCTCTCCTCTCTGTCTCCTTTCCGTCTCCTTTCTTATCATATAATTTCCCTGTTCCTGAAGTCCTCCATAATGTCCCTATTTCCCTGTGCTCCCCTTCTTCCTGGAACATTTTCTCCTGCTGATATCACACATCTTGAAGGATGCTCCATTCTGTCTAGTTGCTATGGAGACAGAATTGTTAGGATTAATTGGGCTGGGTCCCTGGTGTCTCTGGGATTCTTGGTTGCTAGGTTACTGCCTAACCAGAAATAGCAGTGTAATGTGTAGGGCAACTCCACTGCAGAGACATGTGACACCTGTGGCCATGACAGTGTTCATCATTTCTGATACTGACATTGGGGTAGGTCGGTGCCCCCCAATATGATACCATTTAACACTATAGGTAATAACAAGTACCCTATCAACTGAATGTTAATAAAAAATAATTTCCCTACCTAAACAGACAGTTTTGTACATATCCGTAAGACTTTGTTGATCCACCTACCAAGTAAAGATTGATATCTCTTCCTAATGGGAGATAGTTGTCAGTAATTGCTAATTACCCCAGGGTATTTTTAATCTATTGTTTTGACTGTAAATGCATTGAAAGGACTGGGTATGTTCAGAGTACAGGGAGTTTAATCGTTCCTGGCCTTGTTATTTGGCCTTTGCTTGCCCCATGTTTGTGTTGTGTAAGGAGGCACATAGAGGTGTCAATGCAGGATATGATGAGATCATAAATCAGAGTTTGTATTAACTGTTTACATTAGGATGTTTATATTCACAAGTTTTATTTATTTATATATATATATATATATATATATATATATATATATATATATATACCTGGAATAGATTATCTTTTCATTTTGTTAAAACTACAGTATGTGGAAGAAAGCTCACACAATAGGATCTGGAACCTATTAAGCGATTGATCCATAACGGTGCACCACAAGCTTAATTTATAGACTTCCCATAACCAGTCCCCAGTAGACTCTGAGGTCACAGTGTCACTTTATGATGATGTCATAGGTTTAAATTCGCTGCCATAGAACAGGAATGATGTTGTTAATAATATATTACATTATTATCTTAATTTATTAATAAGGCTACTGCACTTTATGTGGATCTATCCTGTTATGTGCACAAATGGTACAGAAGCCTCCTGGTGCTGGGCGCGCTCGCGTCCCGATGTACTTCCTAAGCCCCTAAGCCTAACCCCCTACACCTCTTGCCCGCCCTAACCTGCTACACCAGTAACCGTCCAAAAAAACCTAACCCCCTAACCCTAAGCCCCTTACCCTCTTAGCCTAACTCTAAGCCCCTAAAAGTAACCCCCTAACCCTAAGCCCCTAACCCCCTACACCACTTACCGTCCCTAACCCTCTAACCCTCTAAACCTAACTCGAAAACCCCTAACCACTTACCGGCCACTTAGAGACAGCTACATCGGGAGGTCGTCGGCGCCCTTCCTGTGCCTACAGGCCTACAGGATAGGTCCCTTTATGTAGCTTAGTATAAGATAATATAAGTTTGTATAGTGCAGGAGAACTCTGGTTGTGTGAGCTGACAATCTAGAGATATGATAGACACCAGCACAGACAGATGGAGGTGGTTTGTTTACAAAAGCCTAGAGCCTCAAGCAGTCCAGGAGTACCTATTTTCCTACAGAATTCCTTAGTGCTCCCACTGCTACTAAGAATGCTGGGTAGTGATATGCAAATGATGCCCGTGATATCTCACGTTTCACCTCTGAAATTGAGGTACAGTGCCACAAACTCACAGACAGCAGTTTCACGAGACCCCAGACTCTGCTGTGCATTAAATAAACAGGTCAGGGGTCCAGCAGCAGATTAGATTGTTTAATGCCAGGAATCCATGCAGTATATCAGGTAAGGACATGGACACCTAAAGAACCACTGTAGTATTGTAAAAGCAACACGTTTGTGAGGTATGTCACAAACTAACATCAATAAGAGCATTTTTATTGAAAATCTTATATTTTGCAGACTCTTCCTGTGTCATTAAGATTCCAGCTTCAACTACTAGTCTGTCTGTAACCTGAAGGGGAGGGTCATCCTTCTGGGTCTTTGTTTTTCTGTTTGGTTCAGATGACCAATGTTTATTCATTGTGTCTGACTTTTCAATAGAAATGTTATTTGAATCTTATCCTATAAGGATTTTTTTTCTTTTTTTGCCAGCATTAAAGTGAAATGAAACATAATAATTAAAAATGAAAGTATTTATTTTTAAGTGTATGATAACATTTTGCCCCGGATCATGTTCTTAATGCTATAAATGTGACACTACAACTGTCTTTTTATTTAGAGGGCATTTATGAATCTGGTCCAGTGGATGATGTTGCCCACCCAGGCTGATTGCAGGGTCAGTGACAGGGGATTAGCATTGGTTGAGTGATGGGGAGTGTGACAGGGGCAGGGGGTTTGGCAGAGGGGTGGTGGGTCAGTAACAGCAGATGGTTCAACAAATATTTTTAGCTTTTATTTTTGTATATGGTCAGCAAAAAAAGTTAAATAAACACAGTGGTTTAAGTGGCTGTGTGTCTAGGCTACAGCACTGTAAGGGTTAAGCAGGGAGTGCATTCCTGTGGGGGAGCAGAGGTATTTTGGTGTGTTGGGGGGAGTCAAGTCCTACAACTGTTTGTCTGAAATGAGAAAAATCTGAAACAAGAATCTCATTTTACAATGTCACTGCAATATGAAATTTCGATATTAGAGATTAGCAGAGAAATAATGTACCTATGAGATATGCAACAAAACATTTAGGTGCTATTTTTATCAATAATTGCTTATTTGTTCTTAAAATTTACTTTTTGAACATCTACACTTGAAAATACCATAAATAACATATTTTTTTTAATGTAAAAATATAAATAATACAGACTAATTTATTACCTTTTATATGCAATTATGCTGCTTTGGGATCTACCATTTTGGTTTCTGGCGATCAACTTCTGTCTCGAAACTTACTGAATACATGGAATGCCAGAGTAATAATATGATCATTGGTTTTTAGGGACAACGTAGCATACAGAATCAGTTGAGAGGGAAACAAATGAAAGACTGCAGCAAATAACAAGTTATAAAATAACTTATCTGCTCCTTATTGTGTATTCAAAAAATAATATAGGAAAAAATGACCACAAGTTGCTTTTATGCAGAACTAGTAGGATATTCTGTTTTATATATTACCTGATTTACATCTAATCTCACTGTCCAAGGTATCCAGCTACTTGACAATTAAGATTATGCATAGGTCAACAGTGGAGAGGAATATATTTGTATAGAATTGCATATATATTATATATTAAATAATTAGCACATTTGTGTTCACATGTGAGTGTCTAAAAATAAGTTAAAAAACCTGCTCAGAATTCCCAGAAATACAGTGATTGCACTGCACTCTGGGAAAATGAGCAGGACATGCAATTGAGTGTACAATGCATTATCAAGCTTTAATCTAATACCTCATATAGGCATATGCTCACTGTATAACACAGCTTTATAGCATAGCATAGGATGGATTATGCACAATTTAGGAGACCTACCCACAGATACTACTGCAGTAGAAAAGGTTTAACTATATACTGCAATACTCTGATTATATATACGGTATATACATATATACATTTGTATATATATATATATATATATATATATATATATATATATACAAATATCTAAAGAGTCTGCAATACAATTTATATGTATATATATATATATATATATATATATATATATATATATATATATATATACACACACAATTAATGTCTCCAAAATAAGTTAATATTTCTCCGAAATACAGTTGATGTACTACACGTGTATATATATATGTGTGTGTGTGTATATATATATATATATATATATATATATATATATATAAAAGGATCAGAGTAAATATTGCGAGAGCGGCTGTAACCTGAGAGATGGTCAGGAAGTGCGTATGGGGTGCGTACTAATGGATCACTGAGGCCTGGAGCGTATTGATGTGATACATGTATTGATATTATAGGAAGGATTCTCCATAGACTGGACACACTCATGAAACATGGGCCAGAGGTCTGTTAAAATAGCAGTAAATGTAATATTTCCACTGCAATCTAGTATGTGTGTGCATAGAGAGGGGATAGGAAGCTGTAACTCTTCTGCAGTATATGTGTAAGAAATAAGCTGCGAGTGTGTCTGTTCTACAGTATATGTCTATAGAACTTTATCTAAGCTCTGTTTTTTCTGCCTAACTGGTTTTCCCCTCTGCAGCTAATGAAGACAGTGCACTTCTAAATACGTGGTGGGCAGTGTCTCATAGCAACCAATCAGTGGTAACATTCTGCAACATGCTACTTGGGAGAGATCACTGACAGATTAATTTGAAACACTGCACTTCACACTCTGTATATTCATAAGCTGCAAAGAGCAGATGCAAACATTCATATTGTATGACTTCGGCATAAAAAACAAGAGATTATAAGCACTTGCTAATAAAATAAAGTACTTAAAAGTAAATATACATAGATACTCTATATATCTAATAAAATCCAGAAGCCTTCTATATGCCCCTTTAATAAATGTGAGATTAGGATTGGCTGCTGCCCGTAGGCCTCCTACATGTGTGTCCCTTTTTGGCACTGTGACATAGTGTGTGGAGCTAGTTTGGTGTGTAACAAGCACACTAACAATCTTTGTGTAATAGTATTGTTTTGTTGTTACATTGTCATCACATATTTCTGAGTCCTCTCACAGTTCCATGTCCATGTTTAGCGTGTTACACATGTAACATGTCCTGTAATACCAGACCAACATGTTGAACCCATCTAAGGGTTACAATGGGAGGCTCTTGTGGAGGTGACCTGTGCTGGTCTTTGAAGTGGATGTCTGGGTTCATGTGACTGTGTATGTCCTTGAGAAACATTCCAGTAACCTGCAGGATGGGGGGGGGGGGGGGTGGGGGGGGGGACTGGAGCTGCTGCGGCCCCCACTACACCCAGAGAGGAGGTTAGCTCCCAGCATTCCTCACGGTTAACCCTTTCAGGGCTTGCTGCCAAATCAATGTCATGAAAACAATCCAGGTCTGGAGGAGGGGGCTCTCTTCCCCCTTATCATTTCTCTGTAACTCTCTCCTTCGTTCCCTCTCTTCTTCTTTCTCTTAACTCTCCCCTCACTTTATTTACCCCCTCACATCTCTTCCAGAGCCTACCTTTCACTCTGGCAAACCTTTCCTCTCTCTACTAGCATATTCTCTATTTACAAAAAGTGTGGCAGATAAGTAAAACAGCCTTTGGTGAACGTGGTAGAGTTAGACACAGTCAAGGGATTTAAGCATGCCTGAGATAAGCATAAGGCTACACTGAGGCTTCACTAAGCCAAGCTTTTAGGTAGAGAGCATTAGCAGACTAGATGGGCCTTGTTGGCTTTTATTTGTCTTGAATTTATGTTTCTTTATTACTCCATTATTCTTTTCCTCTTGATGCTCTCCACTCCATTTATCACCACTCCTTTATTTTTCTCTCTCAGTTTTTCTTATCCCTGTATTCTCTCCTTCTCTTCTTCAGTTCTCTCTCCCTCCTCTCATCTTTAGCTCTGTTAGATCTTCCTTTCTTTCTCAATACTAGCTTATTTTTTAACTCCTCTCCCTTTTAGTCTTGCTAATCTCTTTTTCGCTTATCTCATCATTCTCACCACTACCGTTTTCTCTGTTTTCTCCTCCTAACCTCCTTCCTTTTTCATCTGCTTCTCTCTCCTATTTCTCTTCCCTGTCCCTCTCCCTCCTTTGCTACCCCTCTTCCTCCTCTCATCTTTAGGTCTGTATCTTCTCTCTCACCAATCCCTTATTTTAACTCTCTCATCTGCCCTTCTATCCTCCTCTCATCTACTTTATTCTTTCTATACACTTATTATCCCCACACTCTCCCCCTCCTCATCTATTCTTTCTCACCAATCTCTTATTGTTTTTCTTTCTCCTCATCACCTCGTTGCTTTTCTCCTTTTTCTATATCTCCTCTGCTCCACTCTCTTCTCTTGCCTTCACTTTATCTCTCCTACCTCTCTTTCATTTTATTTCTTTACCCTGTCCCTTTTCCTCTTCTGTACTCCACCCCCCCCCCCCTTTCCCTCCTCGGGCATCACTCCTCGTCCCCGCTTCCTCCTTGGGCCTTTCTTCCCTCCTTGCCCCCTCTCCCTTCTCTCGCCTTTATTTATCCCTACTCAGGCCTCTCTCTCTTGTCAGCCCCTTATTTATGTTTCTCTTCCCTCTTTCTCTCTCCTCTGCCCCTCTCCCTTCTCTTATTTTCTCTCTCTCCTCTTATTTTCTCTCCCTCCTCTCTCTTTTCTCTCTCCCTCTTCCAGCCCCTCTCCTTCCTTTCTTGTTTCTCTCTCCCTCTTCAGGACCCTCTCCGTCTTTTCTCCTTTCTCTTTCCCTCCATGGCGCCTCTCATTTTTCTCTCCCTCCTCGGCCTCTCCCTCCACTCTTCTTTCTGTCTCCCTCCTTGGCCCCTCTCCCTTCTCTCTTCTTTCTCTCTCCCTCCTCTGCCCCTGTTCCTTTTCTCTCCTTCCCTCCCCCTTGCCTTTCACTTCCTTCCCCTGTAACTGAGGCCACAACTGTGGAATCCATTGACGTCAGCAGAGCTATTCCTGGAAAGGGTTTTTTTCTGTTTATTTATTTCCTAACAACTTCCATGAACAACTGTGACCCCCTCCCATCCCCTCTCACTCCCCTCCTCTCTCTCTCTCCTCTCTACCTTCCCATTTTTTCTCTCCCTCCAGCTCTTCTAACCTCTCCACCTGATTCCCTCTTAATGCCCTCAGGGATCTCACCTCTCCCTCCATTCCATCTCCCTCTCTCTTCAAATTTTCTCCTTCATGTCTCTGCCACTATTCTCTTCATATTCCCCAATAAGTCTCCATTTTTCATCCAGTTCCCACTATTCTCTCCTCTCCATTTCATCTTTTCTTTTTCACGTCTTCTCTTTAACTATGCGCTCCCCCTTCTATAATTTCTATTCCTTCTCTATCTCTCCCACTGTCTCTCTCGCTCCCTTTTATCTCACTCTCACACTCTATCCCCTCTACCTCACTCACCCATCTCCCCTCTCATATCCTCTCTCTCCATTCTTTCCTCAGCCAATCCTCTCTCTATCCCTTGTCTATCTCATTCATTCCTCTCCTCAGTCCTTTATCTCACTCTTCCTGTCTTTCTACCTCCCTTTCCTGCATCTCTCTCCTTCTCTTTCATCTCCTCTCCTCTCACTAACCCCCCAGTTCCTTCTGATCTCTCTACTCTCTCATCTCTATTTCTCCTCACAGCTCCTCCCTCCTCTCTTCTATTCTCCCTCCTATCTTTCCTCACCTCTCCTATCTCTTCCCCTTATCACTCTGCCCCCTCAAGCCTCTCCTATACAACAGATGAGTGAGCTCAGCACCTTTATCTGGTTAACATCTTACATTCCTGCCCTATTTGTAAACCGTCAAAAAGAGACTATTTTATCTACTAGCAGCAAATTCCTCTCCTCTTAAAGATACCTTCCTCTCTCCCACATTCCCTTTGCCTCTCTCTCTCTGTCTCCGCAATTTTTCTCCCTCTCATCCTCTCACTTCCTCTCTCTGACACACTCTCTTGGTCTCTTTTTTCAGTCTCCCACCCTCCCAAGCTCTCACTTCATTTTGACACACTATTTTGGTCTCCCTCTATCTCTCTCTGACACACATCTTGGTCTGTCACTAACACACATCCAGTCTCTCTTTCAAACACTCTTTGGTCTCTCTCTCTCTGACACACACTCTTTGGTCTCTCTCTCTCTGACACACACTCTTTGGTCTCTCTCTCTGACACACACTCTTTGGTCTCTCTCTCTCTCTCTGACACACACTCTTTGGTCTCTCTCTCTCTGACACACACTCTTTGGTCTCTCTCTCTCTCTCTGACACACACTCTTTGGTCTCTCTCTCTCTCTCTGACACACACTCTTTGATCTCTCTCTCTCTGACACACACTCTTTGGTCTCTCTCTCTCTCTCTGACACACACTCTTTGGTCTCTCTCTCTCTCTCTGACACACACTCTTTGATCTCTCTCTCTCTCTGACACACACTCTTTGGTCTCTCTCTCTCTCTGACACACACTCTTTGGTCTCTCTCTCTCTGACACACACTCTTTGGTCTCTCTCTCTCTCTCTCTCTCTGACACACACTCTTTGGTCTCTCTCTCTGACACACACTCTTTGGTGTCTCTCTCTCTCTCTGACACACACTCTTTGGTCTCTCTCTCTCTCTCTCTCTCTCTGACACACACTCTTTGGTCTCTCTCTCTCTCTGACACACACTCTTTGGTCTCTCTCTCTCTCTGACACACACTCTTTGGTCTCTCTCTCTCCATGACACACACTCTTTGGTCTTTCTCTTCCTCTGACACACACTCTTTGGTCTCTCTCTTCCTCTGATACACACTTGGTCTCTCTCTCTCAGACACACATCTTGGTCTCTCTCTGACACACACTTGGTCTCTCTCTCTCAGACACACATCTTGGTCTCTCTCTGATACACACTTGGTCTCTCTCTCTCTGGCACACACTCTTTGGTCTCTCTCTAACACACTCTTTGGTCTCTCTCTGACACACACTCTTTGGTCTCTCTCTCTCCATGACACACACTCTTTGGTCTTTCTCTTCCTCTGACACACACTCTTTGGTCTCTCTCTGACACACACTCTTTGGTCTCTCTCTCTCCATGACACACACTCTTTGGTCTTTCTCTTCCTCTGACACACACTCTTTGGTCTCTCTCTCTCAGACACACATCTTGGCTTCTCTCTGAAACACACTCGGCCTCTCTTTCTCAGACACATATATTGGTCTCTCTCTAACACACACTCGGTCTCTCTCTCGCTGACACACACTAAGTCTCTCTCTCTCAGACACACATCTTGGCCTCTCTCGGACACACACTCT